>OZ034808.1:16367868-16828097 GCA_964028335.1 Altica lythri | reverse complement strand
TTTCAATACTTAATTTTTACAATTTTATTTCATCTGACATTTTTCAAAATTCACTTAATGACAATCTAATCAATAATAATCTCTTAACAACATAACATCCTATAATCTAAACAAAAACAAATACAATATCAAAAAAAATACTTAATCAAGACAACCGATTTAAAAATCATGACCACGTTCCAACATTTCACTGAAAGAACCTGTCCCAAGAAGAAAAATCCATATCAATTTCCCCCAAATTTGATTTGACTTGGTGAATCACTTCACCTTGCCAAATCCAATTTCCTTTCAGTAGGAAATTTTTCTTCACCATCAGTTGTCAAGCTTTTAATTTAGAATATTTTAATTTTAATTAATACACTACCCTTAACATATGAATCCCCTATCATTACATCTTCTTTTATATCTACTTTTTACGTTCTTCTTTATTCAATTTTTCATTTCTATTTTACTATTTTTTATAAAATTCATTCCCCCTTCTTAACATTTATCAAAATATAATTTTTTTAAAGTTTTAGATTTGTTCCCCCGCTTTTGGAATTACCCTATACATATAAATTTTATAGACTCCCCTTTCCTTATATTTTCCTACATATAATTTTTATAAATTTCGTAACCTTAACCCTTTCCTGATATTTCCATAACTTCTTTCTAAATTTAAATACCTTCCCCCTTTCCTGATATTTCCCACGATACAAACTTTTAATAAATTTAAATTGCTTTCCCCTTTCCTGATATTTCCATATATATAACTTCTTTCTAAATTTAAATACCTTCCCCCTTTCCTGATATTTCCCACGATACAAACTTTTAATAAATTTAAATTTCTTTCCCCGTTCTTGATACTTCCCTGTATATAACTTTCTGATAAATTTAAATACTTTGCCTCTTTCCTGATATTTCCCTTGATATAATTTTTTTATAAATTTAGATTGAGCAAAATCACCCCAGAAATAACTCAAAAATACCTTCGTAAATTTTTCCTGCGCAAACATTTTATCTTTACGGGCAAAACATATCAATGCCTGCCCATTTAACATCTCACGCAGGTTTTCTCTTATTTCTTCATGGTCTCTACACCATTTTAATTTATTTTTCACCATTCTTATGAAAATTTTCGGATGAGTCTTATTAATATTCCCATTAAATTTATGTTCAATTTTAATTATTCCCATATTAGTTTGATTTTTACTTATATTTTCTTTGTTCAGTTCTTCTAATAACATTTCACGTTCTTTTTCTTGAACTACCTTTATTTCTTCTACTTTTTCTTCCATCTCACTTATCTTCTTTACTGTATCTTGTTTTATAATCTTTTCTAAGTCATTCATTTTTTTATTTGTATTAGTATTGATTTCTTTGATTTCATCTTTACATTCTTTTATTTCATCTTTACATTCCTTGTTAATAATTGTTTTAATTTTTACTTCTTGTAACTCCTCTATTTCCGTTATTCTCGCTATTATTTCCGTTCTTATTTCTTTCTTTGTTTCTTCCAATTTTTGTTTGTTTATTTCCATTTGTTTCTTTATCTCATTTTTGAATTCTTCTTTTATTTCTTTTTTCATTGAATCCATATTCTTGTTTATTGCTTCAGTATTTTTGTTCATGTCTTCTTTATTTTCTTTTTTCATTGCATCCATATTCTTGTTTATTGCTTCTATATTTTTGTTCATGTCTTGTTTTATTGCTTCAGTATTTTTGTTATTTACTTCAATATTTTTGTTCATTTCTTTCATTTCTTTTTTCATAGAATCCATATTATTGTTCATGTCTTGTTTTATTTCTTTATTTTCTTTTTTCATAGAATCCATATTCTTGTTTATATTTTTTAACATTTCCATCATTTGTTCCCATGATGAATCCCTTCTATCCCCTATCTTACTATCCTGATTACCCTGATTACCCTGACTATCCTGAATACCCTGACTACCCTGACTCTCCTGATTATCAATATTATCCCCTTGTTCTGACATTCTATCTGTAGTATCCTTTCCCCCTCTTAATTTCATACAACTATTTATAATTTATCTAATCTTTTACTCCAGAATCACACACTTTGTTTTTAATAAAGCAAGCTTGACACCTAACAGTTAAGAAAAATCTCTTACCCTCAGTGCCGAAGCAGCCACACGTTCTGGGCGCCAATTGAAATGGATCCTCCTTCCGGAACACCCACTTTCAATAAAATTATCGGTCGTGGATTCAAGAATTTTTAAATTGATTGTCCTAAAAATACAAAAATTATAAATAAAAAAATCTATCGCTTCTTTCTTTTTAAATCTTTCTTCCTCCGTTTTTCCACTCTTTCTCTATTTCTTCCTCTTCCAACTACTTTCCAACTCCTTCTTACTGCTGCCTTTCCATCTATTTAATACCTTTCTGCTGCTCAACTCTTTCTCTATACCTTCTTCTTTTACAATTTTCCAACTCTGACCTCTCTGTATCCTCTTATCTAATTCCAATTACCTTTTTATTTCTTTATTTTTTTATATATAAACTCTTCTTGTTTTAATTTAAATTTCAATACTTAATTTTTACAATTTTATTTCATTTTTCAAAATTCACTTAATGACAATCTAATCAATAATAATCTCTTAACAACATAACATCCTATAATCTAAACAAAAACAAATACAATATCAAAAAAAATACTTAATCAAGACAACCGATTTAAAAATCATGACCACGTTCCAACATTTCACTGAAAGAACCTGTCCCAAGAAGAAAAATCCATATCAGTATATTACGATAGATATCAAGTTGTGGGTTAATTTAGTATATTAAAATCAACAAAATGAAAGTTTTTTATCCCTTACTTACAATTTTAAAAATTTGCATTGGTCAGCTATTATATTGTGTTACGGCAATAAAAACTTTTAAAAGGATATTAAAAATACGGCGAGTAAGACAATACGGGCATACGTAAGTTTATACTGTTTATAGTACATTTGCAATTGTATATGCCACAGTAAATATTCTTCATAGTCATATATTTGTCAGTATCACTTAAAGTTATCATTAAGTAGAAGGATTATATGTGAGAGAGAAATTTTAAACCTAATTAACTACACGAACCATCACCTTATGACCTATTTTGACTATAATTTCGCAGTTTTAGCATATCATCCTGTACGTAAATGGAGTACATCGGCTTACTAATTGCGGGTGTCTGTACCAGTTCGTGCGCATTAATGTAAATATATGAAATTGCTAACAATTAATGAGATTATCCTTCAATTTAGCAAGGATAATTTAACTAAAATTCACCCACTAAACAGCGCATTCTGTATTCCTTCTCTAAGAGAAATCTAGGCAAATATATACATATATGCGTATTAATATTAACAATTCAAAAATTGAAATTCCAATTTTGTTTAATTAGAATCTAAACAGATCTGAGACAGTTCTATTAGTCCAATAAGTTTTGATACAATATCCTTGTTTTCATTCTATCCTGTTTTATATTATTACATAATATGTCAAGAATAGTAATTAGCTCTTATTAAATAGAAAATATGTAGTATCGCCCTATATAAATTTTAATCACAATCATACACATACAAAATTTAGATGTAAACAATTTCCTGTATACAGTAGATACAACTTTTATCAACCTTTTTTTTTTCAATTAAAGTGCTATCTGGAACAGAGGAAATTTTCTTGTTTCGTGATTAATGGAACTTCTGATTATAAACTCATACCTGATTTGCTTGATTTACATCCTGCAATTTTTTTTGTGGTTTTTGAGACACTTTATGTACGTTTCGGTATATAATACTTTCTCTTTGTTAAACTTTAGAAAATTAGTGTAAGATGTATAGGTGGTGTTTGGTATTATTAGTTTCATATTGTTTTATTACAGTTTTTAGTAATTCTTTGGTAAGTAAGAAGCATATAGATAATATAACTTAATGTATACCTTTAATAGATAGAACCAAATAGAGGAGATAATTGCAATTGCGTTGAGGGCAATAATATTCATATTATATACAAAAAGTAACCTCTGAAAGGGTACTGTTTATAAGCAGGGAGCTGCCAAAGGTGGCCAAAACCAGTTTTTTAATTCTACAGGCTATGCATTTTATGAAAAAAAGCTGTAGGGAATGAAAAAATCTACAGTTTAGTCCAATTGTGATTGCAAAAAAGTCAAAACCCAACAAAAAGGTCGATTTTTCAGTGCTCTTTATTTTTTTAAAAAACGTTTTTTTATTACTTTTATGGCCTTAAAATGGAGCTTTTTTTATTAAAAATAAAATGAGATGTAAATCGGATAATTTGTTGCTGAGAAATTGTTAAATGTTTATCCCAAGTCACTTAATGTATAATGCTATAACTTTTTTTTGGTTGGTCCTTTTTACTTCCACAAGGTCTCATTTTCTTTTTGAAGGTCCAAATTTTCATAGTATGCAAGAGGTATCGTCAAAAATTAATATCCAACCCCTTAAATTTCGCTTTAAAAAAAGGGTGTTTTTTATAAACAATTAAAGCTACAGCGCTTTCTGTAAATTTTACACATTTTTTAATGTTAAGATTCGGATAGCTGAATTCAAAACAAGTAGTTTGAAAAAAATTTTTTTTGAACCAATAGGTGCTAAGTTAGGATTAAAAAAAACAACTGGTGTGGCAGTCAGTAGGACTGCCGGCAGAAGTTATACTTCTATGCACCCGCATGGATTCATAAATTTGTCTGCGAATGATTTAGCAAAATTATTATATAGTATTCGTGGTAAGCGACCCCAAAAACCTCCTAGTACCGTGTGCACACTCTTTTTGTATCGAATTTGCATAAAATTCCTGGAGACGAGGTCCGTCTTAAGCACCAGGTGTTTCGAACACCATCACCATTATTATAATCGTATTTAGCGACTCAAAAAACCACCGAGTACCAAGTGTACACTGATTTCGTACAGAATTTACATAAAACCCCAGGAGAAGAGGTAAATACCTTAGACACCAAGTGCCGCGGAGACTTTCGGAATCGTGATATTCGTGTTCAGCGACTCCAAAAACCCCGAGTATATAAATTGAACCCATTTTCAGCAATACTTACCGAGTTGTAAGTTTTCTCTCTATTGTCTGTTCGGAATGTACTTTTCGAATGCAGAAATGCAATTTCCATTTTTACATTATAAAATATAGCGACAAATTTCCTGATACTTTAACGAATCTAATGCAAAAAACGCATTCCGATCCATCTTACGTTACAAAATTCGGAGCTTTTGATGCTTTATTTCCTCGACTATTCGTAAAAACTCTGTTTATGTAAATAACAACCTCAAAAGCATAGTGCAGGATATACTGCAACAATGTGACGGTATTTTAGACTACAATACAATACTCATTACTGAATATTATTATTAATATAAAATACTAAACTTAATATGTTAACTTACGTGACAGAATTATAAGATAATCTGTCAAATAATCATGTGGTCCGTCACTATGAAATTCATACATTAGTTCAGACTGTTTTTTGTATATCTATCTCTTTTCAATGTACTGAATGTTAAAACGGAATTCAAAGGACTTATATAGTTGTGACTAATAACATGTGATAAATATTTCATCTTTGTTTTTACCGACCAACAAACCTTATAAGTGTGTCTGTCTCTCTCTTACTTACACCATTACATAATAATATGTAATGGTTTTTCTCATTTAACTGTACACAAATCTTTTCAACCGAGTGTATGAATAGAAGTATAACTTCAAAAACATATTTCATTTGTTTATAATAATTAAGAAACAAATCCAGTGGCTTTTGGTAGTTAATGATATTTTTATATTGTGAAATAAAAAATAAAAAAAAGGTGCTAAAATATAAAAAACAACTAAAACTAGTATGTAAAGAAAGGCAAAATTCAAGTCACGGTGGGGGGAAAACATAAATCTGGAATCGTTGCTTCAAAATCGCGACCACGAAGTATAGATACCAGGAGTCTAAACGTAATGTTGAACGAACGGTCTCAATTTAGGGGACAGAACTATTGCCGGTAGAGTGCGCCATTGTTCAAGAAGTACTCGTTTAAATCCTTACGCAGGAAGTTTTGTTGCTATTGACAGCTCTGTTATTTATGGGCTACGCTATTCAGCAATCGCCCGATAAATTTATTGTTCATAACACAAATTTTTACAAGATATTATTTTGAGGTTACTCACTTTTGGTGCTTTGAATAAACCCACTTTTCCTACACTGTCACTTGCCTTCCGGCCACTAACAAAACCATTAACAGCACAACACCTTCCCATTTATTTTTATTAATTTTATTACAACTATTTTTAAATAAATAAATTAATATTATAAGTATATTTTATTTAATTTAACATTCGCTACATTCAAATGTCATAATAATAATAATATCGGTACATTCTGAATCCTTGCGCAGCTAGTGGTAAAAATTAGAACTATGATCTGGGTTGATTATTGTGTACCAGAAATATTATGGAAAAGCCTATACCATGTAAACTCTTGGTATCTATACTTCGTGATCGCGACGCTCGGAAAATTTTGACGTATCTCGGTCAAATATGGGCCAATTTTGATGTTTTCTTTAATCTAGTGTAGCTGAAGAAAATATTAACTTTGACCGTATTAGTTTTTTCTAGATAGTAGTACCTGTCACAAATACAACAATCACATAACACAATATCTCGTGATCGTTGGAAAAATAGTGTACATTACTTCTGCGACCTTTTTATGCTCGTGTAAAAAGTGTTATTTTCCACACCCGTTTTGTAATATACTATGTTTAATCTACGAATCCAAATATTTTAAGAATTTGCTTTTTTTGAAAAAGGAAAATGGGAATTATGTATATATTTCTATAATATATTTTTTGTGTAGGTATACCGACACTTAATTTCAAAACCTAAACTTTTTGAATAAAACCTTCTATTATATTTGGGTTGTAATTCAACACCTGCTTTTATTGTATTATTTCGAAACTGGAAATCAGATAACAAAAGAGGAGTTTTTCCGCTCGAAAAAGTATCAAAATTGTATAAATTATTTTTCAAACAACTAAACTTTATTAAAATAAGCTATATTGTATATAAAATGAGCTAAGATATTTTGTTAATAAGTATAAAACTTGTGTTTTAGGAAGAAGATTTTGATTTTATTGACAGTGATACAGATACAGGTAACTTCTTAAATTTTCTTGTTAAATATTCACTGTTAATTTAAAAATTAAAATGTTCTTGAATTTTAGATTTACGTGTTAAAAGAGATGTAAATACAAAAAAATCTTTTATTAAAACTAATCAGAATGATTGTACGACGGCAGTATGCAAAACAATGACATCGAATCTGTTAATGGCTATAAATCATAAAAGTGATGCTTGCGAAGAATTTCAGGAAATGGCTTGTGGAAATAAAGTTCAGGATTATGGTTTTAACAAAGAAAATTTTAATGTATTAAAAAATTATATAGATACAAAAATTACATTAAAATCTGAAAAGTTTTTGCAAGATTTTAAACGTTTTTACCAAAGTTGTGTTGATTATAAATTGGATTTTAATTTTCTTCAAAATCTAGATTTTAGTAAGTAAACAATTTAAATTGTTGATGTTAATAATGAAAGATTATTTTATATATTTTTAAGTTCATAAAATTGTAAAACCTGAATTTTAACTAACGCTATTCTAAATTTCTTATTTAAGGTGGTTAAGTTTAGGTACTGCTTTATTTTTCTGCAAATAATTTTCACAAAAGATAGCATTCTTTAGAGTCTTATAAAACAAGATTGTTTTTTCATTTTATATTTGACATTTGGACTATTTTAGTTGTGGTCAGTTGTTGATTTTTATAAATTTTTTTAAATTTCTAGAATACGAAGTGTGTTTTTTATTATGTAATAAGGTGTTTAAAATATTAACAAAGGTCTATGGTAAGTTTGCAATGCAAAAAACAATTGTTTACGAGTCGTATAAGCGTTTCCGCGATGGCTGTGAAAATGTTGAAGATGATGAACGCCCCAGACGCCCCATCACATCAAGAACTGATGAGAACCTGAAGAAAGTTACAGAAATTGTTATAAACGACTGCCGAATCACTATCAGAAAAGCCGTTGATGAAGTTGGCACACTGATTGACTCATGCCATGACAGTTTTTCACACGTTTTGGGTATGAAATGCAGCAAAATTTATTTTAAAGTTGGTGAATTTTAAACAAAAACTGTGACTTAGAAGTCACTAAATGACGCCAACGATAACTTAGATTTACTTAAAAGGCTGAGGCTATGGCAATAAGGATTAATCGTCCTAGTAAAGGCATTCTGGTTCGTCGAGACCGACAAATGCGGTAAAACCAGAAGGTTATACTCACTGTGTTCTTTGATTTTAATAGCATGAATTTGAATTTTTGTTAAATGGTCAATAAGGAGTACTAGTTCAAAGCTCTTTGTGTAAAACTATTCGAAAAAAATGACCGAATTTGTGGGAAAACAACTAATGGCTTTTGTCTAAAAACCATACTGTAATAATATCCTGGCCTCCATTTTCGCCACACATGGCTCCATGTGACTTTTTCTATTTCCAAAAAGAGCTGTCGTTTTACTAGAAGTGATGACATGAAAAATGCATTACTGAAAGAACTGAAGGCTATCCCAAAGATCAATTTTAAGAAGAATTTCAAAAGGGTCAGAACCGTTTACACAAGTTCATAATATCTGATGAGGACTTCTTTAAAGAAAACAACATTAATGTAGACGAATAACACATGTTTTTAAATATCTAGAGATTGGAATATATTTTTACTACAATTAGTAGTTTTACTGTAAAAAAAAAACAAATACAAATTGAATTATTTTGAAAAGTTAAACAACATATTCCAATTAATCCTTCATAAATTGATGAATTGAGTTTATACTATAACGAGCATATACAAAAATTTAATATTTTTGAATTTTTTAGTAAAACATACCGCTGCACAGGATATGACACAAGCATTTGCAGATTCAATTTTAACACAAGCCATGCCATTTTTTGATATTGGTTTGGATATAGACGAAACGAATGAAACATATCAGTTTGTGGTAAAATTTTATTTAATCATAAAACAATTCATGCCTATAATAACTGTGAACAACAAAAAATTATTGGCTCCTTTTTAAGGCACTTCTCTGACCCTTCCATCACTTTCCTTGTGAATGGTTTTTTATGACATTCTTTTTTCAATTATTTGTACTTTGTTTCAGCAGCTTTTATTAAATTTTATTAGCATTAGGTATAATTATAATTCTAAAATTTATAAATTACACACCCAAATGCATCACTGCGGATGGAATGATTTAAGGCGCTACCGGTGATAGGTAGAGATCGCCGGTTTAATTTCTGCTGTGTGTTACATTTTTTTATTTTCTCCTTAATGTCAGTTCTTGTATGTTTAATTTTTAATTTTAAAAGTCCTATGAGAGTTGTCTCAAAAGAATAATTCATATACTAAAAAGTATTATATAATATGTTCTATGCTAATTAAACTACGTTTTCTATACCTTTAAACAAAGTTTTCTGTGTTAGCTTTGGTGAGAGCAATGAATCGACAAATATTGTCCGCATACGCGAGATGACTTTGTTACCTATCCCCTCTCTCGCTCTCTCTAGATATATATAGCAGGCATATAGTATAAAAAGTACATGGCATGTGGTTCTTCTTTCGAAACTAAATAATTTTTTTTACATTTTTGCCTTTAAATATGTATATTTTTATAGCTAACTCTTCCTGGAGAAAGTTACGTAAAGACCCATACATACGGATGGTCTCTATTGGAACAAACTCAAGAAGAATGTTTATATAGTTGCTTAAATAATATAGGATCTAAGACCGTTGATTTAAATAAGCTGTATGAAGAATATGTAACTTGTAGAACCGATCTTTTATTTAAATATGCTAAGAATTATGAGAGTGTTATGAAAGCAGCACAGAAATTAGATATTAATGATGCAAACTTGAAAGAACTATTTGAAATATATAAAGTAAGAAAAACGGTTTCTATTAAAAATTTTAATGCCTTAGTTGTAATTATCAGTTTTCTTTTTCTTTTTTAGAATAATCCTGTACCAACTGATTTCATTAGACAAACTAAAAATTCTAGGACCTTTACAACTCTAACTATAAATGATCTTAACAGTAAATATGGGTTTATTGATTGGAAACATTTTTTTGAAAAAATTACATTAACTAAATCGTTTACTGGCGATGAAAAAATTCTAATAGCTTTTCCGGGCCATTTTCTTAATATTTTTAATGCATTCAGTAAATATGATTCAGTGTAAGTCAGTAAAAAAACGATATTTATTATACTTAATGCCAACACAAGATATTTAAAATGCACGCATATTCGTTTATGGATTTTTTCTTGTCAATATCGTATAAAAAAAACGTTTTTTTTTTTAAACCGGCCAGAAATTAGTACTTTGTCGGACAAGGCCAGAAAATAGAAATGAGTCCGGTAAAGGCTTTTACCGGACTCATTTTTATTTACTTTCCAGCCTATCTTTAATAAAAAAAAACAATAAAATAGTTAGTCTCAGATAGCGATCAATTGGTTTCTATGGTAACCGAGTTTTGTATATATTTAAAACTATAAAATAACTTGACATATTTTGACGTTTAGTTGGAAACGTGAAATTTATTATAAAATGGATATTCAAAATGATGCATTTGATTGTGGATTAATGGAAAGTGAAATTATACCAGATGAAATTGTTAAGGCCAAGCAATGTTTGTTAAAAAAAATGTTAAAATTAGTTAATAAAGAGTTCTTGTTATAAAAAATTTAAACTGAATAATATGAAGTTTATGGTACAACAATGCCCGTTTTAGAAAAATATTGTACGTAATACGTCCCAAAAATGCTTTTACTGGACTCGCAGGCTTGTAGGACTCGCCTGCGGCTCGCCCTGCAATTTGCCCACTCGTCCAGTAAAAGACCACTTTCGGGACTTGTTACGTAAACTACTATTTTGTGTACTTAGGTATGCACGTAAGAAGTTATAGATTTTTGGCGTAACTACGTAAAAATCTTTATCCTTTGCATTATCCTTTGTAGAGGAAACGACACTAATAATAGAAAAACGGTTATTATATTCTGACTGTTTTTAAAAGCTTATATCTTCGAAACTGTTGTAGATAATAAGATGCGGTTTTCACAGTTAGGTTTATAATTATCTTAAGTTTTGTTGTGACACGTTTATATAAAATGGCCTAATTCCGGTTTACCTGATAGAAAAATGGCGTATTTTCAGAATACAGTAGATGTAATTTTTTAATTTTAACTTCGCTTTCTGTACACCGATTTTAAACTTTAAGGTATTGTTATAAAGTAAAAATATGCGTCTTTTAGGAAATTGCTAAATATACAGGGTCTGCCATTTAAAAAATTACATCTACTGTTTTCTGAAAATACGCCACTTTTCTAGCGGGTAAACCGCAAGTAGGCAATTTATATAAATGTGTCACAACAAAACTTACGGTAATTTTAAACCTAACTGTAAAAACCGCATCGTATGATCTAGAACCGTTACGAAGATATAAGCTCTTAAAAACAGTCAGAATATAATGAGACACTCTGTATATAAAGTCATTATCTACCTCATAAAAAAATATTTCTTCATGATTAAAATACAAAAATTAGGTATACCAAAGAAATTTTTATTATTCAAAATTCTTTACTACTCACATGTATGGCTTTTGTATCTATTCAGCGGCAAAACTGTCATTTAGAATAGAATTGTCAAAAAATGGTTCATAAAAATAGTTATTAAGTAAATATTAAAATGAGCAAAATTAATTGAAATAAGTGGAAATCTAATTCGTAAACTCAAAAAAAAAAAATGTTGACTAGCTTATTTTATGGTGCCGGTTTTTTTGTAGCGTCAGTGAGCAACCGTATTGTAAAAATTTACCCTCGATCATTTTTTTCTAACGCACCACAAGAAGTATAACATCAGAAAAACATAAAGTTATGCATTTTTTAAGACTTTTACCGTAGAACATAAGACACTAAAATATTTGTTTTATTTTTTTTTATGTTTTAGTAAACTGAAATCAATGATAGACGAACTGATAAGCTTACAGCTTTATCAGAAACTTTTGTTACCCCCACGACCTGGGCTTGATAGAAAATACTACTGCATGGATTTGGGTCATCAATTAATGCCAGATGTAATATCATGGATGCTTTATGAACTATCTCCACCTAAAAAGATTTTTTTAGCTGTATACCAAACTAACAAAATTTTCGCAGATCTAAAAGATTTACTTAAAAAATCATTTGATGAGTCATCCTTAGACGATATGTCTAAAGAAAAATTTATCACTAAATTAGATAAACTTTCACTAGGATTAATAACCGCTGGAGATTTAAATATTACTAGAGATAACTATAAATTTGTTAAGATAAGAGAGAATTACCAAGAGAATTTGATTGTTTTATTAAAAAATTATAGGAAATTTATCTATAGTATAGTTGGATCTAAAACTACACCAGCCTCTCTGTAAGTAATATAATTTTATCTGTGCTAAATATGTAACAAATTTGATTTCAGATTAAATTTCTTTGTCGATCCCTTTTATACGAAACCTAAATCATTTTATACAACTGACTCTATAGGTATAATAAAGTCGATTTAAACAATTCATCGTTTATATTTGTTTATTTTGTAGTATTACATCCCGAGGTTTTCAAAAAAATTCCGAGTTCTTTACCTGAACATATACGTTTGGCAAAATTAGGATTTTCTCTAGCTCAAGCAATAACCCAACATTTTGATATTACTGGTAGATTATTTATGACATATGGTATAAGATCAAATGATAATTATTATGAAGAATTATCTAAACATATGACTGAGGTGTTCGATAAATATTATCAAAAGACTCCGTATAGTTTCCATAAAAGTAATTTAAAATTCAAGGTTAGAAAAAAATGTATAAAAGTTCAATGATGATTATTTTCATTATTTTTCAGCCAGTTTCCGGTAAGCAATTTGTAAATGAAATGATAGTGGATAATGCTGCTTTTAAACTGATCACTGATTATTTTGCTTCAATCAAGAATGCGAAAGGTTTACCATGGATTGGAAATGAATTTACTCTTAACCAAACTTTTTTTATTGCTGCAGCTCAAGGTAAAATCTTTATGTTTATGTAGATACTCATATTTTCTACTTTATCTATGGTTATTTTTGATGTTTTAATTCCATTCGCTATCTTTTTTATCTTTAAGAAAGTTTGACTAATTTCTACGGATCTACGGATCTTTATTTTATACTATTTTCCTAATTATTTCATCATTGTCATTAAGTCCTCTCCTTTGCATGGGCTCATCCACTTCATCTCTTCAGGATCGACGTCGTCTTCCTTTCTTCTTTCTACCATCGGACTCCATTCCATTATCTTATTTATCCACTTGCTTATCGCTCTTCTGACATGCCCATACCACAAAAGCCTCTTTTGTGAAAAGTATCTAATAATGTTATTCTCTACTTGGATTTTTTCTGCGTATCTCCCCGTTCGATACTCTATCCATTCTAGTAAAACCGCAACATCCAGTACTCCATTTCTGTTGCTAGAATTTTTCCTTTTTTTTGTGAATTACCAACATTTCTGAGCTGTAGGTCATAACTTTGGAGTTGAATATTATTTTTCTTTATTTTTAAATTTCAAGTTTATTACGTCCTTTTCTTTGATAGTTAAAAATTCTGCTTTTTTTAAGTTAATTTAAGACCGGCTTTTTGGTATTCTTTCTGTAGTTTCCTTAACATGTAGCTAATGTCCTTTTTATCTTGTACTATTATTACCTGGTCATCTGCAAAACATAAAGTATAAAAATAGTCGCGT
Organism: Altica lythri; assembly: GCA_964028335.1. NCBI lineage: Eukaryota > Metazoa > Arthropoda > Insecta > Coleoptera > Chrysomelidae > Altica > Altica lythri. The sequence continues at coordinate 16,814,249 of OZ034808.1, read as the reverse complement.
CTTTAATATTAATTCCTATTTCTAACACTTTTCTGTCCATGGTCGTAAGGTATCTTCTAGGAATATTTTATAAATGGTTGGGAATAAGAGGGGTGTCCTTGGAGCCTTTGGGGTTTTGCCGATAATTTTGTTTTGTGGCTTTATGTGGACCATATTGCTGTTCTTTAGGTTTTTGACCGCTCTTATAATTTTGCTTGGTATTTCGAGCCTTTCCATAGCTTCGCAAAGTCTTTTTCTAGGTAATATGCCATTCTATTAGCTGCTGTATTACATGAATGTGATCTAAGCAATAGCTTTTTGCTCTAAAGCCTGCTTTTCCAATCATTCTTTTATTATTCTAGGTACTAAATATACTTTTTACTGTTGCAAACACAATTTTTCTATAGCTTCCACATTTCTTTCTATCTCCTTTTTTAACTATAGGGGTCACTTGTGCTTCTTTGTATTTCCTAGCCATTTTCCACCCATTTAGGATTTTTTCAAACAGCCGTCTCAGAATTCTTCATAACTTTTCTGTGCCATAATTGAATAAATTTATCCCTAATTCCCCCAGGTCCTGGTGCTTTGGTGTTTTTCATTGTCATTATTTCTATTTTATTGATAATTAGCAATATTTCTTTATATTATGTTAACAATACTGACTGTGCATTGCTACCATATTTCTTAATTTTTTTCCTTAAAATTCTGCTTTTCTAACAATTTTTTAGTCGCAATCCTCTTTACTTCCAATGTTTAATATTGTAATTGCTATGAAGTGAAATCCTTCTAGCTTAAACCTTCATATTGTTTCTATTTTAGAATTTTGTGATGACCATGCAGAAGTTACATTTATGAGAGATCTTATTGAACAGAGAAATTTACCATTTCAAATCAAACTTCAGAATATAGTAAGCAATTCACCGCTATTTAGTCAGGCATTTAGCTGCGTCGAAGGATCTTCCTTCTGGTTAGATCCGAGTATAATTAGACAATTTCCTCAAGAACCAGAAGAATACGACGACGTCGGTCAAGGACAGTATGAAAACTAAACAATATGAAGTAAATTTAGAAATATAACATTTTGTTTTATTTAACCTAATTCTTCAGAAATACGGTTAAGCAACAGTATGATTATGAAATACTGCAACATAATATATGCGCTAAAGGTTCTCATAAAAAGAAAATTTGGGTTAATAAACGTGAAATACCTAAATTTATACTAGAATTCGCATTTATCTGTAAGCTCTTATTTTCTTGTAGTATATGATGTGCGATGGATTAGAACTAACTACATAGAAAGCAAAAATAATTGCACAACTGTCAATTAAATTTGTATCTGAGAATAAAATTACGAAACGATCTGTCTAGCTTTATGACTTACTTAAACTTGAGTATACATTCAATAGAACATAGATATATACTTATACTTATTTCAAGCAACCACTTTATAAAATTGCTGTTAAATTTTATAAAGATATAAAAGGAGTGTAAATGCAAAATTTGCATGCTATAGATCTAAACTTAGTTCACTTAGTAAATAATATTTGACAACACATTATTTGTCATTCTCTGTACAATTCAGGGATGCAGTTTTTTAATTTCGATAAAAGTGGTAAAGGGTATTTTATGAAAGTTCATTATTAATAATATGGAAAAAAATCCAAGTATTAAAAAATTTGAAGTATATAAATCCATTAAACCGAAGCCACATTGTGAAAAGAAAATTAAGTATGGATTCACCAAATCAAAAAGTTCTTATTTTGATTCTGTTATAAAGGATTTAGAGAAACAAGCAAACCACCCGGAAGAATTAAAAAAGTCAGTACTAAAAGATATGTACTCAGTTAGTTTTTTAGACGAGTTACAAAATATAATTAATCTTGAGCCTAATTCAGTTGCTTCTGGTTCAGATTTAGATGAAAACATTAAAGAAACTGTATCCAATGAAACGTGTAAAAGGATTTTTTCTGACACTGAGTCTACAGATGATGATGACGATGATGAGAACAGGATAAAAAAGTTTAAAACAAGTAACGAATTAGAGAGGCTGAATTCTACTGAAAATTTGTTACTTAAGGTATTATTATATCATTCTTTTACTCATGTTAAACAAAAATCAATTGTTTTGATAGTTTTATTAAGGGGTTCTTTTGTGCCTGTGCAATCCGTCGTACAATCCCAGATCGTTCTACATACTTATAACTAAAGCTTATTGTACTTGATGCGTTGGTTAATGTTACCCATTTCAGTACCTTAGCACCCTGTTCTAAAAAAATGCCATATGCTTTCGAAGTAACTCTGAAATCCCCAAAGATTAACTGTCTCCTGCGATTCACTGCCTCACTACAGCACAGTATTTGTGTGACAGTATTAAGTTTCCTGTCGTATAATTTGAAGCAAAATTACTCTTTTAAATAGCTTCAAGGTCTAAAGGTGTCACCCTACCGTTGCAAGTTATCTTTGGTATCTCTCTCATGAGAACTTGAATCATTTAGTAAAGATCCCTGCTAAAAATTAAATGGGAAATGATTTTCTGTTAAACTTTCTGAAACCACTTAATTTTGGTAGCTCTTGATTTACAGATCTCTTAGCTGAAAAAAACTAATGATCATATATACTGATCATGTAAACAGTGCTTACATTTTCTTAGGTTAGGTGCCTTTCCCCCATTTGAAATTTACTGACCATTTGGAGCTGACAAAGATAAGCTTTATACTTATATTATGTTTCCGGCTTAGGAGACGATTTTTCAAGCTTATAGAACTTAGTTTATGATACAGATATAAAAAAACAAACTGAGAAAAGCTTCTTCATAGCTACAGCAAATCAACCATATGATTATTGAATAAGACTGGTAACAGATAAAATGCTTATTTCGCTCATATATATTTCCAACGTTCGGACAAGAAAATATTTTCTTGCAATAGAAAACTAACTCCGATCAAAGAATCGCGAACGTAAAGCTGCGAAAAACTATTTGAAAGCATAAACACTCTCGTGGAATTTATGCAACTAGTAGATTTTAATTGATATTGATTACAGGTATTTAACATTCAACCCAAAATTAAATATACACCGTACAAAAATTTTTTCAAGAAATCATCAATAGATGCTCGTAGTTGGGTAAAAATTTGCACAATAAAACCCCCAAAAAGTGTAAAGAAAAAAGCGGAAGAAAAAGTGCGACGAATTGCTGAATCCTTTTACAATTGGCTTAATGAATCAGGTTACAAACATAATTTGACACCCCAACATATCGTGGATATGTTTGATTATTCACAAGAATTAAGTAAAATTGTAGTTAAACAATCCGAGTTGCCTACACTTCCTGTTCAATTTGCAAAACAGATAGGGAAAATTAAGATAAGTAAGCCGTGGCAAACAGCTAAATCAATTGCAATGGATCGGTAAGTTTATTTTAATTTTAAAGTAAGTATAATACATTTTTTAAATAGGACAGCCTTTGAAACCCCTCCCCCGTATAACTATGCTTTTGGTAAAAAACTGCCTCATGATATATGTCGAGGAAAATCTCTTAATGAGGATTATAAGATATGGCTACATCAACATGTCCCTAGAGAATTGGAGTCTATGGAAAAAGTTTTTTCAGGTAAGCTACAACAATCCATACTTATACTATCGGATATGCTTCTGTTTTACGTCTAAAACAATCTGTTTTATATCTTCCCTTCAATCTATTTTTATCTTTAATCAAACTATTATTTATTCTCTAGATATATTTTTTATAAAATTATTTGTATAGTCAATTTTAACTGTTTCTTTGTTTGTACGTTACCCTTCATTGCAATATTCATAATTATATTTTTCTAGTTATATTTCTTTTGGCGCGTTAGGGAAAAATGATGAGGGTAAAAATAGATTATTGTGTGGCAAGCGGTGAAACAAGACGATTTCTGACTAGCGCGAGAGTTGTCATCGCCCGGTCGCGTAATTACAAACCCTAAGTGGTTTCAGCGCTTTTGACAGAGATGAACTGTCGAACTCTGAAAGACTGTATGACACCGGCTGTGTGGGTTGTAAAAATGAATTGTACTATAATTCAAATAAATATAGAGTATACCATACAACTGTGAGTTGTAGCTTAATAGTAGCTTAATAATGCCAATGAATGGGCCTCTGCTACCATAAGTTCTCAAAATGTGATTAAACTTTCGCTTAAAAACCATTTAACGATACAGTCAAACCATACGTTGGATTTGAATATCCTTTCCAAAAAAAATACTACTAATAATTATCTCCTACTTTCTCACAGACGAAACTTACCTACTTAATAAATAAAAGAAAACCTAGCTTAGTAACTTTTCAGTAACATAAATTATGTCACAAATTCTTGCTAGACTTTTGAAGAGGATTAATTATTAATAAATATATAAACTAAATTATAAATAGCACCGTTACAATGCTGATAGTATGCTGTTTTTTATATACAAATGTGTTTGAATTTAAAAGCTTACAATTTGTTTAAACGTATGTACGGGCTTCTCCGACAAGCCTTGGCGGGACCTGAGCGTTCGAGCGCTGAGACCACTTAGGGTTTGTAATTACGCCGCCCGGTCAGAAATCGTCTTTGTTTCATCCCGTGCCACACACTATATTATGTTTCATATCACGTTTCATATCAAATGCATTGAAACAGCGAGTGTTGATCTCTGTAGCCAGTCGAAGTAAGACTATTTGAGGGCAATGCCACTGTCAGTCAGAAACATAATAATATTTGTTTGTGCCCTAGGGGAGAAACAACTGTCAGTTCCTGACTGACAGTTAGATTGGTCTGAAATTGTCTTGTTTCGACTGGCAAAACAGGGATCAAAACTAGCTGTTTCAATGCATGTGATATGAAAAACAAATTAAATTGTTAATAAACACTCAACTTTTCACTTATATTAAATATAAACATCTTAAGCAACGTTATTTCAACATTTGTTAACAAAAAAAAAACACTTAATTAAAAATAGCAAACTATCTACGCATGAGATTACACTTTATGATTGGCATTTTTGGGCCAAAGAAGTATAACTTCCTACATTCAAACATAAATACACACACACACACTTTTTTTGTTTAGAAATTTTAGATCTAACAATCACGAAACAATTTGCATTATTCATGTCCAAATCATATAGCAGAACAAAACCACCTGATTATTTGGTAAAACATGGATTCTTAAAAGAAGCTGAAAGAAAAACTTCTCGCAATGCTAGCAGATTATTATCTGAAAGTTCAATAAAAAACAAGAATAAAATTGCTTAGGAGCTGTTGCAACTCATGAATTAAACATGTTTTAAAAAAATAAGTAGAAATTATTTTAATTTATTATACATATATTGGAAAAATTATTGTAAGCAAATCTTATTAAAGTAATTATGAAAAATATCAGAATTTTTGTATAAACACCCATACAAAAAGCTTAAATTAAGCAGAAATTGACGCAGCTTGTACAAAAATAAATCTCACAAAAGCATAAAATTCGGTGTCGAGGACGATAAGACGAAAATTCCATCACTTAAAGTCTTTCGTAGCAGTCGTAAGATGTCTATATCGGTTTTATCTGCAGGAAACAGCGATATACTTTTATTCTTTGCCGGGCTGATATTGTTATCAGCTATTTCCAATTAAAAGTTTGCTAACGACAATAGAATGTCAAAAGGGAATTCAGATGAACTGACTCGAAGTGAGTATATTGAACGGAAATGACGCTTTATTAAACGAGAGATGGCCTAAGGATTTTGATTAATGAGAACCTTCACAAATTGAAAAAATATGTTTTAAACTTGATGATGAGATATTTTGTTAGTGGTTTGTGATTTTCTTCCAAAAGAATTGGAACAATACTCTTTTTTGGAGGGTAAATTTTTATTACTACAAATCAAGCTTATTCTATATACTTCTTAAGTTAAACAAAGAACATTTGCTCAATATATATAATAGAAATTGTTAGCTTTAGGCTGAACTGGAGCGCAAACAGACCTCTATTAGGCGTTATTTATTAGAGAAACTAAGACGTAAGGTTCGTAAGTTCTAAGACTTTACAGCTTTAGCTGCCCGGTTGTTGGATTGGTAAATATTTGAATAAGTACTCAAGTCGCGTTCTGTTAACAGTTTTGACAATAATTCACATCAATTTCAGGATAATCCATTGAAGAAGATTGAATTAATGTCTACGGAGGTGTTGATAGAATCACAAAGAATGATAAGATAGTTTGTATTTTTACATATTTTAATCTTGAACAGTAAGTTAAGTTCATCTTTTCAAAGAAGATAAAAAAATGTATAAATTTATTCAACGAACATTATATATCTTCAAATATACATCATTCAAAGCTTATTTATATTAAAGTATGCCTTGTTAGGGTGATGAATTTCGCCCTGTATATTTAATCTCATTTTCAGTTGTAAATGCGCTGTTGTCACGTCCTCAATAAAATCATAATGTTAGTGACAATAAATAAAATAACAATTTTGTACTTCATTTCAGCGCCATTAAATCATTAAAACTTTCACAAAAAAAGAAAATCGTCAATTTAAAAATATATATTTAGATATAATGAATGCATTTACAAAATAATAGTAATTAAATGAAAGCAAACAATAAAAACATTTACCTACAAAAAAGTCTTCAATTGCAATTTGGAACAAATTTTCTATGTCTAGGTATATAACGGTATTATAAAATAAATTTTACAACAAACATTTAAATTGGACCAGCTATAAATGAGAAAATACAAAATATTTTATTTTGTCGATAAGTATTACAGCAGCTATATATTGAAGAATTTTTCGTGGAGCTTTTCAGGTAGTGCGGCATTATGACATACCAATTGGTTTCAGCTATTTTGATAAGTAAAACAAAATTTTATGCTTCAAATAATGGAAATCCGTTTAATATGTGTGCGGAAAGTTATACTTTCCCGCACGCGAACTGCAGTTAAGTGCGGGAAAGTTTATTTCCGCAAGAGTTAGGATCAATATTTTTTCTACAAGCAAAATCACCTAAAAAATTATTTAGATACTTGAAAGGATGCGATTGTGACAATTAAATCTTTCATAGTGTCAATAAATACACGACTGTAGCTACAGCAACCCTACTTAAACTTGAACAGTAAGTTAAGTTCATCTTTTCAAAGAAGATAAAAAAATGTATAAATTTATTCAACGAACATTATATATCTTCAAATATACATCATTCAAAGCTTATTTATATTAAAGTATGCCTTGTTAGGGTGATGAATTTCGCCCTGTATATTTAATCTCATTTTCAGTTGTAAATGCGCTGTTGTCACGTCCTCAATAAAATCATAATGTTAGTGACAATAAATAAAATAACAATTTTGTACTTCATTTCAGCGCCATTAAATCATTAAAACTTTCACAAAAAAAGAAAATCGTCAATTTAAAAATATATATTTAGATATAATGAATGCATTTACAAAATAATAGTAATTAAATGAAAGCAAACAATAAAAACATTTACCTACAAAAAAGTCTTCAATTGCAATTTGGAACAAATTTTCTATGTCTAGGTATATAACGGTATTATAAAATAAATTTTACAACAAACATTTAAATTGGACCAGCTATAAATGAGAAAATACAAAATATTTTATTTTGTCGATAAGTATTACAGCAGCTATATATTGAAGAATTTTTCGTGGAGCTTTTCAGGTAGTGCGGCATTATGACATACCAATTGGTTTCAGCTATTTTGATAAGTAAAACAAAATTTTATGCTTCAAATAATGGAAATCCGTTTAATATGTGTGCGGAAAGTTATACTTTCCCGCACGCGAACTGCAGTTAAGTGCGGGAAAGTTTATTTCCGCAAGAGTTAGGATCAATATTTTTTCTACAAGCAAAATCACCTAAAAAATTATTTAGATACTTGAAAGGATGCGATTGTGACAATTAAATCTTTCATAGTGTCAATAAATACACGACTGTAGCTACAGCAACCCTACTTAAACAGGTGAGTTTGTTGTTGCTTTGAGTAAGGTTTACAGGGGTGATTTAATAAATTATGATTTTTTTAAAAACAAACATTTTAAAAATCCCTATTTTCATGTAAAATAATCTTAATTTTTTTTACTATTTGTATGTAGTCCAACAAGATAAAGATAATAATACAATAATTTATCAAAAAGGTTATCGGAAAACATCTCTAATTAATAAAAATAAAATGCGCGCGGGAAAAATTCTTTTCCACATGTCTGGTGTACATTTTCTTAACGCTTCTGTCCAAGTTTTGTCCAAATATAAAAATGCAAATTGGAGGTAATCGAAGTAAATCTATGTTGGTTTAATATTTCATCTGTTACATGTCTTATCATTGCTTCTGTATTGTGTAAGTATAATTGTTTTTTTTTTTTTTAATTTTTTTATCAAATTCTACATTATTGCTGCTTAACCATCTCTGTAATATCTATTTTGTTGCTGAAAATGTAGGTGGTCTGTTTTGTTGTACAGAATGAACTGAAGCATTATCTATGTTTACTACACATTTCTCTGGAAAATTGAATAAAGCAGGAATAAGTTAATTAACAATCCAGTTTTTGAAAATATCACCATTTATAGTTTTGTGATAGTCAATGTCAGTATTTGAAGAATCTAATAACAAATCACATCCCTATTGACCCACCATTTGCTCCTGCGAGTAAAATTGTAAATTGCTTTTCTTCGGATTACACATGCAATGGATTACTTTTTAAATCAGATTACTGTACCCATCGACGCGTTGGAGTACTATTTTTTTATATCCATGTCTATGTACACGAATCTGATGATTTCATTGCGCTTTTTTAATTCCATAAATTTCTGAAGGAAAAAGATTTTGCTATGCCTTCGCTCACTTAAAATTTGTCGTCAGTTCACGTTGTACAAATAAGTTTGTTCACCGTTTAAATCTCAGTTTTGTTTTGCGTCAGTCAAAAGTTTATCTGAAGTAAAATATTCGTTTTTGTAATTGTACCTACGTCCAAATCTGCCTCTGCAATTTTTTTTAAATGAAGTTCTTAAATGTATCTGCTTTATCTTTCTTCCTTTTATTTGCCGCTTCTTTATCATTAACTAAATCTTTTTTTAAGATTTTTCGTTTACATTTAACACTAAACTAAAAAAAAAACACGAAATATTTAAAAAATGTATTAAATTAAAATTTAAATGATATTTGATTGATCATGGATTAATGAATGAAACATCGATTCGTCCATGTCCTATCAAATTACATTTTAATTATTATTATGGATCATTGTTATTAAAGAAATTAATGAAAAGATTTTATTCTTAAACATTTTTTACTTTTACTATAGTGTGTAATCTGGCAACATTGTAAAATAATGACTGACAGAAGAAATGTGAGGTTAGGTATGCTTAATAAATTATAAGTAATTTGAATGTAATAAGAATGTAAAAGTGTATTTATTGTAACAAATAACTTCATATACAACTATTAATGAAATTAAAAATGTTTGGAACTATTTGCTGATGAAAACATTGGAAATAATCTTGTATAGAAACACAATTAGTACTTACATTAAAAACCTAAGAGATCTTATATAAATCCATCTGCTGAAATTTTCTGGTCTTTTCTAAACATGTAATATCATCTTTGTATTCATTTTTTTATCTCTACACAATCTTTTTTTGGCATATTCATTTTTTTAATGCATTTAACCATTATAATTATGATATTTGTTGTCAACCTTGTCAGTTTGTGACTTGCAATGACTTGGTAGCTTTCAAACACCAACATGATAAAAACCAATACCAACGTGAATAAATAAAAAAATAGCCTGCTAGATATATTTAAACGTTGAATCGTTAATATCATACAAACATGTTTAATTTGTAAAGAAGTAAAATTGTTATTTTATAAATAACTAGCTGACTCGTTGAACCTCGATTTTTTTCCATTTTCCGTTTTTTCCTACTTTCACAACTTTTTTTTGTTTTCTTTATGTTTTTGTCGATTTTATATTATTCTCGTTTGTTTTTAGGTATTTACTATATTGCATTTTGTTTAGTTTTTTTTTATTTTGTCGGTTTTCAGTTTCTTTTAACTTTTCACATTTTTTTTATGTTCCTGTTTGTTACCAGTTTTTTCTTATTTTTTAGATTTTTTTTTCGATTTTTCAAATTTTTTTGTATTTTAAAATTTTTTCGTTTTTATTTTTATCTAATGTTTTTAACTTGATTTTTTTTCTATTTTACTGTGTATTTTATGTATTTATCTTTTTTTTTGTTTTTTTTATTCCATTTTCCAATTCAATCGGTTTTTTTTTCTATTTCGGTGCTTGTTTATCTTTTTTGAGGTTTTTTTCTTTTTATCTCGTCTTTTTTTATTTACACACTTACTGCACAATTAATTAATTAATAAATCAGCCTTTAATTTTTTTCGAAAACTGTTCATTCAAGGTTGGAAATTAGCCAGCACATTTCCATGGTTATATCTAATCTTTACATTTTTGGTCGCGTTTTGGGAATATGGTACAAATGTAGCTACAGAAGGGTCCACAAGAACCAGTAAAATATAAAAAGTGGTCTATGAGAAAAAAAAGTTTGGAAACCTCTAGTTTAAACCTTCCCTTAACTTAAGATCATAATTAGTCAGATTGGACCAGCCATTCTCGAGTTTGAGCGAGACACACGAAACTCATATATTTTTTTATCATTTTATATATCATGATTAACAAATTATAATCCTCAATATCGACAACCGAATAGAAAACTAAACTGTTAAAAAGCTAGAGCATGTTTAGTTGATAGTAAATGAGAATAAATAAAATCCAACTATCTTCAGAATCAAGTTTAACGAAAAGTTAATGGCTTCCATATATTTTTGACTCCGTTCAAAACACATTTGTAGCATACCGATAAAAACATCCGTGTCCGTAATGGTTAACAAGCATAGACACAAAATAAACGTGAAAGCATCTCAAAAATGTTAAAACCGTTCGCACTAGTGCTGGAAAATGCAATCCAATTTGCTCCATCGGGGGAAACAGGCGTCATCTATTGAATTTCCTGCAAGCAAATTGAGTGTTTAGAAAGGCGTGTTGACAGCAACAAGAAATGTCTCTAAAAAATCTTCACCTTAAGTTTATGTTCAGAAATCTTGTTCACATTTACTACTACGCTTGTCTTTATTTATTTTTTGAATAGGTGGTAACTTTTATATGATAGAAGATATTTCAACCTATTTCTTTTTTTAGAGACCAAAACAGATACACCATTATTTTTTAACATCTAAATAACAGTCTTTCCGACAGATTTACACAATCCCTAGATAAAGTAGCTGAAACACGTAAAAACCTTACTTAGGAAAACAACGCGAATAAAACAGACACCGGAAATGCCCGTACTTTAGCCAGAGGACGTTGCTGGATTTCACTCTTCCTTCTTTTCCTGGCTGTTAAGGCTACTTCGCCTACTACTACTAACAATTGGGACTTTCTATTTTTCTACATCAAGAGTTTCGTAAATCGGGCAGTACACTGTTTTGTTACAAAAAAAGATTTGAAATCGCTGTTTTACTAAAAAATTCCATTACCGTAGGCGATTACAAAGAGTTGGAAAGACAAATTGTTTAGTAGCGCGGTGGCTGGATTTTATAAAATCTCCAATGTCACATCTGTTTAAATAATTGTTTCTGTTTTAATTTTACAGTTACAACTGGTTACATAATAAATATGTTGCTTTTGAGGTAATGTTATAGTTGTTTAAAGAATTTAGAGACACAACTTTTTTCGTGTTAATAAAAATTAATTTCATACTTTTAAAGCCCGTTTGACTAGAATACTAGTAGAATAAAAATACTATAGCTTATGAGATATAAATAGGTATATTAATCTATTCACCAAGTATTTTGTATAAATTAGTTATATATTGAATTAAACATAATAAATCCCAACAGAACAACAACAAAGATAAACATAATATTGGTCAACAAATTACGTATAGACCGCCCAGTTGGACCGCATTAATGCTGTTTGCAGTTGTTGTAGATGCAAATTTGGGTAAACATTTGATTAGGGAAAAATTCACTTGTCAACGTTTGCAATACGGATAGAAATTATCAGTTTTAGAATAGATATACACAATCACAGAAATGCCGAATTTTCAAACTAATTAAAATCTACATCTAAAGCCAATTGTTATTTAGGTAGGTACGTAAAATCAAGACAGATACATTGTATTAGTATGAAGCTACTTCCATTTTAATTCTATGATGGGTTTAGTAATAGGTTACTACTAACAGATAGAATTGTTTTAGTTGAATATAGATATATAGGCAATAGTATATTATGTATCTAGTAGGAAAAGCGATACATTCCCGGACGATGGACGACAAAACATTGGAGTCCGGGAATGTGCTTTTACTACGAGATACACATACTATTTTTTCTGATATCGCATTAAATATAATCGTAAACTAAGAAAGTTTTATATATGCATAACTGTTTTTGATTATCATCGTATTTTCTATGAAACCGTTTCGTTGACATTGTTTGTTAATCATTGTCAGATCATCAAATATTAATTTATTTATTTTTTTGGAGTATACTGACAGCATGGCACGAGATACGTTTGTATCATATTTTTCATCATTCTGTCAAAAAAAAACTTCGTTTCGTTTATTTATTTACCTTGCCTAAGAATCTATTTGATATGCAAAGCGACCACAAGAGCGCCATTTTTGGGGTAGAGATGGCGCTACTTGCGACTGTGTTATACTTTCGCAAATGCTATAAATGTTAGAAATTTAAGTTTTTTGATGACATTTCCTCAACGAAACATTTTTGAAAATCCTATATTATTCGTACCAGTCTTTTAAAACCTAACAATAAAAGAAATAAGAAATATTTTAGGGGTACCCATTATTTAGTGTCGGTGATTGTACCTACAGATTAATTTCTGAAGGTGGTCCTTATTTTACTGGTGAAAAACTAATAGTTTGAAAATTGAAATATTGATTTACAAATTATCCCAAACAACACTCTTCCAGTAATAATTTCAAGCGCAGTTCGTGTCGGTAAATCCGTTATACTTGAAATAACCGCAAGTCTTGCAGATAAGTTCATGGGCTAATGTTAAGATGTAGGATGTAAGCCGGAAAGCAGCCAAATACCACAGTTCCAAAATTTCCTTTTCTCTACCAGAAACAGTAAGTCTGCAATTACTCGAAGAGTCTTAGTCTGTTCGCGATTATTAGACCAGTCAACGGAGCCATCGAGGTTCAGATTCTTTATTTTCTATGCACTAATACTACAGGTTAAAGTCAGAAGGAATTAAGATTTCTTTTTATGAAGTTTGATCCTCTTTACATGTTTTCCACTTTGAATTGCGTTAAATTATTACATACATTTAGCACGAAATATCCCTATAAAAGATAAATAGACTATATAACCCGTGTTAAAATAATCTGTAAAACTTTCGCATAACCGTATAATTTGTAATCAGTTTGGATCTAACTTTACGTTTCAATCTAATGATAATCACGTTTTAATTGTTTGGATGCTACGCAAAAGAGTGTCCACGCCAGATCCTATAAATATTTATGGATTTGGATACATATACTATATAACAAGCAAATTAATAATTAGCCCTTTTAGGCTGTACTCGTACCTTATTAACTTGCATAATGCAGAGTTGAAGACAGCAACTTCCTCTTTAAAATAAGCTAGAAAAATATCGCTAGATATCTCCTAAACACTAGCAATCGTCTCAAACATTATATATAACTATGTGAAGCTTTTATTCATCTACAATATAACCTCTACGAAGGTGGCACCGATCCGAAAAGCTGAGTAAGGATTTGTGGATGTGCCAATAGCTGCAGTGCGTTAGATTTCTCGTATCTTATTTTCTATATTTTTCGAAGTAACAAAAAATCTTTTAAAACATATCAGTAAAAATAAATCTTGCAGATTTATTTCTTAGTATTTTGTAAATGTCAGTATATTAAAAATTGGATAACATTTACAAAAATTATCTCTTAAGAGCATTATACACACTTTTGAACTGTTTCTTGTGTATTAAGTAAAGTTAAAGCTCAAAGTCTGGGTATTAGGCTTCTTCTTGTTTTTTTTTTCACTTCTTCTTCTTTCTCTTAACCTTATTCCAAGTCTAGTTGGCCTAGTTAGCCTTCCGTCTCATACGTTTTTATCTGTCTCTATTTAATGCATTCTCTCTTCTCCAATTTTTCTCTTTTAGGTCCCCATTTAATTAATCCATCTACCACGGTCTATCTCTCTTTCTCTTATCCCTAATCTCACATTTAATCCTTTACTTATATACTTTTCATCTTTCCTGTCTACATTACCATACCATCTCAACCTATTTTCCTGGATTTTCTTGCTCAGCTGTACTTACATTTTTGACCCTATTTCGTTAATCTACAAATCCTAACCAACATCTTTATCTCCTCCTCTTTAAATTTCTCTCTTGCTCTTTCGTTATTGACTAGGTTTCTGAGTGATACATCAACGCTGGTCTTAATCTTTTGTACAGTTTGCTTTCATTTTTTCATACACATTCCTGTCACACAAAACTTCAATCATTCTTCTCCAGTATCCACACTTATTCTATAATCAGTCTTTAACGCTTCTTTTTTCCCTAGCACAGACTCTAAATATTTGAAGTCCTTCAAATTGATTGTATATATAATCAGTGTTTTACTTTTCCAAAATTATAGAAGAAAATATATTCATAATAGGTATTGTATCATTTGTGATAAATGATTCTATTTAATGTGTCACGTTAGCTTTCACCTTACATATTACTTAATTTATCAAATGATTATCTCTAAAATCACGGCCTATTTTGCAAGATCTGTAGTTTTGTGGCGTATGCTATGTTGCCAAGTCTCCAGGGAGCATATGTGCAACGACGGCAATCAGGACCAACTACGTCTCAGGGTGCGATTGTAGCCTAATTGAACGAAATTACTGTGTGGATTGAACAAAGGTTGATGGTTAAGTCTTACCGAGTTAAATTAGAGTTTGTGAGATTTTCTTTTTATTTAACAGGAAAACGGTGTTTTCACGATGGGAAGTTATTATACTTATTTCTTTTTATCGTTATAGTCATTATTAGAGTGATACTTTGGAGGTAGAATTGGAGAAAAGAGT
The DNA here is from genome assembly GCA_964028335.1 of Altica lythri. Lineage (NCBI taxonomy): Eukaryota > Metazoa > Arthropoda > Insecta > Coleoptera > Chrysomelidae > Altica > Altica lythri. Next base: position 16,799,127 of record OZ034808.1, on the reverse strand, counting down.
TTGTTATAATAATGGACTTTGGAAATTTAAATTATGTTCCACATAATATGTGTCTTGAATAATTATGTTATTTTTAGTTTTTAATTTTGACACAAAAGAAACTGTACTTCGAATTCCTTTAGTGAGATCTTATTTAAATTAAGGAAACTTAGTTTGTACTATTTCTTGTAGAACAATAATAATTTTTACAACCTGTATTATAATTTACTCCGCTTTTTTTATATGTGTCATGTGGTTAGACAAATCTTTAGAAATTTGTTCAGGTATATGTATAAAATTCCTTTACTGTATCCACATGGGAAAGCCGTAAATTTGTTCTCTGGCCCTTTGAGCCTCAATCCCAATGCAGAGAACACAATACTGGGTCAATGTGACAAAAGTGTCCCAATGTGCGGCCTCTCTTAATACCATTACTCACCTCAAATCGAGTGTTTTTTCAGCGGCGCATCCAAAACTTTTTTATAAAAATAATATAAGTTTGCTTAGAATTCATGTAAAATCCAATAATTTTAGAGAAAGACTGAATTTGAACTGTAAAAAGTCTTTTCGACAAATAAATTTGTCTTATAAAAAAACTATAGTAACCTGCACGATAAAATATTAAAAATTAGCCAGAGATCAATGAATTTTAGGTTTAGGGACTTTCAATTTTTTTCCTTATGTTCGTACACATGTCCCTAATATATGTTGACAATATCAGCTATTTTGCATTGTAAGTTGTGTGTGACAGTCAGAAAGATTAGACGTGTTTTGGTATACTCTTTGATTTTCTACTATCGACCAAAATGTATCAAAGAGTCGGTATTAAATTTCGAGTAAAAATGAAATAAAGTGCATTTAAAATGTTAACTGTGAGATTTGGTTAATCTACTATGAGTAAACCAAGGGTGTATAAATGGGATAAACGCTTCAAATAAGGTCAAAATGCATTGATGACAATTACCGCTCTGGACGCCCGAGCACAAATTGATAAAAAGGTCGAATCCGTGAAATGGTTTTAAAAAATCGGCGAATTACTATTAGGGAGGTTGCCATATCAACTGAATCATGTCATGCGATTGTATTGGATCCAGATTTTTAAAAAGGATTATAACTGGTGACGACACATGGGTATAAGGCTATGACATCGAAACCAAAACCCAATCATCCCAGTGGAAGCGGCCAGAGGAGAAAAGACTGAAAAAAGCCGTCAAGTTCGGTCGAATGTGAAGTTATGAGACGTTTGCATGAAACAATACGTGTTAAACGCAAGGGTTTATGGGAAAACCAGTCATCGATTTTGCACCGGCACATTCATGACTGCTTGTTCGTGAGTTTTTGGCCAAAAACAACACCGTTATCATGCCTCAACTACCATATTCTCTGGACTTGGTCCGCTGCGACTTTTTCTATTCTCAAAACTAAAGAGACCGATACGAGAACGGCGTTTTGCCACAATTGAGGAGATGGCCATATCCAAAATCGAGTTTTAGAAGTGCTTTGAAGATTGGAAGAAATGCTGGCACAATAAGTGTGTTATAGCTGAGAGGGTTTACTTTGAAGGGGACAAAAGTGGTAAAAAACTAGTAAATTGCTATTATAATTTAGAAATTAGGCAAAAAGAAATTACACTTCCGGCAGGACACGAACCTGTAATTTCTACCTATAGTCGGTAGCGCCTTTTTAACGTTAGTAGTTAGTCGACGTTTGTGATCATCTTAATTTAATTTAAGTCACACATGACACTTAAATCAAAAATTAAAAAATAAACTCTAAGTCACTTTTGTGTGCCCTGTTCTATATTTTTATTCGGTTAGCAGATACAATTTGTAAAATTTAAAATTTAGATAAACAAGACGTGATGTTACCAAGAAATCGAAAAAATATCAGATCTGGATATGACATTTTTTCGCATAGTTCGAAAACTAATCTAATCTTTAATTTATATAAAAGGAATCGAATTATATCCTCTTCATCACAAATAAATCATTCTCTTTAAAACTACTGTTATTTTTGACAGTAATCTCTAATTGTTAAAAATGGATTATAATTGTAAATAATCAGCACTAATTATAAAAGTTTATAACTGCCAGTAACGTTACTGATTACATTAGCGCGGTCAAATAGGAATCTTGGCGAGAGTTTATCGAAATGTATTGGGATTTCCAATTAAGGTGTCTGCGTTGCTCCTGGGAATTTCGTGACTGTCCTGAATTTTACGGGGTTTACGATGTCTGTAGCTGTCGCTTAACCAACCGGATAGAATATATTTGGGCACGGTATGTAGTAAATCGCACTTAATTAGCACTGTATAGAATATTCGAAATAACCCTATATAAAACGTCCAAGTTAGTATATATAAAAAAATCCGCTAAAAAAATTATTTTACATAATAAATGAAAATGAATGTAAGAAAAACAATTTTATTAAACAATAGTAAAAAGAAAAAAAAAACGGATAATCACTGGAAGTAGAATGGAAACGATTATAAACGAGCCAAAAAATATTATGTTTAAAGCTGGGTTCATGTAAATGCGAATTTCGAATTGCGAATGGCGAAGACAGTTCCTATTGGTTAATATCAAAATTACGTCAGCCGAGAAATTTTAACAAGTATCAATTTATTTCTTGCGAATTCGCATTATTTAATATCTGAAAGGCGGGAAACTTAAAACTGTTTTAATATTTTAGCGAATTTCGCAGTTTTTCTTGTTAACGCATGTGCAGTTCCTATCAATGTTTTGTTTTGAATTTTGTTTGTTAGGTTAGGTCTCCAAAACAAGTGTAGATTTAGATGTATGAAAGTGAAGTGGTAAAATACATAACTATATTACTTTACTCAGTAGAAAACTAATATAACAGACTATTATATGGATATACTTATCTATATATATAAATAAGCACAATTTACAAAAAGAACTTTTTATAATAGAAAGTTTTTTACTGATTTATAGGTCATATTTTGTGTCATCTCAACAATGCACAGCATCCCTGACATTGTAAAAATATTAAGTCATACAACGCTGTGATTGATCATAGAGAAGATTGTTTCCTTGTTAACAAAATCAAGGGTAGTTGTATCTAAAAACTTTCTAAAACAGTTTATTTTATTACCAGTTAAAATAATACAAAAAAAAAAGAAAATAAACTTCTCTGTCGCGTAATCGATCCCATTATGATAACATAACCAGAACTGTCACAATTGGAATGATCCGCCGCTTAACCAACTACGCCACGAACGATTTATTTAAAAACTTTCAAAATAATATTATCTATACACAACTTAGATCATGTTTAATATCAATTCGGTATAAATTTCGAAATCTATGTATATGCCTAAACACACTTGAAACATGCATTGTCATCCAGTTCTTAGCTATCCTGAAAATTTCAGAGCTATAGGTAGTCGGGAAATAGGTTTAAATTCGATTACAAATTCCACGGAATGACACAGAGACACAGAACACGGCGAAAATATAAAAAACTTTCTAAAAAGGATGTGTTTTTATGTACGAAATCGATGAACTCAAAAACTACTGGACCGATTATTATGAAAATTGGTATATATATGTATTTTTCCACGGAGAGGTTTATATGATATGCTCATTGATGCCACTCGCCACCAGGTGGCGCTGCAGAGTAGCAACTTCTGCCCCGTTCAACCGATTTAATATAATTATGATATATCTAATCGATAATTTACAAAACCGTAAAAAATTGGAAAAATGGTAAAAAAACATCAGTAGGCGGTACGAAGTTCGCCGGGTCAGCTAGTTTTTCTATAAAAATGGGTGGATTCATGCAGCTTGTTTTATTCATTATTAACATAATGTAAGGGTTTATCGAACTTAAAAATACTAATGTTTATGTAGTTCTATATGTTCAACTACATTGATATATCTCCAATAAAACAAATCAGTTTCTTTATCGTATTCGTAGTTCATACTTATAATCGTATTAACTTTGATATTAAATTTAATGATCATACATTTGTATCAATTTAGGACGTTCAGTATAAAAATCCCCAGAATACTGTCAAAACATTCGCTGATACATGAATTGAGATAAAAACACGATATTTTTTTGCGAAGATTGCATTCGCAAATCGCAATTTGCATTTACATGAACCCGCCTTAAAGTTTCAGAGAAATAAAATAAGAGTCAATAATATTATTGCTTTTTGATGAACTCTCTGGTTTTTTTATAATATACAAAAAAGTCCTAATTCTGTCTCCACCTTTGGAAAGTATTGACCCAAGTGTTTCGGACAGTAAACCTCACACGCGGTAGCGTTATACTTGATGCAGAAGACTGATCACAGTTGCTGGAAAAAGCTTAAATCTGATGATACAGAAACTGAAAAAAAAATCGGAATTAATGTGTTCCATTATAGCCCGCTTTCACTTTTCTTCTTTTCGAGTGGTCGGTGCAGTGACATCATTTGAAAAAGTAGTTTTGTGATGGATTGTATGAGACCAAAATGGATTTTGTTTTTTTTTTTTGTTAGGAAACGTAGTTATTATGTATAGAATGACAGAAACATCTTGAAATTTTAACTGCCAAACAATTATAACAAATATAAATTTTAGTTTTTCACATCAGTTTATTTATAATCAAATTTGTTTACAGAGTATGGTTATGTTACAATACATATTGTAACGGGATAACCGATTAAGAAAAGGATCTTTACTTGAAAGACTATCTTCAGGATATTATACACTAGAAAGAGAGAGAAAATTCTAGAACAAATAACCTAATAATAAGCTTAATAATCATTAAGCTTACGATAGTCGACACAAAACCGCATTGATCCGTCTTTCTTTCTCACTAATACCACAGGAGAAGCCCACAGACTACTGGATGGTTCGACTATGCCATTTTGAATCATTTCTTTAAGGGCTCTATCTGCTTCTTCCTTCTTAACTTGAGGCAGCCGTAGAGGTATCCATCCGATGTCAAAGATAATAATAGTATACCTAATACTATTATGACATTGAATTACAGTTCAAAGTTGAACGGGGTTAGTATATCTGCAAGATAGAACTAACCATTTCAGTTTGCAATTCGAAAGGATATCATTTGTAGACAGTACAAGGAAGATATCCATCCAGAAGCTCTAAGAGCAACTAGATTGGAGATATGTCTGAAATCACACAAATACATTATATTTAGTAAAGAAAATGTTAAAAGTGCGATAATAGCGACATCTCCATAACTAATTGCAAACTGAAATTAGGTATACTATTATTATCTTTGACATCTATTTGATAAACGTTTTACTGAAATGACAATTGATTAGCAGGAAACTGCAATCAAGTAGTTAACCCTACAAAGCCGAGAGGTTTTTTGTCAAATAGAATTTCAGTTTGCAATTAGTTATGGAGATGTCGCTATTATCACACTTTTAACATTTTCTTTACTAAAGATAATGATTTTGTGTGATTTCAGACATATCTCCAATCTAGTTGCTCTTAGAGCTTCTGGATGGATATCTTCCTTGTACTGATGAGACGCAATACGTCGAAACCGGTCTACAAGTGATATCCTTTTGAATTTCAAACTAAAATGGTTAGTTCTATCTTGCAGATATACTAACCCCGTTTAACTTTGAACTGTAATTCAATGTCCGTCGTGGCATATAGCCAGGGAAGTAGTTGTTGGTTCTTAGTAAACGGTCTATATGTTCTTTGATTTTCAAAGACTCTGTAAAACGTCATAATAGTATTAGGTATACTATTATTATCTTTGACATCTATTTGATAAACGTTTTACTGAAATGACAATTGATTAGCAGGAAACTGCAATCAAGTAGTATCCATCCGAGTTATCAACTTGAACGATCACCCAGTTCTTCTCAGAAAGGACACGGAAATGGGAAGTTTAGAACCAGTAACGGCCATAATTCACAAGGTAGACCTCACGGAAACAGATGACACCAACGGAATTGAGCAATTAATGACAAAATTAGATCCTTCTTTGTCAAAATTAGAAAAGAAACAGGTAAGAGATCTACTTTACCGTTATAAACCTGTATTTGGTTCTAAAAGTAAACTTGGTAGAACTGATGTTGTCCAACATAAAATTGATACTGGCGATGCACGTCCAATTCGACAGGTACCTCGACGGCTGTCTCAAGTTAAGAAGGAAGAAGCAGATAGAGCCCTTAAAGAAATGATTCAAAATGGCATAGTCGAACCATCCAGTAGTCCGTGGGCTTCTCCTGTGGTATTAGTGAGAAAGAAAGAAAGACGGATCAATGCGGTTTTGTGTCGACTATCGTAAGCTTAATGATGTCACTAAGAAAGACAGTTATCCTCTGCCAAGGATTGATCATGCCCTCGACGCTTTGGCAGGTTCTACTTTGTTTTCTACCTTGGACCTTAAAAGCGGATACTGGCAGGTTAAAATGATCCTGCAGACAAAGAAAAGACTGCCTTTACCAGTGGATTAGGGTTATGGCAATTCACGGTCCTTCTGTTTGGCCTCTGTAATGCTCCTGCGACATTTGAACGGCTAATGGAGAACATTCTTCGAGGCTTGTCATGGGAAACTTGTCTAGTTTATCTAGATGACATCATCATAATGGGCAAGACCTTTAAGGAACATTTAAATAACCTGAAAATAGTCTTTCAAGTAAAGGTCCTCTTCTTAATCGGTTATCCCGTTACAATATTAAATAATTTGTTTTTTAGAAATAGCAAAAACGTTACAAATAAAATTCAAAAATCGGCAAAAATCCGAAACGAAAGATATATATTAAAATTCTCTTAAACATGCGACTAGTGGATATCATAAAATCGACAAAGAAACGATATCAAAGATCAACTGAGAAAATTAACTTTTTAAAATATAGCAAGAAAAGACGTAAAGAGAAAAATAGTAAACAACTGATTTTTTTAGAGACACACTGTAACGATGCAATTTGATCACGGTCCCTTGAACCTGATGTTGGCGAACATCGTGCAATCATAGAAACACTTCAACCATGAAGTCAATTTTGTAAGTGTAATCGAAAAGCCGTTTTATCCATAAAGAAAGAAAACTGCATCCACTCGACTTGCGAATTCCAACTAGCGAAATCATAAAAGTAAAACGAATTCTGAACTTTTTATCAAAGAATAGTAATATATTCGTTCTATTGAATCTGGTTGTTATCTATCGCACATTGTAATGATTTTTTGCAATTTTACTTACATATTGCATTTACCTATAAATGAAAATCCATTTCTATTCAAATATTTCACTAACAATAATCTAATTCGTTTCTAGTTATTTTCTATTTTCATATCCCCTCCATAACATTATTCCTTCTATTTGTGAGTGAGTCGTCTGTGACCACGTCGGGTAATTAGATTTCCAGCCCGAGAAATACAGAATTTGAATAATTTATGCTATTTATGGAATTATATACCAGTGAGCATGCCTTCATAGATGAATACCTATGAATTTTGGAACGGTGACATTTGAGATAGGTCGCCCAAGATCTCGATTTCTAAAGGTTCAAAATTGAAATTATTTGATATATTTTGCTTAAAGTAATTTACTTATATAGGAGAGCTTTTAAATTTAAGGACGTTAACATGTAATCATAAATGTAGAAGAGAAATAACATATTATATGGTCGTTTCTTTAATCGTCTTTGTCTAAAAATTTCTAAAATTCTTAATCTATCATATTTACGGCAAATCTGCTTTCATTTTTCAATCACAACCAATAAAGAATGCTGAATTGCACTGGAGATGCATAAATTGTTCAATATTATGTCTCCAAAGCATTCTAATACGTTTGAATCCCCTAATTCATAAAGACATTTTTCGCTTTTTAAATAGTCTCCAATACTTTTTTCCAACCAAAATAAAAGTGTATTAGATATTTATCAAATAAATGAAAGTATGTCCGGCATTCTAGTTTGGCCACTTCTCCATTTCTTCTTTACATAGTCCTAAAAAAACTACCAAGTACAAATATAAATGGATTCATTCATATTGCAATTTTTCTGGGTAGCATTTTCAAGGATTTTCAGAAAATACTGGATTATAGTGTTTTTAAATTTCTCGCATACTAGATGCAGTTTTGCTCTTTTATTCACAAAGTTTGTCATGAATTTATCGCTTATTTTGATTTATCCAAACTTACGACAAGAACTAGTTACAATGAGAGTAATGATAACCTTGTATAAGTCTAAAATAAGAAAAGTATTCTGTGCAAGTACACTGTGGCTATTCGTTGTTCTTCTACTTTGTCAATCTTTAACTTCATTCATCTCTTTTCTTGTTTACCTGCTAGGTGCTTTTGACTTTAGAATCTTCTGCAAACGAAATTAATTTCTTTTTCACTCCAAATCCTCAATTTTATTGTTAACGCACTAAACATTGCCTTATTGCCATATTTAAATAACAGACTCAAAATTTGTATTCAAAAATTGATTTAACTAACTACGTTAAAGATATTCAACAAGATAACAAACGTGTTACGTACAGTCATTCCAATAAATTAGAAATAATTTTAACCTATTTGTAGAGAAAGGATCACATTAAGTTATCCCGGAATTACTTCCTTCACGACCGACAGAGTCAAGAGTAAAATAGTCTGAAATAACTAACTTATTTAATTAGAATTTCCCAGTGGGTTTCGATTATGTGGCTGCGAATCAACAGGGATTAATTAAAAAGAGAAGATAATATCTTCGACGCTAACGAACCACCAGAAATTGGTATATGTGTAACGTATACAAATCTAGAATATTAAACTGAAAATAAATATTTGAATATGTAACGATTTTCGAGATCAGAAACTTGTTTTTATGTTTATTTAAAATTTCGAGGTTGATACGTAATTATAAAAAACATGTGTTTTATGATTAGTAGAATTGAAATAGTATCTATATTCTGTGGAAAGGGGTGAAACAAGACGATTTCTGACTAGGGCGAGAGTTGACTGTCCGAGCGAAGCGAAGGCTGTCATCGCCCTGGTCAGAAATCGTATTTGTTTCATCCCGCGCCAGACACTATATTTTTCATATCACATACATTGAAACAGCCATGACAGCCCTCGCTTCTTTCGTACAGTCAACTCTTGCCCTAATCAAAAATCGTATTTGTTTCATCCTGTGCCAGACACTATATTTTTCATATCACATACATTGAAACAGTGAGTTTTGATCTCTGTACCCAGTCGAAGTAAGACTATTTCAGACCAATGCAACTGTCAGTCAGAAACATTCTGACAGACTTGAAATAATGACATTTGTTTCTGCCCTAGGGAAGAAACAACGTTATTTTTGACTGACAGTTGCATTGGTCTGAAATTGTCTTGGTTCGACTGGCAAAACAGGGATCAAAACTAGCTGTTTCAATGAATGTGATATGAAAAATTATTTATAACAAAATATTTGAGTATTTTAATCCCAAGGACTACAGGGGAAAGTTTACTGTAAGCAGTTTTAGTGTGTTTAATACAAAGAATATTTTAACAACTTTCGGTGCTTTAAATGTTGAAATCTGTAAATTTTAACAAAAATTTTGTGAGGGTGTGCGCGCGTATTATTAAAATTTACTCTAATTATTCTTCCCTAACACGCGTCAAGATGTATAACTTTAACAATTGTTCAGTAAAAAGTTTTTTTAAAAAAAGAAAATAAATAATTACATAAAAAACGTTATTCAATCTATAAAATTTCTTTCCTTTAGGTTAAAAGCAACGCTCGACAATGGATCTAAATCAACACACCGACCATATATATTATTCTAGACTGCCCACTCCATCAAATCCGATGCCCTGCTTTTATGTGCCCCATACGGTTGAACGTGAATAAAAATCCTTTTCCTCTTTTCTTTTCTTATCTATGTTTGAACCTCTTTGAAGCGAGAATGCGTCTTTATAATAGTCAAGCAACCTCGTTTCATTTGTCTTCATCAAAAGAAAACAATTTATGAAGAGTTTCGATTTCAGGTTCCAATTAGCAAGGGATACAAAAGGGTGAACTGTCAAAATCGGTTCAATTAAGGCACAAAGCGTAGTGTGAAAGCAATTACATTTAATTCGCATATATAGTGCTTGAAAACTGTTTATTGATTGAGTACATAAACAATTTTAAACCAGTTAAGTTTGTATTCGCGATGGTAATTTTCGATATGACCAGAATGGATTGAATAGGGATGTGGACTATACTCAAATAAGTACATAATTTTACCTCGAAAAGGTAGTTTCTATAATAAATATAACAAAAAATACAATATTTTCTTCAATAAACAAGGGATTAATTTTTTATTTAATAAAATGTAATTAAATATTTCACCCTCAAGTCACGTGACAATGAACACCAATCAAAATGCGTGACGTCACTTGTTGTCAAACAATAATTTTCGCTGTCAAGTAATATAGTACGTGTTTGTTGATATTTGAATATTATTATTACTGTGATGCCCATGAAATTTCTTCGAAATTTGCTCAATTATCTTTTTGAATCAATTTTTAAAGGTTTTCCCATAATGGAAAGTGGATATATTAAGGCAGATAGTTCAAATTTGTCAAGAGTTGATTGCTTTACGGTGGCTAATTTCTTCGTAACAAATATTAACTTTTGTTCTACTAAATTTAGAAATGTGAAGCCCTCCAAGTAAGTAATATACTCAGGATACATTATAATAGTAATCGTAGGTATTTATAAACTCGAAAAGTTAAATTAAATATAATAAAATAATATGATTTTGAGGTTATGTTTTATCTTTTTATCAAATTGTTTCATTTCGTTTTAGTTCCTCGAGGCAGTCATATAGAGACGATGCTGTGAGATATGTCCAACTTCGTCAAGATGCAAAATTGTGCACACTTAATAGCAAATTTTGCCCGGAATGTAAAGTGCCGAATCCCGACGGGCTAGTTGAAGTCACATTTTCCGCATCTTTTTTGTACGTGGAACGTAAATAAATATTTATTCAGGTGTTTTAATAGTAGTACTTTCACACTGCGGCACCGCACAACATTTATAAAATGTAGAATCCATCTTATTAATACAAAACTACGAAATAACTTTCTATTACATACAACTTAGACAATGTTTAGGAACAAGTGACGTCACAGCGGGCGTTTCACAGGTATATATCGTTTCACAGGTATCCACGTTTTGGCGCGAAATTTGAAATGGAACTTTAAATAACTTATTTTAAAGGTATTAGTTATATTAAAAAAATAATAATAAATAGTTTTGGGTATATTTGGTACTTATGCATGGTTTTAAACACTTTCCCAAAAATAGTCCACATCCCTATTATGTTCAATTTTAATAAAATTCTATTTTTCCTTTCAACTTTGTATTTCTGAAAGATTTTGTTTTTATTAAAACAAATCCTGTTCAAGTTTTTTTGTATGGCCCTGATTGTGCATATATTTCTATTAAGAGCAACTCGGTATCATGTCCTGGATTATAAGTACAAGTCCATACTTGACAAATCACTATAAATAAAAATATACGACTGTTACAGGTTGCCTGTCTCACATATGCAAGCAAAATCTCTCTTGAAAGAATACGTTCAGATTTCACTCTATATGCTTTATGATCACTATGGTATCTTGTTCTTAATCTGAACTGATTCGTTTTTATTTTGGACATTATTTCATATCTCCTATCACCTATAATTTGCTACATAATTAACTTGTATTATATTTCCAGCTACCAGTAGTGATTGTACATATAGAAACAGCCTGTAGTTGATCCCCTCTTTGTAAGTTCGTCAACTTTTATATTTATACGGTTTCCTTAATCTACCGGACCCATTGAGTTTTTTTCACACACTAGTTTGGAGACTACAATAAGGTCTTTTAGAGCCGCAATTGTTTGACAGCCCTTCGTATTCCCTTTCACAGTGTAGGTATAATCAGAAATTTATAACTGGTCACAGTAAGATAGATTTCCACTTTTAGAGTTTTCCTAAAGTCTAATAAGTGGTTTAAGAAGTGTGGATTTTTCCCATTACACTATACATTATTCTCTTGTATACTTATATATTCTTTACTGCAATGTAAAATACATCTAGTTGACCTAGAACGTAGAACCTAAATTAAATATTTCAATGCAGGAAAGAGATTTATAAAAGTTAGTGATAATAATTACCTTATTTATATAAATCCCTTAAATTTATACAGTAGAAGTTAGAATTTGATTTATTAAACTTGTTTAAACGATAGGACTTTCTTGAGTTAGTAAAAGAAAAGCGTGAAAGGTATAAGTGCCTAAGTGAAAAAAATTTCCTTATGCATGCTGTAAATTTTGAGTGAAAAATAAATTAAATAACTCTTTTTAGTGAGTTACTGTACGGACGTAATTACAAAATGGTTATTAAAAGTTGAAAACTCTCCGGAAGTTATGAGAGCCTTTGTCTTAATTACATCAGTATGAGTTTTAAGGCAAAAATAAGTTTTAGGGTACATATCTTTATTAAGAACTAATTTCTGAAGCTCTTTGCGGTAATTGGATTATTCATTTCTTTTCGACAATTTACTTCATTTAATTTTAACGTACTTTTTTTCCTGTAATTTTTTAAGTTATTTATGAGGTCAGACGGTTTTCGAACAGGGAGCTGATTTCTTTTGAGTCTCAAATGATTTATACTGAAATTAAGTCGTTAAATATCTTGGATAATAATTTGAGGTTAACTTACAATGCGTTCTTATACATATTTTAAAACATTTTTACTAATAATTTCGTGATTATGAAGATTCAAAAATAATATGATAATTTAATATTCTGTTTTTGATTACCTTATCGGGAAAAACTTTGTAATAAGATATATTGGACCTAAACTACAAACATTAATTTCCAAAATCAATTAAATAGTTGCGATCATAATCTTATAGTTTAAAATATTTTTTATTGTCTCAAATGACAAAAATGTGTGGAAATATTTAAAATTTTCGAATCTATTTACCTTAGCTCAAAATAAAAATCTTTTGTTTTGACAATGGCCTTGAACCGCCAATAAACGAGTTCAATTCTGCTTGAACGTGATCTTGTGATATTTTGACCCTTTTAAGTACAATCGCTTTCTTCATCGCATTCATACTATAGTCCATTTCACCGATTTTGGCCGATGACAGAAATTATACTCGAAGTAAATTTAGAGTTACATCTCTCTCAGATACAGGCAAGTTAGAAATTTAAATGAGGACGTTTGTTTTTTATTACAACACTTACGTAACTGCATCTTGTTTCACCGGTAGATAAAAAGTATTCAATACGGAAGTCTTGACTTAAATCACATTCCTAGTAACCGTCATGTACGGCTCGTTGTCGAAGCGTTGAATTTAATATATATTAATGTCATATTTTTGTAGATGTCAAACCACACTGATAGTTTCAGAAACTTACGACCTAATTTAGAAAAAAAAAAACTCTCCGCCATTGGTACCGTGGATGACAGTTTAATCTTATTTCAGTGGTTTCTAATATCAAATCGGCCAAAAACGATGAAATGGACTATACATCTTTTTTATTCCGCTCCTTGTTGTCCAAAATGGACCACATTAAAAAATTTTGTTAAAACGTGTACAGTCTACGACCCTATTAGAAAGCGTCTATCTGCGGTTATGGGTGTTCATATCACTTGAGATGTGAGTTTACTTTGAGTGAACCTTATTTGACCTAAATTCCCGTAGTAAAGACGATCATTTTAAAGTATAGCTCAAGAGAAAATTTTTGTCAGAAAACACTATGATGTGAATTTCTTCGCGTTTGGTCAAACATTAGAACTCTTTTGCTGTGTAGAGCCAAACTTTTTTTATGTTGAAACTCGTATGTGGTTGGTACATATCGTGACATAATAGTTTAATCTAAGTGTGAAAACACGATATTTCAACTACATTTTAACAAAAAAAGGAGCCAAAAAATGGCGTGTTTTAACTCACAAACAACAACTGGTTGTGATTTTCTAGCAAAACATAAATCAAATACCCTATTACTTTAATATTCCATTTCTAATAAGTTTTTTTTCTTTTTATTTTAAACTCAAATGGTTTCTTTTAAAAAATTATAATAATTTGTAACCGGAACAATTTGACATATCTGTTGCACAAAGGAAGTGGCTTTATGTGCGTTTATAGATGTAGAGGGAGCAATCGATAACACCTCATATATTAGCGCTGCCGCAACAAAAAATAGTACCTATAGAACCTGTTATTATCAAATGCATACAGTCCATGTTAAACACTAGAAATATATTTAACATAAACCTTGGAGATCAATCAACTAACTTCAAAGCCGAAAAGGCAATCCTCAAGGAGGAATTTTAATGATTCTACTGTGGTCAATGGTAGTTGACGATCTCCCAGCAAAGCAAGGTGTATTAAACCTAAAATGATCTACTTTTTATATCTTACAGTAGTCAGACCCTTAGTCACTTATACTGCACTGGTTTGGTGGAACAAAACAAGGCAATAAGACAGTTGCAAAAGGTCAAAGACTCGCTTGTATAGGGATCACTGGCGAAATGATATTGTGTACTAGTGCGACCTTGAAAAATATTCTAGACCTTGCATTTGCACGTAAAGAGGATTGCCCTATAGGTTTAAAAGGAATAAATCCCTAAAACCCGTCGATTTTACAGCACATTTTGGAATTTTAAGAGTCGGAGCAACCCAATCCATAAAGATGCCTGCAGATATCATATCTTTAAAACGAAATTTCGAACTAGCACTAAATGTTAATATTTGGGTTAACACAAAACGAAATCGCACAACATACAAAAGGAGTTGTCACTTATTTTACTGATAGGTCTCAAACATTAAAAGCAGTAGGTATAGGATAGATAGATAGATAGATATTCATTGGAATGACTGTTAGCCTGTATCACTGCTACCTTGACAGATCTATTCTGTAGAATAAGATTACAGCATCTCGTCTAGCCCTACCCTCTTAATGAGACTTAATAGCCTTGACACTGGCCTCTCCACATAACTTGGAGCACCCGGTTTATCATCTCCCAATACAAGATAGGTATAGAGTATAGAGGCAACAGGTCCTAAGTTTAAGTTCTCAAGAGCCCTGGAAAACATTCCTAAAATCGGCCAAACGGAGCTTTCAGCAATAGACTTCCTTACTCAAGAGTGCATTAAAAAACTCCTCAACACAGCCTGAAACTACAGTCTCTTACGCAACTGGCTAAAGACAACAAAGTAAACGTCGAAAAGGAGATTACTGATAGTTTCGCAAAAGAAAGAGCTAGTACTCCTTCTATCGGACCTAAACCATTATGTGGCATCTCAAAAAGCTGCATTATAGATGAAGTTTGTAATTTGAAAAAGGAATTCAGTACAACCACCATGCCAAAAAGCAAAAAAAGTTTAAAAGTTCACTGCGTTACTCTAAATTACTCTTAAAGATTCAGAAATCTGAAATTGAAGTAATCGCAGGAATTTCCCCGTACACTGTTCACTGTGGTACTACCTCTGTAAAATGAGCGAAGTGGACACAGTGGAACCCAGGTACAGATTCTGTAAGTATGTAAATAAAACTGATAAGTAATCGTTCGCCAACCACATAAATATCTGGGACAGGTTCTCTTAGAACCTGATCAGGTTTTAAAAGTACAACCGTGTAAGCAGATAATATACTTTCTTAAGAGTCTACCTGTATTATCCAGTCACCTGGGCTAATCGACCCACTTATAATCTACAATCTGTTATCGGTTTTTCAGATATACCGGAGTAAAGTTGCTAATATACAATAATTTTGCTGAAAAAATTGATATAAAGACAAAATTTGAATCATATGTATTGCTTATATTTATTATTAACAAGTAAAATGAGTCAATAAATTGCTTTCGTATTTATAATATAGAAATAACTTGCAATATTATCTATTTAATGAATTGTTATTGTTTTAATTTATACATTCACCGACCATTTAATAAATTCTTGCAAAAAAAATTAGTTTATGTTAATTCCAACGCTATAAAAGATTGCCCTAAAACATTTTTCTTCATTTTATAGATAAATTTTAATGGTAAAGACTAACTGTGTAATTTCAATTACTGTCACGTCTTGTAAATTATAACGTCTTTGTACCTATCAACAACAAATACCTACCAATTCAATTTAAATTATGATAAGAGCTGATTCTTAAAAAATTCAAAACACTTTCGATAAATATTTCCTGACACATTTATTTTAAATGATCTATTTTAAAATAATTAGATATTGTAGTTGCTGTTTAATATACAAATCGTGATATTAATGTATTAAAATATTTCTTTTATTAAGCGTCACGTTAAAGTACTCTTCTTAAAAGATGTTACCTTAAAAAGTATTTTTTGTCCAGTGGAGAATCTAAAAAAATAATTTTAATTCCATTTTAACCCAGAACTAATTAAATAAATTGCTCGTCAAAATTAGCGCATTACTTAAAAATTCATTAAACTTTGACTACCAATATCTTCCCAACCACTGGTAGGATTTCAATGTTTTTTCAATTGTAGCTGTGTTCTTGGTGAATAACATACTGCGAGGAGAATGCAAAAAAAAAAATCCACATGTTTAAACAGTGTCAAGTTTAACGTATTTTGTGGACAATATCAGATGGTGGAGGCTTAGAAGAACTACAGAATGTTACAGCCTCATGTCTCCAGGCGTACCTTGAAGAGCAAGGTACTGCATCCCCCAAGAAGTCCCGACCTCAACCCGATAGAGCATGTTTGGGACATTCTTGGAAGACAGATGAAAAGATGAGACCCCGCTCCAGCAAATCTCATAGAACTTAAGAATGCGCTATATGAGGAATAGTAAAACATCCCTTAAAAGTTTAAAAGAGAAAAGGACAAATTTCTTAAATAAAAAATTAATTTCTTAGAAGTTGTAAAAAAAGTGTAAAAAGAATCAATAATGGGTTACACTTCCTCTTGCACGCATTATGGTGGACACAACATGTTGGGGGATGTATTCCTATTCTTCGAGCAGAGGATGTTCTAATTCTATGAGATTGGCTGGAGCGGGATATCGTCCTTTTACCCGTCCCAAACATGCTCTAGCTGCAGTGTGATATCGTGCACTAATAAAAAATTGTCGCTAATAAATGGCGCAAATAGCATTACATACTGGTCTAAAAGAATTAAAATCCGAGTAGTGGTTGGGTAGATATTTATTGGCAATGTTTAAAATGCAAGAAATGTTAAAGATAAACAAATTTTCAAAGAAGCAAAATGCTCAGGAGACATGAAGCTATAACACTCTGTAGTTCTTATAAGCCACCACTATCTGATATTGTGGTTTTATTTTGGATGTGGTTTTATTTTTTTTTGCATTCTCCTCGCAGTATGTTATTTACCAATAACACAGCTATAATTGAAAAAAAAACATTGGACCCCTACCAGTGGTTGGAAGATATTGGTAGTCAAAGTCTAATGAATTTTTAAGTGATGCGCTAATTTTGACGGGCAGTTTATAATAAAAAAAATTAAATTTATAATTTTTTTTTGGTATGCTGATGAAACTGATGAGATAAAAGAATAAATTCCCTTCTACAAAAAGTGACTTCATGAGCTTTCAATTCCTTCACATTTCCTTTATTTGTTTCTGTGTCAAGTTAATTTCTTCCATCTGTTGCAATGTTTTAACATGTTTGAGAATATTTGGCTTTGGTCGATACCAGTGGGACCCACTATTACCTACGAAAAAATCCCTGTTAGTTACAGTTACCCTGCAGGTGGTATACCAAAGAAAAGGAAGCTATTTTGCCATATGAGGGAATATGGAATATGAAATATATTTATAAAATATTTTTTCAAAAACCAAAATAAAAGATATTTTATATTATTAGCCAAATATTCTCTTACATATGACAGCATAACTTTTTTCGGTATACCTCCTAACGGATGACCGTAATTAACAGGGATGTTATAGTGGGTAACTGGGTAATGGTGTGTACCACTGATATTGGTCAAAGCAAGTGAGTTTTTCAAATTTTTCCAATAATCTTGAATAGCATATTTTTATTCCTATTTCGAACTTGTTTTTTGACATGAATTGGTTATTTGCTGATTATTATACATAAAAAGTATAAAATTGATGCAATTTTCGTATCTTCTTAGAGTTTTTTAATTAATTAATATTACCTATATAAGGATTTTTCTTTTAATTTTTAAATTATATTATTTATACACTTTACCTCTAAGAACTTGCTAAATAAAAAGAAACATAAAAATTTACCCATTGTAAGTACGCTAATGTGTTATCTTAAAGACATACACGTTAAAGTCATGAATCCCTTCTTTAGAAGATAAATATTATATTGATAAAAAAAACATATAAAAGACTTCTAACTGTTAATTACCATTAGTGTGTGTTTGTGTTAGAAAAAAAAAATCGAAAAATGTCACATGAATCAAGCAATAGCAGCAGAATGTGCCCTTATGGTGCTTTTATAGTGTTACTACTTTTACCTTTTCTGTAAGTATCTGAATTATTAAAAAAATATATCACTTAAACTACTTATTGAATGGTCAGAATATATAATTGGAATCCTGTATAATTTTTTAACTTAATTTATTGTTTAAAAAAATTAAATATATTTCGAGATCTCTACACTTTATTATAAATATTGTACATCAAGAAATATCGCAAATTTTACGGGGAAGTTATTAGTTTCATAGAAAATTATTCTATTTTTTGGCTCATTGATTCCGGTTCTAACGAAGGGGAGGTATAAATACAAGCCACATATAGGTACTTTTAAATAATACCGGGGAGTGGTAAACGGAGTTGCTACGAAATATGGCTTAAACTACGTATTTCAACAATCAACCGTCTAAGTGACCCTTTTTTAGTCACCGTCTTGTAGTTTTCTTGTTTGTTTCTGTGCTACGGAGTTTTCTACGTGCTAGTATTTTTTTTTACTTTTATTTTTGAACTAATAATAAAACTAAAGTTCAAATAGGATTCATTTATATTATAATGTACCGAAAAAAAAAAACAAGGAATACAGTGATGTTTGCCAAAGATTGGATATCGCTATTTTGATCTTAATGTGTTGTTTTGTACTACTAAACCACCCACTATTCCTTATTTTTTACATATGTTTAAAGCAAAAGCTAAGATTTAGTCTAGATTTACTATAAATTTAATAATAATAGCAGTTATATTATTTGCTACAGGTCGATAATAGAAAGTCACCACCACCACCACAGCGAGAAACTTTTTTTATTTAACAGCAGTAACCAAACCAAAAACGACTCAGTAAACTCTATTGACAGTGGGCCAGATATGATTTGGAATGATACTCTAAACTTCAATGAGACAACGAAAACATTGCAATTATTTGATTCAAATACCAATTTAAGTGGAAATGGCAATTATACGGCTTTTAATAAAAGCTGTTATCAATGTCTGTTTGAGAGACAGTTAGAGAGCGCTATTTTTAAAATTATGCATAATGCCACAGTTAAGTTGCCGACAAAACCTAACGAATCGTGTGCACGATGCTTGGCTTTAGGAATAGGACAGTTTTCTAACAGGACTAAAAGTAAGTATTAATTCAAGTCATAAAAAAATAATCATTATTTGACCTTATAGAATAACATAACGTAAGAAATTGAAAGAGGAACGTAGAAAATTTAATATCCTTATTTTATTTCATAGAATAAAGTAAATTTATTATCAGTAGCACAGTCACTTATTTAGTTAAATTTTTGGATCATAAGTATTGCTGAAGTTTTTTTTTTCAATTTGAATTTATATGTTATTCTTTTCTTTTATCATGTTCTATGTTCTCTGTCTTACCAACATTGAAGAAAAAATATGATACACATTGTTTAAATTTTATTGTCAAAACATTATTTTAAGACCTTGTTTGTAGAAGCAACGATAAATTTTGTATAATTTTTCGTTTTTCTTAAGAGTTAGAGTTCGTTTATAGAACTAGAAGCACATATTTTTACTGCTTCTTAACCAATAACTTTTGTTTTCAAAAGGTCCCCGCACTAACTAAATGGATTTTGGGTCCCAGTCGAATTAGCTAAAAATTCAGTATGTTGTAGTTTTCGACTTCTGATCAAAAGTTATTATAGGCCCAACATGATCCTATGTATATTTTCCAAGATATAGAAGGACGTAATATGTGATATTAGCTGTAGGCCTGAGTAAGGCTTAGTAAGATTTTGGTTAATTGATTTAAAGATTGATGTCTTCAATCAGTAGACTGCTAAGGTTTTTGACACTTTAAAAATGAGCTTGATGATATTTTCACCCTAAAGATCACCTAGAGGTAATTTGAAGATCCTTTGAAGGCCCAACTTAACCCATTAAATCCTAAAAGGACGCGTTAGAGCATTTTATCCAACTGACTTAAAAACCGTTAAAAACTTCTCAGAAAATACTCAAACCATTTGATATCGACGTGTAATTTCATGAACTTTTCGAATCTGAAATTATTTTTTTTATAAAAGATTGATTTAAAGAGGTTACGTTTATTTTTTTAACAAAAAACTGTTTTCGTACCTAGAACTTGTCTAAAATTATTTAATTTATTGTACGTTGAACTAGTTTGTAAAATATTAAATTATATTTGGATTGTAGGTGTAGGATGCATGTGTGGACTTTACACTACTCAATCACCAGGAGTAAACGATTTACCATTGAGAACTAAAGTGTTTCATAATGTATCTTGCCATGAGTTAATACCTTTCGAAGATGCTTGCAAAAAAGTTTGCATTTTAGGAACTCTATCTTACAATGAATTGGAACCGGAGACTTTATGCTATCATTTAACTTCTGGAACTAATATTCGGGTAAGTTCTTCAGCTTTAATTTAAATATCTTATTAGTATTTGAATTTTTAACTAGATACTTATAGTCTTATTTTTGCTATTATTTTTTTATTTCTACATTTAGCTGTTGGATTAGATATTTGATTATATATGTTTATCTGAATTTGATTGAAATAAAAGCTAGCTAATGGTTAGCTTGTTGAAGTCAGTAAGATATCAAAATATTCGTCTACTAGTCGCAGTATCTTTAGTTTAAATATTCACACATTCATACATTTTTTCACTCTAATAAACAACCCAATAAGTATTCATTTCATCCTTTTCTATTTTTATTAAATTTGTCTTATTATCCTGATATGTCTACCCTGTGTAGTCCATTTTTTTTATTTGCTTATATTTTATTTAAATAAAGGATTTGTATTAAAAATTGATATTGCAGGCATATGTGGAATCGAAAATATGCCGGGATGATACCCATTGGGTTTTTACCGGTCTGGCCTCGTCAACACCAATATGTTGCGAACAAGGAACACCAGTGAGTTGTCCGCAGTAAAAAGGATCCGATGTATCAAATGGTGGCATTTAAAAAGGATGTACGGATGTGTTATATATTGTCAGGATCTCTTTTTCTTGACGATGTGTGTTATTTACTTTTTC
The DNA here is from genome assembly GCA_964028335.1 of Altica lythri. Lineage (NCBI taxonomy): Eukaryota > Metazoa > Arthropoda > Insecta > Coleoptera > Chrysomelidae > Altica > Altica lythri. The sequence continues at coordinate 16,777,741 of OZ034808.1, read as the reverse complement.
GATTTTATCTTCGCTGACGAACCGGATATACCTTGGATAATGAGATTTTTCGTTTAATAATAAAAAGTAGTTACATGCAAAACGTATATTTATTTATATCTTTTAAATATACTTTTTTATAAAAAAAACAAAATTTAAGAAATGATTTGAACGATGTGAAACAGAAAGAACAATTAACGAAAAAACAAAGTATGTATTTGTTAGTTAGTTCTATGAATTCCTAATAGATAGAAGTTAATATAAACCATCGTTTAACATCTAGCTTTTGGAGACACCCGGTAGATGCAGTTGTATCACGATTTCTAAATAATATAGTTTGAAAAATTATTTAAATTTGCCTTCATCCGGAATAGAATAATAAGTATTAAAACATAATAAAGAAAATTAAATAAAAAATAAAGAAAATGAAAAAAAAATGAAAAAGTTTAAAGAAAAACGAAAAATTAATAAAATCGCAAAAACTAACAAAAAAAGTTTAAAAATATCGAAAAAAAATACAAATTACAAAAAATTGAAAAATAGAAAAAAACAAGAAAATGATGATAAACTAGCAAAAGATAAAAAAAGGATAAAATTGGAAAAAAGAATCGAAAAACAAAACAAAAATAAAAAAACGAAAAGAAAAATAGAAAGAATAGAAAAACATCGCAAAAATTGGCAAAAAATAAACCAAATTGTGAAAATTGAAAAAAAGAACGAATGCAAAAAACCATAAAATAATGTTATAATAGGGTAAAAAACTAATAAAAATTAATAAAAACGACAAAATAACAAAAAATCGAAAAAATATCACAAAAATTGAAAATAAACAAAAATCAAAAAATTTTTATATAATTGATAAAAATAAAAAAACAATCGAAAAAATAATAAAAAAAGAGTGTGCGTATAACCTTTACGCGCGATTGAAGTAAAACTTTTTGACGTACGTATCAGAAAATAAATATTTAATTACAATTCAATTATATTTATTGTCTATATACTTTACAAAAAATGAGATGTTATATTTATATTATTCATTAGAAATAGGAATTTGAAAGTTATCATTATTTTTTATATATGAAACAATAGGTTTATGATAACTAAAATGTGAAACATAGATTTTACTCTCTAAATACCATTAATGTATTTGAAACTGTTTAAAAATTTTGAAAATTTCGTAAATAAATTTTGAAAATTTAAGCTCCTCCAATAGCTGAAATCACACCGTTACATCCATCAGAATCTTCCGTTAGAATCTAACGTTAGAGTTACCCCTAGTCGCGCCTAAAGAAGTTTTGCTTCAATAATAGGTAAACAATATTAAAAATATACACACATTACGTTTAGAATGTGTGATTTTGTAGCTGTATCTACCTTATTGTAATACAACACAACACAAGAGCCTTCGATAGTTAGATAACCATTTCATTTTGTAGCATTTTATAGCATATTCCATAAAATTTAAAATCCTGAGTTGAGTTTGTTTTCTTCAGTTCTACGAAGGAGCTGTTATTGCTGGTAAAAGATCAGCCATCCTGACTACTGGTTTTATGGCCTTTATGACTACCTAACCAAACCTAAAATAAGTATAAGCAAGTGTTAAAACATTTCGAATATTATTATTTTATGAACAAAAACGTGCAACATGCTTCTTTACTTAACGTAAAGCTTCCCTATAAACAATTATTTACTATCATAATATGTATGTATGTATATAAACTTACTTAATCAAATCATAATGAATGTCACTGTCTCGTCTTTTTTTCATTTTCATTTTTCTTCAAATCTTTCTGGCGCTGATAATATGCCCTTTGACGTTCACAATTTCTTTTTCTTTTTAGCTTTTTAAGTCTATAAAACGAAAATAGCTAGGTATAAATAATAGGTATAAATAATTAGGTATAAATAGTGTAATTACACACCAAAAATAAAATGTATGCATATAGAATAGGTACTCACTCATTTTCATTCAATATTTTTTCATCACTTTCTTCATTAATAAATCCACTTTGTTTATTCATATTTAAAACAAACACTTTATACACAAATTTAAACTATTTACCACCAATGTATTTTGTTTGACAAGCTGTCAATTCATACAATTACAGATTTAATTTTATTTAATATACTTAGTAGGCGGAATCGTGTTAGGTATTTTGTATCAGGTTTTGTTTCCGGTACGCGGTACATTAGAATGACGTCACGTCCGTTAGAATTACTGAGTTACCCCTAGTAGCCGCTAAAGAAGTTTTACTTCAAAAAGTTGAAAAAAATAAAAATGTTAATTATAAATTTCTGAACAGTTAAAAATCTATATTATTTGTGTACGCAATTCCACATTTTTTAAATTTACAAATAATCCAAACAAACTAATTGCATAAAAATTGTTTGATGTGAAAAAGCTACAGAAATGACAGGAATTTAATTAATCTAGATAAAACTAACAATTTGCATTTGAATTAATTACTCTGTTTACTTATTAGTCCCAAACTTCTGCTGTTTGTTTTAAAAACTTTGCTGATATTTGTCCGGAAATTAATCTTTGAAAAAACCCAAAGGTCAATTAATTATATCTGCAAAATTAAAATTCCAGGAACAATCTTGTTAAAATATTCCATAAAGTTTGCCGGTCATTAATCGGCACTAAAATCGTTTGCCGGGCGTAATTTCCCTGTTCCATATTTCATAGTGAACGTTCATTGCTATCTACAATTCTTGAGAAATTACCGGAAGTTGCCCACTGCTGGTCATTAACCAATGTAATTGAAAGGTTAACTGCATTTTGGAGTTACGTAGAAAGTTATTAGAACATCTAGTGTTATACTTAGAGTTGAGGAAATTTTCACTTTACTTCGAGGTAATCCTAACGAACCAGACAAATTGATTTTTGTCACGAAACTGTGTAAGTATTAGAGAATTAATTGATCTTTCAGTGAAAATCTAGCTATGTGTGCTTGTATTTTTTGTTATATCTATAAATATTATAAAATTGTGGCGGGGTCATGCATGTACATTAAAAAAAACTATCAGGGATTGATAAGTGATCGATATAAACCACAAAAATATAAATTTCAGAAATATTTTTTATCTGTCTGTCTGTCTGTCCCCTTATGAGCTGTAGATTCGAAAACTGAACAGATTTTAATGAAACTTGCTCGGATCATGCATTGGACCTTTGAGAAGGTAATAATACACTTTCTACCCAAAAATATCAGGATTATCGAGTGCTTGATGTTAAAAATCGCAATTAGCTTAAAATGGTTACAATTCATGTATGATATGATATAAACAGTAAAGAAATTCAAATTATAGTTTTGTAATCTATATCGATTACTTATCAACCTCTGATAGTTTTATTAGGTTTTTTCATTTTAGCGACATGACCCCGCTACAGTTTTATTAAAAGTATAGATTTATTGTTTTGTTCTATGAATTCGTAACAGATGGCGGTCTGCTCGATTGTAATCAAAAGAAAACAGTGAGCAAAACCTTCAAATTTGACCTAACTTTACGTGCTTTTTTCGTTCTTGGCTCCTCTGGCCGCTTCCATTGGGATAATTAGGCTTTGGTTTCGATGGCATAGCCATATACCCATGTTTCGTCATCAGTTATGATCCTTTTGAGGAAATATGGATCGTCGTTGGCGGTATTAAACAGCTCTTGAGCGATATTCTTGCGAAGCTGTAATTGGTTAAAATTAAGCAATTTTGGAACAATCTTCGCTGCCACACGTTTCTTACCCAAAACATCCTATACAATCGCATGACATGATCCTCTTGATATGCCAACATCCTCAGCAACTTCCTTAATATAGTAATTCGAAGATTTTTTAAAACCTCTTGCGTTACTGATTCGACGTTTTCATCAGTTGTTGACGTGATCGGGCGCCCAGAGCGGTCACCGTCATCACTGTCTTCTCCGCCTTCTTTGAAGCGTTTATACCATTCATACACTCTTGGTTTACTCATAGTAGAGTCACCAAATATCACAGTCAACATTTTGAAGGCATTGTCACACTTTATTTCATTTTTAACGCAAAATTTAATGCAGATTCTTTGATCCATTTTGTTCGATAGTAGAAAATCGAAGAGTACACCAAAACACGTCAAACTAGAAATGCAAAATGGCTGATATTGTCAACATATATTAGGGAAATGTGTACAAACATAAGGAAAAAAATCGAGAATCGAATGTACGTATTCCGTGAAATTCAAAATTCTCGGTTCTTTCTGAACAAACCTCGTAAAAGTATGAAGAAGCTGCTAATCACATTACAAAAGTTTTATTCTTTGAATATTTTTAACATCAGTGGCACTTCCTTGCAGTTTGTAATTGAATTTACAGAAAATTTTCACATTGTCTATTAAACCGACATTAATGATAAATTTATCATTTTCCTAAACACTATTTTTTCCATTTCAATGATGTTATATAAATTAAATAGCTGATGATGACGTGAAAAACCGAACTATATCGAATGTGGACTTGTTTTGTTAACACTTTAAAATATATTGATGCGGAAATTCTCTGGCGTATTTCCATCCTGTCTACCCAAAAAACCATAAATCATTGAAAAATAAATAACACGTTTCAACTCTTTTGCCCTCTCAATGAGACTTTTGCAAATGAACGCAAAGGGCCGTGCTGTGTACGTAATGTAAGCCACAACAATAACACCAATTCACTATAGGCTACCATACACAAGAAACAACAATATTGAAATTTTAAGACCATTAAGTGAATAATAATTAGTTGATGTTATATAAGTGATATAAGCAGCATGTTCTTATAATTTTGAAGCCTTAAGGCGAATCTCTTCTTTGCTTACTTTATCAGTATCCAGTAAAAGACGTCAAAAACGACACAATTGAAATAAAGAGATAATAAAGCAAAATATTAGAAGAATTAGGAAACTTCAACAAATCGACATAAGCAACAACAAGAACAAGACAAATACTGATGATAACAATATTCAAAATGTTAAAGCGGGATAACTCAACTTAATTTTTTTTTTTTAATACATTCACTATAGTGTGAAAAATGTATAAAATGAAAAATATATTGCACTATATTTTAATTGCTATTAACTCGTTGATAATAATTGTTTTGATCACTAACATTTTTGGTAGTGTACGGCGAGCTATAACTGATTGCTCTTCTATTTTAAAAGCAACACAAACGTGTGTGAATGTGAATGAAAGATTATTTAGGCAGAGAAAACCAGAGTTAACTCTTGGCACTGATATATTGAATTGAATTTGTCAAAGTCTGTAGGAAAAGCGAGAACAAAGTAACTAGATCAGTAACAAGATATTGTGAAAACTGAGAAAAGGATTTTTTTATTATGCAATACATCAAGGTATCGGAGTTTCGACATTTCGAATAGAGAACCTCCTTCTTGTTCTCCGACAATGAATATGCTTGTTTGGGAATATCCAGGCCTGAATAAATTACATTTTCTTGGGTATATAGAAACATTAATTTAAAGTTTTAACAAAGAAAATTATAGAAATTATCATTTTAAACGTGGTGTAGTTGGTTTTGCCCTTGTATGAGCTGATTAATATTCCTATACTTATGTCGCAGCATCTACCGGTGTCTTGAGTTAGAAAATCTAACCAAACACCAATCCAGTTTAAAACTGGATGTATTATTGACAGCACGGCACTAGAAACGTTTTGTATCATCTCTTACATCTTGTTATATAAGACTGTCACAAACGCTCTGCTCGTTTTATGTTTTTACCTTGCCGAAGGTACTTTCAAGATGCAAAACGACTGTCGTAGTTCCATTTTTGGAGTAAAGATGGGGCCACTTGCGAATGGTTTCTACTTTCGCAAGTTTACATCTATAAGGCTTTAGTCGATTCACACAGGGGATGTCTCTTGATTAGTGACTGAAGAGACATAATCTATACTACACTGATGAGCTCAAAAAAAGAGCGAAACACGGTGTCTGTAGTTGGTTTTGCCCTTGTATGAGCTGATTAATATCCTTATACTTATGTCGCAGCATCTACCGGTGTCTTGAGTTAGAAAATCTAACCAAACACCAATCCAGTTTAAAACTGGATGTATTATTGACAGCACGGCACTAGATACGTTTTGTATCATCTCTTACATCTTGTTATATAAGACTGTCACAAACTCTCTTCTCGTTACATATATATATATATTATTAAATTAAAAATCGTCCTTGAAATTTGTCGCATAATAGAGTAAGGTTACAAAGAAACATAACATATATTTTTTATAAACTCCGTAAGCTTGTAGTTGATGTATCAATTGAATTAAATGAAAATTTTATCTGATTATCGCAACATGGGGAGAAAACCAAGAAAAAACGCACCCGCAAAAAGTTGGCCAAGTTGTGTTCATAAGGAATCAATGTCACTTCTAAGATGAAACAACAAAGATAAAAAGAAAAACAAAACAAATCTCATTTTCCAAGGACAACCTGAAAAAGCCGAACACACATATTATGTCACTAGCATGATATGCCAAGATATAATATATAAAAGTAGGGAAAAAACAGACATTGCTCTATTATTGTTCGTGTTCTTTCACCATCTTCTATATTTTAATATATGTACGGTTGTAAACCAGTGAGTTCTTGACATATTTATAGTGTTATTTCCTGTTTTAATATTAACAAATCGAAAATAATCTGCTTTCAAAATATAAGATCTCTTATCTCTTATAGTAGGTACACGTAAAATTTGTTTTGTTGGATTAGAAAATAAATAGAATTAGAAATAAAATTTCCAATTAACGAAGAAAATTTTAATGATATCAATTTTCGCTAACTCATATTTATAAATACCCTAGATTGGTCTTAATGTCAAGGTTGTTTTTATATTTAATTGCCATTATTTCTATATGACCTACCACAACGTCCAATTTTTGGGAAATGGGCCTTACAACAGCTCGATGAAAATCCGCTGTTTTATCGAAAAATTGTGTGCAGCGATGAGGCTTATTTCTGGCTGAACGAATACGTGAATACTATCGCATCTGGAGTGATGAACAACTACATGCCATACAGGAAATACCGATGCATGCCGAAAAAACGACAGTTTGGTGTGGTTTATGGGCTGGTGGCATCATCGGTTCATTTTTCTTCAAAAACGACAGTGGAAGAAACGTTACCGTCAACGGCGAACGATATTGAGCCATAATACGCAACTTTCTTTTGCCCCAATTGGCTGAGTTGGACTTGGTTGACATGTGGTTTCATAAAGACGGTGCCACATGCCACACATATTGTGAAACAATGGATATGTTTTAGAATGAATTTAGTAAGCAAGTACTCTCTCGAAATGGCCCTGTAAATTGGTCGACAAGATCATGCGAATTAACGCCTTTTAATTATTTCTTGTGGGGCTATGTAAAGTCGTAAGTCTATGTGAACACGATTGAAACTGTACAGGAAAACATATCACGCGTTATTTATGGGATACAGGACGATATCTTCAAAAAGTGATGCAAAATTCGATCTTCCGAATGGACCAATATTTGCATGAAGTCCCCTTTAAAAAGTAAATGGTAAAGAGCAATTTATCGATTCCAATAAAAATTTTATTTAACATTTATCAATTTCTTTATTTATGCAACATTTACTGCTGATTGTCCAAATTTGCAGTAAGCTTCTGGATTTTGTCTTCTCTAATTTGTCCTGTCAGTGAATGCAGTGTAAGATGCTTAGTTGTGTAATACCTCTTTGTATTAAATATTTTCATTATTGAAATGGATTCATTACACAGCAAACTAATAGGCGTACCATTGTGTGAGATAAAAAGAATTCTTAAGTCCAGTTGTCTTCTGCATCTTTTCTACTAATTTTCGTATACAAAATATATATGGTAGTTAACACTCAAGATGTACATAAAGTCACGAAGGAAAATGACGGCACTAGCCCTTCGCTAGGATATCGCTTTTCAAACTAATCATCTAAATTAAATAGAACTTAACTAAACTTAACTAAACTTTTGATAATCATTGCCACCACTCGGCTTGCTTGCTAACGTCATTCTATGAGTATAAGTTAGTAAAGTAATATTTTTTTAAATTAAGTTTAATAAAATGTCTTGCGAGACGGATCAAATCAGTTAGTCTAATCCAGCCTGTAGGTCCGGTTTTTAGACAAACAATATAAATAAAAAGTTTTTTCCAATAACTTCTCCAAAAACCAGACAGAACCTGTAGCTAAAACTAGTTTTGAACTTCTTTAAGTTTAGTTCCTTCGTTTTAATAATGATTTATTAAACCACAAACCAATGTGTTCTGAAGAACATACTCAAAATTTATTAAATTTTATAACATCAAAAATCTAATTGAGTTATTTAAATATGAGAGTATGAAAATAGAAACCAAGTTACAGTTTATTTACATTGTAAATATTATTTTCAGGAAACAGGAAACGTTCCCTTTCAACACATAAACTAAACTAATATTAAACACGATCCAACGCAACAACGACATATTACGTTAGGTATAGAAGCATCACATAGAAGCAACTTTGTAATAAGGGCTGCTACGTAGCAAATTTCCAATTATTTCAACATTTCCGCTCATATTCTTGTTTGATCAAACATTTTTCCCTTGGTAAAGTGAAAGCTTCGTATATCAGCCGCGGGTCTAAATTTATTCCCCAAAGTCTCGTACACTTATGTGGGATAATGTTAAAGCTGAATGCCAAAATGTGTTCTTACAACTCAATTTGCATATCATGTATACTCTAGAATCACCGTCTACCAGAGGGGTTATCTCTAAGTACGAATAACTAACGATCGATGAAAGAGAATATCAGAAGTCTTTTTAACTTTTAACTAACTTATAAAATTGATATTATTGTATAAGCATATTTTTTATGATCGAGCTGAGCATTCAATTTTTATTAAAAAATATGCTTAACATACTGTTTATGGGTATTTGCCCTTTTTATTTCTTTTAGAGGTGTTTTTAAAATTGGCAGATTAGACGTTATTGCAAAACTACTCTGATTAAAAAAGTGAATATTTGTAAATAGTAATATATTGGAAACCAACTATTACAAATTCTCAGATATTTATTCGGTGTAATTGTTCAATGTGTCATCGGGAAAATCACCCTGTATAATTTTTATCCGTTTGTGTTCTGTTTTATATTTGTAGTTATTACATTTGTAAATGTAAATCAGAAAACCCTGTTTGATTGCTTAGGTATCCTTCCGTGTGGAACATAACTTTCCGCACATGTGCAGAAAAGTAGCACTTTTCATGAGGGTAGAGAGTGTTACTTTCCAATGTAGTCGTAGGAAAATCACATTTACTTTTATTTAAAATTATTTATGATTCGGATAACAGTTTATGTGTTTATTTTTCGTTTTTCGTGACAGTGTAAGCGCGCATCGTAAAAATTTACCTTCGTCATTTGTCTATAAGGCGCCATAGAAGAAGTATAACAAAAGTGTTTGCCGACAGTAGTAAAAATTTATATTGTCCTTTTCGCAATTTTCCCATAAAATGAATTTAACAATCGTTTATAGAAATTAATTTTATGTAAGATATGCATTATTGGAAAAATACCTAACACCGTATTCATAAACAATCGACCATACTATCTAACAATACAATGTTCTCACCATCATCGGTATTTCTTGATTTTTTTTAACTTTTTCTCTGAAAGCAGTAAATTTAAATTAAAAAGGATCAAAGTTCGATCGAACTTCGTTCACTTAATGCCAGCCAACCGATAAAAATATTTTCCATCACAACCGAATTGGTTTGGTTTGTATCGATATCGCTTTGATATGCATTGAAGTGTTTGGCTGTAAACCTAACAGTATTTTGTTTTCGTAGTTTTCACAAGATTTACAGCCTTTCTATAACGGGAAGTTGTTAAACAATTTTAAACGCAGACAACATCATTTTGACCACTATTTTCTATGAATCATAAAATAGTAGAAAATTGTAAAAAAAACTTTTTAGTGTGTCCTCTCTAAACCGAAAGGTTTAGAGAGGACAGATGTAAATAGTATTCCTGCTTACTTTTTATCACGGCATACATAAAATCTATATAAAAGGGCTTAATTTTTACACAATTTGTGCTATACAATCGTTTTAGAAAAATTCACTTATTTTTTAACGGGGGTGTTAGTAAACAACATGATTGTTATTGGTTTTATGTGAACTCGCATTTACGAAGAGAATGATATACTAAAGACTTCTTAAAAAATGGATGAAATAATATGGTAACGGGATAACCGTAAAGGAAAGGACCTTAATTTGAAAGATTGTTTTTCGGTTATTCTAGAAACTTCTAAACACACTGACTAGATTAAATAATGTTTCTAGAAAATTCTAGAAAGTTCTAAACACACTGACTAGATTAAATAATGTTATATATAAGGGGATGTATGGGCAGTTAACGTCAGTTCAAGTTCAAATATTCACAAGAGTTCATTGTATTGTCAAGCAGTTTAGACGTTATCCAGCAGAGTTCTGTGTATTTTAACAATTTTGTAAATAAATTGTGTAAAAGTCCCCATAAGTGTTTCAAATTGGTGTCAGGTGTGGGGTGAAGATACAAGAATGCCTGGAAAAAAAATAAATGAACTATTGGTGGCTGAGCTCAGAAAAGAGCTCGAAGAATTGGAGTTGGAAACTACTGGGACCAAATCCTTATTATTGAGAAGGCTCCGTGAATACTACGTAAATAATAATTTGGACCCTGACGCTGTGGAGTTCGAAGACCCAGTTCAAAAAGCAAATTCTGAACTAACTCAACAACTTTCCCGGCTGCAAGAAGAACAAACTCAACAACTTTTCCAGATATCACAACGAATGACGAGCCAACAAGAAGAGCAAACTCAACAACTTTCCCGGCTGCAAGAGGAGCTATCAGGACGAATGACGAGCCAGCAAGAGGAGCTATCCAGTCAGATGAGAAGCCAGCAAGAGGAGCTATCACAACGGATGTCTACCATATCAGATGAGTTATCCAGTTCGTTCTCCCGGCAAATATCACATCTTCGTGACGAGCAAGTGACCAAAATGCGAGACAAGCAAAATCAGCAAGTTGCCAACTTGCGAGACGAGATCAACCAGCAAATGCAGTCCGAAATAAGAAAGCTTTAACAAGAACTGGAAGCTTGTCGCCGAAACCAAATCATCCACCACGGCGACGGAAATGCAGAAAGGAGGGAAACCTGCCACATAGACGTCGAGCGACGAGGAAACAGAAAGGCGGCCAAGGTACGAATGACGATAAAACCCCCGACCTTCGACGGGATGACTTCCTGGTCAAATTACCTAAAACAATTTGACGCAGTGGCCAGAGCGAATGGATGGTCACCCCAGGAGAAGACATTGTTCCTAACCATGGCTCTGCGAGGCGAGGCTTTAGACGTCCTGCATGTATTGACACCGGATGAGGTTGACAATTTTGAGCTATTGGTGAATCGTCTAGAGATGCGTTATGGTCAAAGTCATCTAGAACCGGTATACCGAGTGCAGTTGAAAAGCAGAAAGCAGAAAAATGGAGAAACTATCCAGGAGTTCAAAGCTGAAGTGGAAAAAATGGTACAGTTTGCGTATCCAAATGCAGCGGAAGATTTTCTGGAGTGCCTGGCGATCCAAACCTTTACCGATGGTCTTCGAGACGCCGAATTGCAACGGGCTGTACGGTTGGCGAGGCCGAGATTCTTGTAAACACCTTGACCATTGCCCTGGAGTTCTATACGGCGACGGAGGCCTCACATGCAGCTGCTCGACTAATGGATGACACTGGTAACTTCGACCATGCCGTTTATGCCGTCAGCGAAGTCGAAGCGGTAGTGGAAAGGTTAATGAAGTTTTCTTTAAAAAGAAAGCGCCCAGTGAGGTGCTGGAACTGCGGAGAACTAGGCCACATACGAAATACTTGCCCCCATTGTACCCGAGTGGAGCAGAACGAGGAAAAACTTGCCTTAGTTAAGGTTGTGCCAGAAGACGAGAGCTCTATGCTGGAGGAGCAACAAGAAAACGATCCCGTTCTGAAAAAGATTCAAGAATGGACCGTCGTCCGTTGTGGAGGGAGATATCCTCATCCTCTCCTGATTTAAAAGCATACTGGTCCCAATGGAACTCTTTAATTTTGGACGGTGGGCTCGTTAAAAACTTGTAGAAAATTCCGAGGGCACAGAAACAAGGAAACAAATAGTGGTCCCAAGAAATGCTGTACCAGAAATTTTAAAACAAATGCATAATGATAGTTCTGGAGGACATCTGGGTATTACGAAAACGCTGCAAAAGATCCAAGATAGATTTTACTGGGTAAATTGCACTAATGATGTTAAAGATTGGTGTCGTAAATGCACTACATGTGCTGCCAGTAACGGTCCGCACCGAAAACCGAAGGCGGAAATGCTGCAATACCTGGTTGGAAGTCCTTTTGAAAGAATCGCAGTAGATGTATTGGGGTCACTTCCACAGACCGATGTAGGAAACAAGTACATCTTTGTTGTAATGGACTACTTCACTAAATGGTTTGAAGCATATGCAGTTCCCAATCAGGAAGCCACCACTTTAGCAGGTATATTGGTTGAAGAATTCGTAAGCCGATTTGGGGTACCACTAGAATTACATTTAGACCAAGATAGAAATTTTGAGAGCAAGCTGTTTCAAGAAGTTTGCCAAAGATTAGGCATCCACAAAACGAGAACCACAGCGATGCACCCTCAGTCTGATGGAATGGTGGAACGAATGAACCGGACTATAACCAACTACCTGTCAAAAGTAGTGTCAGATTGTCAGAGGGATTGGGATCGATATATTCCACTATTTCTAATGGCAATTCGATCGGCCATTAACGAATCAACTGGCCAAACGCCTGCGAAGGTCCCGTTCGGTAGAGAAATGAGGCTACCATGTGACTTGGTGTTTGGTTGTAAACCTGGTGAAGAAATGGCCCGTGAACAATATGTCGCCGATCTTCAGAATCGAATGGAGAATATACACAACCTGGTGCGTGGAAAACTTCAATTATCTAGTGATCGGATGAAGGGGTACTATGACACGCGGACAATGGAAAAGAGTTACCAAGTTGGAGATTTAGTCTGGCTCTATAACCCCCGACGGCGTCGAGGTATTTGTCCCAAATTACAGAAGAACTGGGAAGGTCCATACACCATCAAGAAGAAGATTAACGATGTCATTTATCGGATCGTGAAAATTCCCAGAGGGAAACCCGTCGTGGTCCATCATGATCGTTTGGTGCCTTACCAAGGAAACCACAGTGGAGATGCGCAGCAGCTTCAAGAAGATAGTTTGGCTGGCTCAGGGAGTGTGCGGGATTCCGATGTAGGAAATAACATTCCAGGAGGAATGAATCTAAGGAGGGGGCAGTGTACGGAATAACCGTAAAGGAAAGGACCTTAATTTGAAAGATTGTTTTTCAGTTATTCTAGAAACTTCTAAACACACTGACTAGATTAAATAATGTTTCTAAAAATTCTAGAAAGTTCTAAACACACTGACTAGATTAAATAATGTTATATATAAGGGGATGTTTGGGCAGTTAACGTCAGTTCAAGTTCAAATATTCACAAGAGTTCATTGTATTGTCAAGCAGTTTAGACGTTATCCAGCAGAGTTCTGTGTATTTTAACAATTTTGTAAATAAATTGTGTAAAAGTCCCCATAAGTGTTTCAATATGTTTAAACCAAGATAAATATGAAAATCCACAATAACTTTTTGACAAGATGGTGCAGGTGTTTTTACAGTGCGATATGAAAATCATTTGTCTAAAGTCTAAATAGGAAAACGTTGTATACTGGATTAGCTTTTTTATCCGATTTAATTTTATCAGATATTTAAATTTTACAATTTGAAATTATATCAGAAGTTTCAAAAAACATTCCCGTTGTGTACAGAGTTAATAGATCTAACAAACGACCTTACCTTCCAGTTTTTTTTTTATTAAGGATGTCCTCGTAGGTATAGACCTAAATACAAATGTACCGAGAACATCTATTGGGGCAGAAGAGGTAATTTGTTAATTAGGGATTTAAAGGTCTGCAAGTTAGGATGAGTGGGGAAGACGTGAGGAGGTAAGGAGTTCCACAATCTGGAGACCCTGGGGATGAAGGAACGATCGAATCGATCCGTTCTCGATTTTGGGCACTAAACAGTATAAGGGTGCATGGAGTTGGCACGTCGCGTTGCTCTGACTGGTCTGACAAGTGAATGCATTATAGAGCGGAGTTCTTCTGAGCAAAATCCGTTTATGTATCGGTAAAACAAGGAAAGATCAGCCACTGCTCTTCGGTGGGATAATGGGTCTAGGTTTTTGGTGATACTGGTGTCGTTTATTAGTCGAACTGGCCTTCAAGATTAGGCCGTATTTGGGCTTTGTAAAGAGTAGCCAAGTTGGATGGAGAAAATATTTCCGTGCTCTAAACAGAAAGCCTAATTTCTTTCCTGCTGCAGTTGCTATGGATGCAATATGTTCGTTCCAGAGTAAGTCCTGGGAGATCGTTATACCAACCAGCGTAATGTAGTCGCCCGCTACCAGTGTCTGATCCTTGATTGTAATGGATGAGTCGCATGTTTGCCTCTTGTTGGATAGGCAACATGTCTTTGTCTTGGAAGCGTTGAAATTAACAAGATTCTTTCTTCCCCACTCGTCTACAATTCTCAAATCTTGATTGAGAGAAGCCGTTGTGGATTTTCTGTTCTCTTCCAGAATATCTAGAGGTATGGGACGGTTGTGCGCTTTGTTACAAGTTGCTAGTGTTCTTAGCGCCACCTATTAACTTTTTGTTATTACCTATGAAGAAAAAAATACTGGAAATGGCTATTTACTTTAGGCACTGTATATATAACTTCTAAACTCAAATTTATATCTACCTAGCTCAAATTTTAGAAATAAAACTAGGTATTAATAATAAATTTCATTAAATCAAATATATTTGGCAATATTAGGCAATTTCCATCCATTTCCTTAACTTCAATGTTTTTGTCGTTGTATTTGTCACTTCACACAAACTTTCCTGACATTGACGCCTTATCTACAACGAGCCTTTGTCAATTTTAATTAACTTCCTTCAACTTAAATAATGAGCCGTTTTCTCTGCCAAAGAACAAACTAAGAGGGAGTGCGAGATGCTGGCGTTTTAGCTCTAATTTCAGACTGTGATTAAAGCTTTCTTAGACTTAATAAAAGTATTGTAAATAAAAGTACCTAATGAAGTAGAAATCAAATGGTTCACATTTTTAGGAATTTATTTATTAGGTTTAAATAAATTCTAATTTGAAAACATTTATAACTCATATTAACTACAACACATGTGAAATTTTAGAAAACCTTCATTTAAAGTATCTATAATATGTATCTTTTTAAACATATGTAGAAAAAATGTTAAAAATTGATTTTGGTACCCCCATTTCTATTTAATTAGATGAATAATTAGAGAAAATCAATGATTAAGATTTAACACTATTTTTTAAAAGAGCATTGTATATTTTTTTCAAAAAGCAAAAAGTAGGTAAACTTTCTTTTTGAGAACGAAATTAGTTAAAAATTAGTATAATGAAATGCCACTGCAGATTTACCTCAAAATATACTTCGTCGATCTTATTCTAGGTCAACTCTTTCTGTTTTTAACATTAACTCGTATTGAAGTAGAAAACATGAACAGTTTAATCTATAAAATGCTCTAGTTGAATCGTATAACTGCTTTGAAAATAAGAATATAGCCTTAAATCACTGTTAACGGTGATTATAGGGTGTTTGAACTCATCTTGAGATGGCACAAAAGTGTCCTTTGTGTTTTTCGAATCGTTTATATCGAGAAACATATCCAGAGAATGGCCACTATCGGGAAAATTACCACAGCGAAAGATTGTGTGGTTACGACTTACGAAAATGGTAAGAAAATATACGAGACGTTTATCCATCTATTTTAGATGTTTTTGATCTGATACAATTCGTTTTAAGGCATCGTAAAACATGTTATTACTGTACTTTGTGATATCAATTTAAATCAATTGCGATGCATAGGTACGAATAATTTTAACATTTTAACACTACCATGTTTCTTACGTACCAACTTACTCAATTTCCACTATTGCTTTTCAAACACGACGGCATTCGTAAATGGGCTAAATTTTCAATGTAGCAACATTTATTTTGGGCAAACATTGTATGTCATTGACGAAGGGCACTTGTTACACCGAGTCATTTATTGGCATCGGGGTGAAACCATTTTCATCTATTTCCAGTTTCCAGATAACGTAGGTTAAATCGAAATATAAATCCAATGCATAAGCGTATTCATTGGATATTTTTAAGATGTAGTAGACCAAAGTACCAAGTTTGCGCAGCGATTCCGACGATCACGAATATCTTCTTCAGAAGACATACTTTTTGATGAGACAATGATTCCAACTGTGTCACAAGATAAATTTCTGGAGAACAATGCAAACAGGAATCGCCTCATTAGAATGTTGAAAACCAAATTTAAAGCCAAGAATTTCAAGGACTGACAAGCCACGGAAGATGCGCGCATACGCTAATCATCAATAATGTGTTTCACCAGTATTCGATACCTTAATAGAGTGGTTGACGAAGATATTGATATTCTTCAGTGGTTACGATCTAATATGTGCACTCTTTTATCAAAAATGAATGAAAATTATTACTGTTCTTAAAAAAATCCTCATTTAAACGAGTTTATTCGGATATTCAAATTCAAACGCTGATCCAGAGATCATTGCTAAATCAGAAGAAAAGCATGTCTTTAAACGACTATAGATATTCTTCACAAAATCAGCATATAAAAGTTAATTTAATATTGCGTTGCTACCACCAACAGAAGTATTTAGCAGCAGAACAATTTTCATGCTGAACCAATCACCAAAATTGAGCAGTGGTACGAGAATGATCAAAATGCAGAACAATGAGGATGAAACAGAAAGAATAATGGGCCAATTTCTGTTACCACACTCCAGTCCCTATCTTCAGAATCATTGTTAAAATTTATTTTATTTAAATATAAAAAGGGGTATTAAAAAGCCTGTGGATGCAGAAAAGTTGAGTTAAAATGATCCGTTATATGTAGAAATTGTAATGGTGCTTGTAAAAACTTAAATGACCAAAAAGATAAATAAACGACAAATATATTCGAGCAAAAAAATGATGAAATCAAAATCAAAGAGGCTTGTCATAAGTCTGATTTTCGTGTCGCAGATGAAATTTCAATCTGCGAGAAAACGCCTGGTGTTCAGAAATAGCAAAGCGCAGAAGATTGCGATAAATATTGAAAGTGTGCATCACATGTGGATTGGCCTGCAGGGACTTACACTACCTCTAGGTGGCATGAAAATTATTTCAAACACCAAGATTGAAATATACTTTGCGTAGAAATGTGGAAAATTTTCTCTAATTTAATTTTGTATATAAATATTATTGCGTCGAAAAGGAGATATTGTAAAGAAATTATTATTAAGCACCACTTTTCCAATATGGCTTCGCGAGTGGTGGAGATACGAGGTAGAAAAATTGAAATTCGAAAACAGTATACCAAAATCTTAAAAAATATCAAATAACCATACCTATCAAAAATTATTCGATACTCCAATGTATGACACATACATGTCAAGAGATTTTTGAAAATTAGAAAAACATGCTGTCAATATCTCGTATCATTTTTGACCCGTTTCCTCAATAGCAGTCATTTAAACAATTTAGGCACTGTTACGTAAGGACAAATAGTATATTACATACCTAGCGGGAAAGTACTCTATTTCAGTCGAGCGGGGTTTGTATACTATTTTACTCACAATCGGTTAGTAGTTTATGGATTTCTAATACTCACAATCTACCAATAATAATTTTGTTTCAAATATCTGTATCCATTTTCATTATGTGATAAGATGAATTATTTTAAGTAACCTGTGAGATCGTTGTTAGGTAACAAAACAAGTTTGTTGAATCTGACATTTAGGCGATACACGACGCCATTAATTGTACATATAATCAAATTGTGTTTATTTTACAAAAATGTCTGATAGTGAATTTGAATGTACGCCACCAGAACTGCGGGTAGCTGCAGAGAGAGCTACTGAAGAAATAATTCCTGAAAAAAAAGCAGGGAGAGGTATGAAAACACCTATGAACTATTACAGTAAAATGGTGTGTGGCTAAAGGTGTGCAGCATACCTCTTACTTTAACCGTTAATAGTAATCATAATTCCAATGTAACTATTACTATTTATAATTCCAAATAGTTTTCTTTTTGTAATTGTTGTTGTTGTTTCTTAATTAAATAAATGTTTAGTGGATTCTATTCTTTCTAAACCATCTTTTAATCAAAAATGACATTGACATTTGCAGGTAAGAAAAGTGACAGATGCTAGCCGGGAAAGTAATAAGTCGCTTCCTGATTACTTCAAAGGTTAGAAATCCATAAATTACTAACCGATTGTGAGTAAAATAATTTTTTTCGTTTATTTAGATGATATTTCTTGTTTGTTTAATTTTTAAATTATATTTTATGAAAATATTATACAGCTTGAAAGAAAATTTTTATTACAATCATCCGACATCCGATATAAAATAAAATCATATGAATAATATGCGATGCTATAAAATTGACAGTTTTTTAATAAACTTTTTTAACGTTACTGAGAATTAAAAAAGACTTTACATTTATTAAAAATAGAACCTGCAGTCATTATTTCGCTGGAAGTACAAAATTAATATATTCGAAATTATTAAAAATTTACACACAACAACCATACTTAAAAAAAATGAACTCTTTAATAAAAAAGTATATTTCATTCTTCAACATCTAACCGAAAAATACGAATAATATTACATTTCTCGACACATTTGCATTTTGCCTGAATAATTTTTGCGACGTGTCGTTACTGTAGCAACAATATGGCACCCGTCGTGCGTGTCAGAGATGAGAAAAAAATCCTTTTGCTCCTTTTTAAGTCCTTCATACCAATAATAACGAGAAATGTCAAGATCATGCATAAAGACCCAGCGGGGAAAAGCAGTCTTTCTCGAAAAAGAAACTTTGTCGTGGCAGTTGAGGACGTGCTTGGAAAATAATTCGAATTTGACCATTATTATATATCAATATGCTACTTGCCAGTAGCTTTAATATCATATTTTATTTCGTTGAATGCTTGCATCTGCATCACCAAATATTTTATCAGATAAGAAAAAACATAATGGAAGCACAATGAAAACCTCATATATCAAGATTAAAATAATGAAAAAATACTAATTTAAATGTGATATATGAAAGCGTCAACCTGTCATACGCAACAGAGTTAATCACCATAATGTCAAATAAATCTCCAAAGTCAACAAGTCAACCGTAAGAGTAAAGGTCTATTCACATTATAGTTCAGGTCACGCTCAGCTCACACTCCACTCAAGCCGCGGTCAAATATTATTACTTGCTTTTAAACGAGACTATACATACTTGGCGCTTCGCTCACGGTACGTTCATGCTCATTGATCGTGGTCTTTCTTTCCACGGATATTTTGAACGGACCGTGAGCGAACCGTTGTGCTAGTATGTACAAATGACACTCAGTCAGTGTGCATTTTTCCCCTGAATACCTCATGTTTTTTTTGAGTTAGTTTCAAAAGGCAAAATGGATGAACAATTAATAGAATTAATATTTAGGTATCATGAAGAATTATACAATATGAGCAACAAATTACACTTTGACACAGCACTGAAAAGTAGAAATATTGAAAAAATTTAGTTACATCATCTGCAAGACCTCTATACAAAGTAAAAAATTCTCCTTCCGTTTTTCGCTTTTTTTAAAATTTCGTGTACCCATTGTCCTGCGTTTTTTGTTTTCGTTTCGGTTTTCCTTCTCTTCATCATCCAAACATACAGCAATAATAGCTAAATCAGCATTTGAGATCTTTTTGAACCTTTTTGATATTAACTAATAAAAATAATGTTCTGACCAGACTGGATGTTGATCGTTCAATGTGAATAGCATACATAATTCTTGATTTTGACCGAACGGTGAGCGAACCGAGACCTGAGCGCCTAATGTGAATAGACCTTAACTGCCTGTCAGACTCAATGATGAATACGTAACCCTTTATAAGCAGATTCTCTACCAAATTAAACAAACTAAAAAAAGTTACAAAGGTTTTTAAATTTAATACTGATTGGCAAGTAAGAAAATAAGTTTGTGAAGAGTCACCAACAAGTAAAAAAGAACATGTGTGTGTACTTATCTAGGCACATGAGACATGAGAAGTCATAGTTCTTTGGTGTAAAAATAATAATTATAAAGTTTATTCTCTAGCCGAGAGAGTAAAAGGCCACTCTTTTATTTCGTAAACGATCTTAAAGGTGTATAATAGTCTAAGATCCCGATATAGGACGACCTTCACCGAGCTGGTTAATGGACCAAACATATTTTTTATGTAATTTAATATATCAAAAAATATATTGCATATGAGTTGCCTATCGAATAATTTCAGTCAAGGATATTTTTAATTAATTTTTAAAAATTTTTTGTGCGATTGAGATGTCCCTACCTACCGTCCCATGCGATAGAAGAGGACACAACATAACAGCGTTTGTATCCCGGCCTTTTAAAGAGAGAGAGAGAGCTCTCTGCTCTTGAAGATAAGAATGATAGCGATAGACGCGTACATTATGAGCATTATTTTGGAGTAGTTTCATATTAAAATAAAGGATAAGTTTTTAATTTTTTTTCAATCAATTAAATATATATGTGTATATATTTTGTTACATTAAAGTATATATAAATCTTTAGTTAATAAGAGGGTTATAGCAATACATATATAATTCTTATCTTACAAATTTTATTCCTTTTTTTTCCTATTTAAAAATATTAACTGAAATAATTTAAAGCAATTTGCTCTATATAATTAATGTATCTATAGATATATACTGATATATACTGTACGCGTCTATCGCTATCCTTCTTGTTTTCAAGACCAGAGAGCAGAGAGCTCTCTCTCTTTAAAAGGCCGGGATTCAAACGCTGTTATGTTGTGTCCTCTTCTATCGCATGGGACGGTAGGTACGGCCCTCTCAGTCGCACAAAAAATTTTTAAAAATTAATTAAAAATATCCTTGACTGAAATTCGATATATTTTTTGATATACTAAATTACATAAAAAATATGTTTGGTCCATTAACCAGCTCAGTGAAGGTCGTCCTATATCGGGATCTTGGACTATAAATTAAAGATAAAAAATATTTAAGTATTTTAATTATTTACCGACCAAGGACAACAGTGGAAAATTTACTTCAAGAAGTTTTAGTATGTTTGATACTAAGAATAATTTGACGTACATCAAATGTACAAATCTGCGAGTTTTAATAGAAAATTTATTTGTTTTTTGTCTGATTTTTTTAAATAGGTTTTCTGTTTTTCTTGTTTTTGTATTAATGGTTTCAGTTTATTTCAAAACAAAATGTTCACTAATTAATATCATGATGTCGGTTTTTTGTTACATCATCAATTGCGTTACAAATGAGAGTATACAATGGTAAAAAAAGTTAATTTTAGGGGAATATGTTTACTGTATGAAAAAACAATATATTTATACCGATTTATAACAATAAAAAATATAAATAAAACAGAATTAATAAAAAAAAATATTACGAAACTCACCGATCATAATCAATCCAGAATCCTCATGTTAAAATTTCAGCATCTGAAACGATCAAGATTTAAGTAGATATAGTTTTATATATATTAACTTTCTATAATCTTACCCATTTGAACTTTAATTTACTGGTATATATCATCCAGAAATGTTATGCAAGAGTACCTACCTGAATCCAAAAAAGAAAATTAAAATACTAAAATTGACCACAAGTATTTATCAGAGTCTCTGTGTAGAAAATATACCATAAACGAAAACAAAAATTGTAAAATATTCAGAAGAATAATACAAACAACAGTAGATATAAAAAGTATAAAAATATACAATAATAACAAGTAAACCTATTTAAGAAGAAATTTTTAACAAAAGAAATAAATTTACAATAGTTTAGTAATTGCAAAAGGCAAAATGGGAAAGACTCTGATGGGTTTTTCTAGAAAGAATCAAGGAGTCACATCGTATTTCAAAAAAAATCATATATAAATTAAATAAATTGAAAGAAGAATTTCCAAACAAATACAAAACATCCTTCTCCTTCTTCTTCTCTGGTTGGTAGACCTGAAAAATGGCAAAAAGAAATTAGTAAGGTCATACTTAAATTTGTCACAAAACCACCACCAATCCTAATTCTAGCTTATTCTATTTGTACCTGATTATCCTGGCTAATCTCGTTCGGGACCTACCTGCAAATTAAACAAGATTTGTTATAAAATGCGTTACAGTATATTATGAAACTAGTGTTATCAATTTCACTTTATATACAAGTTCATATAGAAGCATTTGATGCGAGTGCTGACATAGGTACTGGTAGAAAGACACTAGTGCTGCTTATACAGTTAATTTTTGCAATATTTTTTTATAGAACAGGAGTAGATTGTAGTTTGTAGATTATAAGTGGGGTTGATTGGCTTTGGTGATGTAACACTTCGACCTAAAACATCATTTTTGTTTACCGTACATCTAATTATGAGTCCATAAGGTCTAGACTTCTAAGAAAATCTATTATCCGCTTAGGCTTAGGATGTACGTTTGTAACCTGATCAGGCTCTAAGAAGACCTGTCCCAGATATTTATGTCGTTGCTAACAGTTACTTTGTAGTAACAGATAATATATTTATCCACTTTGCCCAGAGATGGTATCTCAGTGGAAAAATTCTGCGATTAGTCTTAGTTCACATTTTTGAAATTTTAAGATTTAGACTAGCATAGTGAAGGATGTCTTGTCTTGTCTTGACCTGAAGTGTTTTTCCATTAGACTGTACTCGAGTTCGGGTCCAATAAAAATAGTAGTAGCTCTTTCTTTTGTCAAGCTATCAGCAACCTCGTTTCTGACAATTCATTTATGCTCTGATAGCTACAGCAAAGTTACTTTGTTATTTAGCCAGTTGCTTAAGACACTGTAAAATCTTTAAATTAGTGTGGCTATCGGAAGTGATAAATATTCTGAGCGTAATGTTAGGACCTGTAACCCTATACCTACTCCTCCTTGTGTTGTTTTAGACCCACCAGTATAATAATGTAAGAGCTCCTTTTAAAAGTATAGCGATTTTGTTCCGTGAAATCACACTCATCAATACTAACATTTAGTGTGAGTTTAAAATCTAGTTTTGAAGACTTAATGTCTGTAGGCATCTTCATGAAATGGGTTGCTCTGAGCCGTAAATGTCCTGTTAGATCGCCGGATTTTAGAGACTTACCTAATCCTTGGAGAAAGGATTAGAATAAGCTCCATGGCCGCACTAAGACAAGAGCTCATTGCTTTTGCAAATCTATTATTGATTTTCGTTCCGTTGTTTTGTAACACCAAACCAGCGCAGTATAGGGATCTGACAACCATTACATATGACCAATAGAACATTCTAGGTTTTCTAGGTTTTCTCAAAAACCTCATGGCAAGTACATAAATTCCTTGTAGCTTTAAGGATTGTATTTGCAGGGTGTGGATTCCACGTGCGTTTCCTACCGAGGATAACTTCGAGGTATTATACCTCTTCTGAGAATGAAAGTGTCACTCCATTTATTATAGCAGTGTGGTTTTGTTAGGTTTGGCTAAAAGTCTTTCCTTTGAACACCAAGTAGTTATGAGGTTAAAGACACTCATCAATGGTATAAACAAGTTTTAGTTTGTTTCCTATTTTACTCATAGTTAATTTTGATGATTATAGGGCCACAGTTTAGTACTGCTAATGCCTAAGAGTAACGACTGGTTTCCTTTTCTACAAATTTTTAACCTCGTCTTACTGTCTAAAGTAAATCATTTGTTAGGGACATTGAAAGCTGTTGAACACTGCAAAGTTTTCAAATAATTTATAATTTTTTATCTGTTTTAAATCATTGCCTAATCGAACTAATCATTTTATTTAAAAAATAACTTACCTATTTTCTCCTACCCTATCGCTAGATTCTCATAAAAAGTCCATAACCATACCATCACTATCACTAAACAGCACTACACTGAAACAAAAAGACATTTTACATTACAAATATTATAGAATATTATTTTCTCCTATTATTTGGTGAACGCTATGAAACCAAGTATATTTTTGTATATAATTTATATTTGTTGGTGATTTTTGGATTTAATTTAGTCAACTTGTTAAATATATGAAGAGTTCTTTTGTAAAAAATGAAAATTGTCAATAAACTTTCATGAGGTACTGGATTAGCATACACTATATTTATAAAATCCTATTACGCCGTTAATCAATCAAACACCGTCGAAGTTCTATTTAAGCCTGGGTTAAAATTTTATCGTTTTAACCGAATTTTCGGCTTGAGTTAATTTACACCGTATGAAACATTTCTAGATGATTAGCGGCTTTATGTCGACGCGACGACAAAACGTATTCACGTAAATACACATACACCGGCCGCAAGTATTACGAAGGTTTATGGAACATAGCCATGTAATATTGGATGTAAATCAGTCGAAATGGTTGTTGTAGTTACCCCGTGAATTATGAAATTTTTAATTAGGTAAAATAGCTTTTATTTAGGTACATAATTTACACGGTTGAATAGCCAAGTGTTATTAAACTACAACGAAAATTTAACAGATAACCATTACAATTTTTTAAGTTACAATAACATAGTATATTTATTACATACTAATAACGAAAACTTGGTTAATTTGCATTCCTGCATCGAATTTGTGACTTCGGGTATAGGTATGTATGAGTAGGTATACTTATATTGATATGATTTTTTTCTCGGATACACATTTCTTTTCAGTAGATTTCAGGGATTGTGAGTCCCCCTTAAGAAAATCGGTTGCTAGTTTTAGTTTTGGATATGTGTTATACCCCGATGTCCAATTGTCTGTCAGTGACGTCATTGTGACGTAAATGCAAGTGGAACCAATGCGAGGTTCGAATGAATCCTAGTTGCCATGTTTAACTTAGAAAGACTTACCTACCTTCGTCTTATTGACGCGCAATAGAAAGAGAAACTTTTAAGAAAAATGTCAACACTAGACAACATTATTAAGTGCGCTAGTGCTGCTTGCCATTTTTCTTAAAAGTATCTCTTTCTATTGCGCGTTAATAAGACAAAGATAGTGAATTAAACATGGCAATTAGCATTCATTCGAACATCGCATTGGTTCTACTTGCATTTACGTCACAATGACATCACTGACAGACAATTGGGCCTCGAGGTATAGATAGTTTTTTTTGTTCGGATTGTTTATATTGTGAGAGTATTCATTATTAATTAGATTGTCATTTAATTAATTTAAGAAATGTCAGAGATTATTAAATAAATAAAAAATATAAAAATTGAGTATTAAATTTTTTATTAAAATGAAAAGGGAAATTAACAATTAAAAAAGTATTTAAATTGAATCAAAAAATATATATATTACACAAGGAAATAAATTAGAACACAGAAAATAGAGGAAGCCAGAGATAACAGGTACAGAGCAGTAGAAAGAGAAAGCTAACATGTTTAGTGGAACAGAAAGAAAACCAGTGACAAGAATTTTTTTTATATTTTTGTAATAGAATTCACAACATGAAGATTTTTATTGATTGGAAGGAGTCCTAGAGGAGGAATTACATATTTTATGTATTTCTGAGGATTAAAATTTGAAACAAAGTCTTTTGAAATTTAATACAATGCAGAGGAAAAGTATATTCACAAATATTCACAAATATAGTGTCTCATTATAAAAGTCATTTTGATTACACCTTTAAAACTAAATAATCTCTTTTAAATAGGTACTCTATTGTTGTGGAATTATCAGAGTAACACAAGTAACACCGGCTTATAGGCGGGTTATAGTAGTTTCCTAGTTTCACATTGAAAAAAGAATATTTTTCTGATAATTGTGTCAAAAATATGTGTCATAAGATTTTAAGACTTCCGACAGATTACTGTGTATTTAACTTAAGTCAAGAGTTCAAAGAAATAATATTTCGCCACATTTAAATGCATCTGTCGTGCATCAAATTGAAAGGGAAATACTCAACATTACAGCGAATACATAGTTGGAAAAACGCAGTCTCACATATCATGAAAGCTGAAGATTTATATATTCCTACATCATCAATTTAGAGACGACAGTGATAGTGACACAGATTTGACATAATACCTATGTGATGTAATGTTAACTTATGTTTAAATTTTGTGTTTTATGTCTGAAAAAGTTTATTATACATTTTATGAGAAAACTATTCTTTATTACAGATTCTGTACTTCTAATTATCTAGATATTTATTTAAAATAAATATGTAATGTCAAGTTAATACAAAATAAAATATAAAATTCTTTAAGCCGGCCATTTTCACTAGTTATCTGAAGTTGGGAAATCCCTTTATTGCTTTGACTTTATCAGCGGATACTCTTAAATTCTGCATAAGTCAGTTACTATATATGTGAATGTACTATACCTTCCTGATTCAATAATGTCAAGAGTGCAATAGCTAGTTTAGGACTCAAATTTTTAATTTTACTACTTAACTCTAAAAAACACCCTTACGTTTGGTTAGTAATAGAACAATATCCGAATGTATATAAAATAAATAAGTGATACAATTGTGTAGTAACCAAGGACAAGGTAAAGTTGTAAACCGCACATAGAGAGGACGTTCTTATCATTGGAAATGTATTTCATCTGCCCAAGTATACATATGTGTTGTCTCTTATGTAGATGTATTGCGCGTTGGTGGTCATAAAATTCTTCTATTGGGATTGATTAAAGATATCGCAAGTCCTTTAAAGATAATTCAAGTGAAGAATGACATCCCTAACCAATAACTGGAAATCATCGAAAGTAATAAAGTTGAGTGAGATATCCGAAGTTTTGGAGATATCGAAAGAAAATATGCAAACTATCTGCACGAATAATCAGGGATTCGTATGATGATCAAAAGAAAATGAGACAACAATTTGGCACCATATATTGTGTACACTCACGTGTAATAAAATAGCAGTCAAGTAATGAATTGAAGCGTATTGTTTTGAGATGGGAAAGGTTTCCTGTTAAGGATTGTGTTGAAAATATAGGTGAATAATAGGAGTGATCAGGTGATTGCTAAAATTTGCGAGAAGGGACATGGTTTAAAAGAAGTAAAAGATCATTTTACGCCAGGACAACGCACCTGCTTTCAAAATTGCGTTCAGGCACGAACTTTTTGACTATTTCCATTTTCCTGATGTGACTTTCATTTGTTATCAAATTTCTTACTGTAAAGCTCTTCGCATCCAATGAAAATGTGAAGTGGTGGGCTGTAGATAGATATTTATACAGTCTTCCAGAATCTCAGTGTATTGAATTTAATGATCAAGAAAGATAAAGTCATTTTTTAATTAAAACTCGTAATCATCTTTTTATATCAATATTATTCCCGATCTTTTATTTATTTCTAGAATTTTAGATTTTTTTCTACACCACTCTAAGGACCGTTAACTAATCAAAATTAATATTTCACCTTTAATATATTTAATCATCCTGTATAAATACCATTTGTCCGTGTAAAAGTGAAAAAGTAATATCATTATCTCAAAAAAAATGTACGAGACTAAAACATTTTTATAGGCGATAAAATCCGAGCCCCTGATAAATGGATATTCCAGTCAAAAGAATTCACACCCGTCGCTGTTCACTTGTCACTCGAAAGGGATGACGAAAGAGAGAAGCATGAGGGATGGACCAAGTTGGTCCCAACTTATGCAGGGATTAAAGTATAATTTTTCATTTTTCTCCGACGAAATGAAGAAATATCCGACGGGTAACATATATTCCTAATTTTTCAATGCATTATGTTGCCGGACTTAAATATTATACAAACAATTCATGTTCACATATATACGAGTATATACCTGAAATACTAAAATGGAAAAAGTATTACAGTGGTCGTTAACTAGTTTAACTGTGATTTGGAGTCATTTGTTTCTAAGAACAATATAATATATTTTCTCAATTGTTTTTTGTTTACAAAAACTTAAAGATTTAGTAATAAAAAGAAATTTATTATGAAATATCGAGCGGGAAAAGTCAAGTAATACTGTTTTCACCCCAACCGATTACACTATTTTTTCTGTTTTGAACCGAAATTGGTAAAACAATTCTCACCTTTAATGATGTCTTCAGACAAATAGCTTTAATCTGACATCTCATTTGTGTCACTAGCCCTTCTAATAACAAAAATGTTTACGGTCAAACGGACTGACGGACGAACAGAATGACAAAACTCTGTGTTTTCACTTTTTGATGTTGAGATGAGAATAACATTATTTCGACAAACATATTTTTTCTCTGTAGCCTTAAAATTAAGTTAAGGAGAAACGTTAGAAACCTTTCTGAAAAAGGTAAATTAGCTTATACTAACGAGAAAAATGTTCTATACAGACCAAAAAAGTATTTTTTACCATTAACAAAATCAAAGAAATATAATGTTCTGAAATGAATGTTTTTGAAAACTTAGAAGAAAGCCAATACTAAGAGAGCTACCGGTTTGCTTTGGTTCATTCACTGATTGAAATTGCTAATTTAATTCCGTAATTCGATCGGATTACGTATTCAAAAAACTCTTGTCCATTTTGGTATTCGTAAGTTCATTTGCCGCGTTCTGAGTTCAATTCTGTGGCAAATGAAGCCTTTATTTGATAAAGTGTTTTTACTGAATGCCAACGGGAGCTTGTACGAAATGAGAAAAGACTGATATTTTACCATAAAATATGTTGATATAATTATTCTTTCCAAAGGCGTAAAGGTGGCATATATTTTTCTTGAGAAAATAACGCGTCATATCGCAGTTAGATGGCTCATATGCGACGCTGCTACTTTGAAAAGAAATATGATTATTGTGTTAAATTTTGCACAATGTTTCTATGCGCGTCGAGCGGGTAATATGAGTTTGGTATAACGAGGAAAGTTTTTTTGCTTATGTTTTTCTTAATATATACAAAGAAGTTGTAACACTTTAGGACGATACAAGATACGAAGTTCTTGATTACTTTGTTTTACTTAGATTTGACTTTTATAATCGCAGCATTTTTACAGTTAAATACAAGATTTATCTCTTTTCAGCTAATATTTAAAAAAATAAATACAATTTAAATTAGCAACAATGCATTAAACGATAACTCAACTCAGCACCAACTTAATTCAGGTTAATAAATATGGAAACCAGGAAACTGTATTTGTAAAAAAGTATTGAGTAATATTTTCAGCTCATGGTTTTTTATGTTAGCAAATACTTGAAGTTTCAGACTCATTTATTATATTTATTAACCGTAATTACTATTAGTCTACTAATTCCTACTTCTAATTTTTTCTGAACAGTTGTTAATATATAAGATATTATTAAAATACCAAATATTCGAAAATAAACATAAAAGACAAGTGGGTAGAAAGAGTGATGACTAATATCTGGAGAAAAATTAGTGGAGTTTTGTGTGACAGATACTTGAGTGTAAAAATCTAAGGTAGATTTTAGAAAAGACTTGCAAGACTAGTGTAGATGTATAACTCAGAAAACTGGTCAATAACAAAAGAAAAAGAGAGAGAGTCAGAAGTGGTGGAGATGAAGATGTTGCTGTGGATATGTAGAGTAGCTAGGAAAGATAGATTTAGAAATCAGAGAGTGAGAGGTACAGTGAACGTGGGACAGCTGAGCAAAAAAATCCAGGAAACTATGTTGAGATTTTTTGGAAATGTAGAGAGAAGATATGTGAATTATGTTATTAAAAGAGTAGATGAATGTGTGAAGATGTTGCGGTGGATTTGTAGAGTAGTTAAGAGAGATAAAGTTAGAAATCAGAGAGTAAGAGGTACAGTGAAAGTGGGACAGCTGAGCAAAAAATCCAGGAATCTATGTTGAGATTGTTTGGAAATGTAGAGAGAAGAGATGTGAATTTTGTTAGTAAAAGAGTAAAAGAGAGATAGACCGAAAGAGAGATGGATGGATAAAATAAATAAATACTTGAAAGAAAAAAAAATGGAGAAAAAAGGATGAATTAAAAAGAGACAAATGGAAAGCCACCGATCTTGGGATAAGGTTAAGAGAAAAAAGAAATGATACATATTGTTAGAATATATTTTACTTTGGGTTTATTTCATAGTATTTATTTAAAAAATAAATATTTTTTTCCCTTTTTAAAAATATTTAATGTATAACCATGGTCGAATTCGTATTCAAAAAAATTATATAATAGTATATTAAGTATGGAGGACGGTAAGGGTTTTATACCGATCGAAGACAATTGTTTGGAGGAGGGTATTCCGTAATTATTCCCGAAAAATCCAAAATCCGTTATCAAAATACCTACCAGTTTTAAAAAATGGTGCGAAGGCAAGAATTTAAGAATCGATGAAAAGACTCTATTGGCATATTTCGTTCAAAGACATATGCAGTTGAAAGCTCCTGGAAGCCTCTGGGCAGAATATTCAATGATTAAATCCACCGTTTTTCTTTATGATGGCATTGATATTTCCAAGTTTTCAACTTTGATCGCGTATTTGAAGAGAAAAAATGTTGGCTATAGGCCTAAGAAAGCGAGCATTTTTACACGGGAGCAATTTGAAAAATTTCTGATGGAAGCACCGGATGAAGAATTTCTAATTCACAAGGTAATGTAAGCTAGTTTAGGTAAAAGAAATACTCTAATGAAGATTTTTTCATAATTTGTAGGTCGCAATGATATTGGGAATATCTGGTGCCTGTAGAAGAGAAGAATTATATAATATTACTATGAATGACATCCAACAAACCGATGGTTTAATGATTGTAAAAGTACCCAATACAAAAACGAACATCCAGCGTACTTTTACAGTCGTTAATAAACCAGACGATAAAATTCCATATTTAGAAATTCTGCAAAAGTATATAAAATTTCGTCCATTACAAGTAAAATCAAATCATTTGTTCTTAAGATAAGCCAAAGGAAAATGTTGTGCTCAAGTAATAGGGAAAGGGACAATCGGGGGCTGGCCTTCTCAAATTGCCAAATTCTTAAATTTGCCTAATCCCGAGAACTATACTGGCCATTCGTTCAGGAGGACATCAGCAACGCTTTTGGCTAATAAAGGTGTTGATGTCCTCGGATTAAAGCGTCATGGAGGTTGGCGTTCATCGACAGAGGCAGAAAGCTATGTCTTCAAAATAAAATAGATTTTGCCGAAAAAATATTGTGCAATACTAGTAATACTACTAATGTATGCGATTCTGCAGGAGTTTCTGTTAGAACTGAAACCACAGCCCAAACAAGTGGGATTTCATTAAATAATTTAACAAATTGTACCATAAGTTTCAATATTAATAAATAATTCGTTAGTTTTCTTTATTCTTTCAAAAAATAAATTAAAATTAAGAGATTTTTTAACTAGACGGTAAGTGAATTACTTACCGTCGAGTTGGAGTACTTACTGTCGAGTTGGATTACTTACCGTCGAGTTGCTAGTAAATGTCACCTACTGACGTAAAATCTGTCACGGTAAACAGTCAAAAATGATCAATCGTGCAAAAAGGTATATTAGAAATTATTTATGTATACTCCGATACTTGATTGCATAATTATAACCAATAAAATGTATTGCAATATATTTTTAACACAAATATCTATCTAAATTTTGTATTTTTTAACAGTACAGACATCTACGAAGTATTTAATGGCTGACAAGATATATTTTTCTGTCTCTATAGATAAAAAAATGCGTTGCATTTCCATTCTTGTGTACACCTTTAATGTACCGTTGAAAATTTCAGATTTATGCTTACGGTATGAAAAAGAAATATTAGTAATAAAATATATGAAATGGTTTTTTGTGAAAGAGAATACAAGAAACTGCTGGAAGAATAAGTTTTATAACATTGAGTACATAAGAACAACAGGATTTATCGCAATAAAAAAATTCAATTTAAATTCTTCCTATTCCTTTTTCTAAGGATTTTTTTTTACTTTTGTCTCTGCATAGTTTTAAAATAACTTGAAGAGTTTTATTTAAATAGAAAGGTATTGTTATAGCTATTTATTTTTTATATAAAAGTTACTATAATATGCATTATGCAAAACCTGCCAATAACTTGAAATATTACATTTAAATTAAATTACAAGGAATTTTCATCCTCAACAACAGCCACACATGACATACAATTTACTAATAGCTTCTAAACTAATTTTTATAATAATTGTTACCGTTTTTCGAAAATTTTACGATGGTGCAAAATAGAAAATTAAAATTGCAAATTTTTGGTAAAAGGTGCATATCGAAATACACTTTAGGGAGTGAGATATGAGCATTTGAACCTGGTGTAAGAAAAGCAAAATTTAAAAAAAAGTACGAGGGTGCAAATTATGAAAAATACGTTTTTGAAAGGTGCAAATTAAGCTCTTTTATTAGGTATAAACAATTTTTTTTTTAAAGAAATTTTTGGGGCTGGAATAGCGGTGGTGGTACTGAACAGCATAAGGGTGCATGGAGTTGGCACATCGCGTTGCTCTGGCTGGTCTGAAAAGTGGAGGCACTATAGAGCAGAGTTATTTTGAGCATCCGTTTAAGTATCGGCAAAACAGGGAAAGATCAGACACTGCTCTTCGGTGGGACAATGGGGCTAGGTTCTTGGTGATACTGGTGTTTATTAGTCGAACTGCTCTTCTCTGTATTGCATCAAGAGCCGCCGATCCCCATACACGCGAGCAGTATTCAAGATTAGAAATTATTTGGGCTTTGTAAAGAGTAGCTAAGTTGGATTGGGAAAGAAATATTTGCCTGTTCTAAAAAGAAAGCCCAATTTCTTTTCGGCTGCAGTTGCTATGGATGCAATATTTTTTTTTTTAGTCCTGAATTAAAATTTTTAATGTGACCACTCAACTGTGAAACACCATGTATCTATGTACATTCTTAAAAAAACAAATTTGAAGAAGATGATATGTCCCTAAAAATTGATAAAATCTTTGCTTAATGGAGTGTACTTATATAAGACATCTAGGTTATGTAGGTACCTACCTAATTAGTGTAATTCGAAATCATTTTAGAATCACAAGTATATAAAGCAATATTTATTAACATCAATAACTATTCATTAAATACTCCATAATTTATAATTTAAACACAATGTTATAACAGTTTTAAGGTATAAAAGGTTTTAAAACAATGAAATGCTTTATTCACATCACTCAACTTCATGGAGTTCAAATTGTAATAAAAACTACTTACCCAAGTAAACTTTTTTTAAAAATTTACTGAATATGCACTAATATCAAGTCTGAACTTTAGTTTTTATGTATCGATTACGAATTTTATAAAGTATTTACAAATAAAAAATTGCCGTCGCGCACCGACAATGACAGTTCTAATTTACAAATCATGAAAATCAGAGGTAACTACGTTTAATATACGGAAGGCGATCATTTCTACGGTATTTCATATACCTGCATTAGTCGAGGCAATGAAGCACTAAAAAGGTCAAATATAGGAAATCATTTAGGATAGGACGGATCGGAATGCGGTTTTTTGCATTTGCTTTCAAAAATTATTTATACCATTCCGACCTACTTTCTACTTAGTACAAACCGGAAGTTGCATTGCTGCAGCCAAAAATGCTTTTAAAAAATGCATTTTTTGAGAGATTTTTTGGCAAATTTAATAACTTTGTAAATAAAAGTCA
This sequence comes from Altica lythri, assembly GCA_964028335.1. NCBI lineage: Eukaryota > Metazoa > Arthropoda > Insecta > Coleoptera > Chrysomelidae > Altica > Altica lythri. Next base: position 16,744,001 of record OZ034808.1, on the reverse strand, counting down.
TAATTGGCCCAAGTTAGGTAACCAGGGGGTTTTGAGGTCGCTGATCATGATTATGATGTGTAAATTGTTCCCCGGAACACCTGGAGCTCAGGAACGTCGACGAACGTCATCTCCAGGGGACTATCCCGAACTTTATGCGAGGAAGGAGAGAAAATCAAAACCACGGGGTTTTTTGGGTCGCTGAATTCAAATATGGCTCCAGCGAACACCCCACGGACACCTGGTGCGCCCTAACTTGTATGCGGACGTCATCTTCAAGAATTTTCCTGGAAATAGCGACAAAAACGAACCGAAAATTATTATGGGGGCATTTTGTGTGCGTTGAATCCGAATTTCATCTGGAAAACGACCCTCCGAACACCTGGTGCGCCCTAACCTGGCTCTGGAAGTCATCCCCGAGGTTTTCCCAGACACAACTGAAAAATAGGAACCGACAATCGTTACTGGGGGTTTCTTGGGGCGCTGAAGTCAAATATGGCACCGGCGAACACCCCACGGACACCTGGTGCGCCCTAACCTGGCTCTGGACGTCATTACCGAAGTTTTTCCAGACACAATTGAAAAAGACGAACCGACAATCGTTACGTGAGGTTTCTTGGGGCGCTGAATTCAAATATGACATCGGCGAACACCCCACGGACAATTGGTACGCCCTAACCTGGCGCTGAACCGTCCTCGATGTTTTTCACGAGACAATACGAACCGAAAATCGTCTCATAATTTCATACATACATTCATTCATCTGTAACTCTCCCTTAAAAAAGTTTAGAATGTAAACTCGAAAGTAAACACTCCTCGTAACTCAACTGCGGACTGTAAAACCTCAGCGGTGACAATTGATAGTTGTGTAGAATAGTGTTGCCACTACGCCAAATAAAAACTACCATAATTTTGTGAAGGTTCAACTTGCCTCAACACTGAAAGATATTCAGTTGACAACGTTATTGTGGCAAAGACAGAAGCTTCAGATGAGGGATATGTTACCCGTATGAGTACATCAGTCGATGACGAAAACAATGAGCAGACTATGGATGTGTCACTTGATGAAGAATTTGATATTTAGTTGCTTATTAGAAAACCGAAGTTATTGATTAATGTGGTTAGGTGAAGTAACGGTTGGATTTTATTTGATTTGAGTTCAATAAAGAGTTTTGAAATATCAATTACATAAACTTTGACTTTCTATTCATTCTCTTCCTTTCCTCCATACATATTTTAACTAGAATCAACAGTTCCATACAGTTATTGCAGTACATTGACGTCAGTCTCTAAAATATTAGGTTTAGTTGACATTCATGCGGTGCACCAGGTGTTGGAAGGGCATGTTCGGCGTAAAATTTTAATTTAGCGACCCAAAAAACCCCCCTAACAATTATTTAGGTTCGTCATTTTAACTTGTGCCTGGAAAAACTTCGGTGATGACGTCCAGAGCCAGGTTCGGACGCACCAGTTGTTCGTGGGGTGTTCGCCGGTGCAATATTTGACTTCAGCGCCACAAGAAACCCCCAGTAACGTTTGTCGGTTCCTATTTTTCAGTTGTGTCTGGGAAAACCTCGGGGATGACTTTCAGAGCCAGGTTAGGGCGCACCAGGTGTTCGGGGGGTCGTTTTCCACATGAAATTAGGATTCAGCGCACACAAAATGCCTCCATAATAATTTTCGGTTCGTTTTTGTCGCTATTTCCAGGAAAATTCTTGAAGATGACGTCCGCATCCAGGTTAGGGCGCACCAGGTGTCCGTGGGGTGTTCGCTGGAGCCATATTTGAATTCAGCGACCCAAAAAAACCCGTGGTCTCGATTTTCTCTCCTTCCTCGCATGAAGTTCGGGATAGTCCCCCGGAGATTAGGTTCGTCGACGTTCCTGAGCTCCAGTTGTTAGGGGGGTCAATTTACACATCATAATCGTGATCAGCGACCTCAAAACCCCCTGGTTACCTAACTTGGGCCAATTCTGACTCCTATTTACAAAGTTATTAAATTTGCCAAAAAATCTCTAAAAAATGCATTTTTTGAAAGCATTTTTGGCTGCAGCAATGTAACTTCCGGTTTGTACTAAGTAGAAAGTAGGTAGGAATGGTATAAATAATTTTTGAAAGCAAATGCAAAAAACCGCATTCCGATCCGTCCTATCCTAAAAGATTTCCTATTAAAATGCTTCATTGCCTCGACTACATAGAGGATTCATTTTTTTGTGCTTATCCATAGATAATCACTTGACTACTAAATATCTACATTTTTAAATGAAAATACAGAATGAACTAAAATATATTTTCCTTGATAGATTTTCTAACTTAAAAAAATTTCAAAAATGTTCACAGTTTTTATAAAATATCTCCAAAAGTTAGAAGGAAAACATAAAACATGTTTGTAGACTAAAATAAAATCTACAAATAGTTTCGGAGATATAAACAAAAATGTAAATACGGTACAAATTTGAAATTTCAAAAATTTTGAAACATAAAACTTTTTTGTATATTGAAATAAAGTCTACAAATTAAGTAATATACGGTCCAGTTTCAAGATAGTGACTTTTAGCTGCCCGCAATTTTAAGGGCACGAGTTCTTCCTTCTTTTCTGTAAAGCATTATAGCAGGGTAGCCCAAGAGGGGATTACTGGATTTACAGAAGCTCGTCAGAAAATCATAAAAGTAGAAAGTTTATACCCTAATATGAAGTACCTACCTGATATGAACCTTCAATATAGGGGGGTATGTCAAGGGCAACCCATCAGATTAGTAAAAAAAAAAATCGATCCTTAAAGTAACTCGAGCGCACCTCCATCAAGGTGGCTGACCCAAAGTGGAGAAATTTGTCGAAATTTATTTCATAATTAGGTGCATTTTAGGTGCTATTTAGGTGCGCAAAACAAAAATTAGGTGCACTAACCGTTTTTGAAATATTTACGAAAAACCATGGGCCAGCCAGCCTTTAACAACCTAGCTGACCCATAAGAAAAAAAAAACAAAAAACAAGGATTAAATAATCTTTAAATTAGGTGCTAATTAAGTGCTTTTTAAAACACGAAACATAAAATAAAAAATTTTAAAATTAAACGTCTTAAAATTGAATATATTGATTGTGTATGGCAAAATGCCACATTTCTTCTTGCACTTTGAACCAAAATGGACATCGGCAGTTTAAGAACAGTTAGAAATCGGTAAAAATTTCTTGTCCTGTAATTTTTTTAATGGATAATTCGGAAGGTCACCACAAAATTTTTTTTTTATTTTTTTTAACTCGGACCGCTGAGCGAGACTTGCAACCGGTCATTTCCGGAAATGATGATTAATATAAAATTCATTTTGTCAGAGATTTAAGTGCTTATTAAGTGCAATAGTTTCACGAGCAAAATAAACTGCTAATGAGCAATTTCAACTGAAAATATTTGTCCAAAGTTTTCTTGCGTCTCAATTAAGGGTGTCAATCTGCACTTTTTAAGCACATGATCAAGATCAAGATCATTAAAATTTTCTTGTAATTCTATTACTTAATAATTCTCTCGTCCGAAATGAAATAATTTTTTTATTTTTTTTTTAACTGGGACTGCTGAGCTTGTTACCGGTCACTTCCAAATATAATAATTATTATAAAAAACTTTTTGTCAAATATTTAAGTGCTCAGTAAGGGCAACAGACTCAATAGCAGAACAAACCGCTGATGAGACAAGTCAACTTGAAATTCTTAGCCTAAGTCTTAAACCAAGTGTGTCATTCTGCACTTTCTAAGCACTTAAAAACTGGTACAAATAGGTACCTACGAAATAATCCCATAAAATTTCCATAGTTTTTTTGCGCGTAGTTCCGATAATTAATTGACTTTAATCTGGACTTAAAACTTCTCTGCCGTTTTTTATCTGTACTCAAAATGAAGCGCACCTATTTGAATTACTCAAAAATTATTTATACCATTACTTTTCTCCTCCAAGACATTTCAACTAAAAAATTCGAACAATTAAAAAACTTCTCAATAGGTAATTATTTTTTTTATTTAAATTTTAGCTAGAAATGTTTTATCAAAGGTAATACCACGAGTCCTTAAAATTTTATTGATAAATTTTTAGTTTCCACGAAAACTTTTTATTTGGCAAAAATACGAAAACAAACTGAAATGTGATAAAATCACGAGTCTGTAAGACGAGTGATTTTATCATATTCAGTTTGTTTGAGTAGGTAGTTTTGCCAAATAAAAAAGTTTGAGTCTGGAAAATAAAAATTTATCTAGTAAAATATTACAGGACGAGTGGTATTTAAGAAGATTATTTTTTGAACCATTCTGTACAAAAACTACTTTATTTAAAAAACTTCCTAGAACAACTTATACTTCATAATTAACACAAACGAAATGCCGTTACCCCTTCCTATTAACTTATCCTGTACACTAGATAGTATTGTCAGTTGTCAGTTGTCGTGAGCGTCGTCAAAACAGGGTTAGAATTTGAATAAATATTTATTTTTATACCTATTTATACAATTATATTATTAAAGAGAAAATTACCAAAATAAAAATTATTAGGTATATCTATTTAAAGTTTACCTACAAGACCACATTTGCCTGTAGGCATATAAAAGTTTTAAATGCATGCAGAACAAGGAAGCAGGTTAGTTTTAAATTATTTCGGAGGAGAGAATTATTAAGTAATAGAATTACAAGAAAATTTTAATGATCTTGATCTTGATCATGTGCTTAAAAAGTGCAGATTGACACCCTTAATTGAGACGCAAGAAAACTTTGGACAAATATTTTCAGTTGAAATTGCTCATTAGCAGTTTATTTTGCTCGTGAAACTATTGCACTTAATAAGCACTTAAATCTCTGACAAAGTGAATTTTATATTAATCATCATTTCCGGAAATGACCGGTTGCAAGTCTCGCTCAGCGGTCCGAGTTAAAAAAAATAAAAAAAAAAATTGTGGTGACCTTCCGAATTATCCATTAAAAAAATTACAGGACAAAAAAATTTTTACTGATTTCTAACTGTTCTTAAACTGCCGATGTCCATTTTGGTTCAAAGTGCAAGAAGAAATGTGGCATTTTGCCATACACAATCAATATATTCAATTTTAAGACGTTTAATTTTTAAATTTTTTATTTTATGTTTCGTGTTTTAAAAAGCACTTAATTAGCACCTAATTTAAAGATTATTTAATCCTTGTTTTTTGTTTTTTTTTCTGATGGGTCAGCTAGGTTGTTAAAGGCTGGCTGGCCCATGGTTTTTCGTAAATATTTCAAAAACGGTTGGTGCACCTAATTTTTGTTTTGCGCACCTAAATAGCACCTAAAATGCAAATTTCTCCACTTTGGGTCAGCCACCTTGATGGAGGTCTCGAGCGCGTCAGATTAAAAAGGGTGAGTTAATTACATCCAGAAAAGTGTATATTTCACTATTCTGAAGATTTTGGCGTGACATAAAAAAATTAGCAATTGTCAAAATTGTAAAAAAAATCGTCACCTGGACATATTCGAGCGCGGTTAAATTTTGTTTATTTTGTTGGAAATGATAAAAAAACCACGAAAATAATTTAATCTGACGATTTGCGAATGTCGAAAAAGACAAAATCGACAAAAAGTGTGCTGCGTGCAGTCGCTGAGAATATGGATTAAAAAAACTGACATTCTAGGAGATACTTTAAACTCAGGTAAGTCCACTAATAAAATCACACTATATTGTTTAGTATTAAAACAATCTCTGATTACAGGTACACAAAATGTAGATGACAACGATCAAACTGCTTGAAACTCCGGAAACGAGGATGATTCTACTGATCATGATAATGATGACGACGATGATGATGATTGAAATCATATTTTATTTATAAATTCATTTTTTAATAAATAAATGGAAAAATTTCCAATGTTTGTTTCTAAAACGCTTTCTATTATTATCTGTTCTTTCCAATAATCCCGTTAATCAATAGATTTAACAAAAAATTGTCAGATTAAGGAAATTCCTCGACATAATTGTCAGATTATGGGTTGACACTACAAGGACATCATCCTGAACAGACTGTATAAAATTCTGACGCGCTAGAGTATTTCAAGGTCACGATTTTTTCTTACATTTTTAAAAAATTGGCTGTCAGTTTTTGTCGCATCCAAATCGTCAGTCTTTTTAGTATGACGTCTTTTTGGGTCCATTTAACATTGAATATCAGACCCGCTCGAATAAATTTTATTTTATTTTTTTTCCACTTCTTTTTGCGACTTCCCCCATCAAGCAAACCGTCAGATTAACAACCCTCCGTTACCAGAGACACATTGCGCGTCTACCTTGTCAATGTCTGACGCGCTCGAGTTTGTTTTTGTGATTCTTTTTGGAACGAAGTTCCCTTTCGGGCGTTACGAACAGTTACGACCGACGCTAGGAGCTAGCCAAAAAAAATTCATACCAAAATTTGTCACGACACGACACGACATACGCATGTTGTCTCTCTCTCTCTCTCATAGATAGATATACCTATCTTTATTTAAATAGGAAACCCTAATATATTAAATACTAATAAAAGTACAATTAAAAAGACACTAATTTAAATTAAAAAAAATACTGTAGAAAAAGTACCTAAGTATTATATTTTATCCTGTTTTTATAAATTAATAAATTCATAAACATTTCAAAAATAGTTCTTAACTTGACTAGTTAGGTACCTACGTCAAATTACCTTAACTGTCAGTTACTGTCAAATATTTTAATTTTAAAATTTTGTATTAAATTGTTAATTTCTGTTTTAAATTAAATTGAAATAAAAAGTAATTCTAGGTAAATGTATATCCTCTAAACCTCTGGTATTGTATAAATGGACACTTTTGTTAAAAGAAACGAATTGTTGAAAATAATGGATTTACTATTTTTTTTCTATTTTGCTTTGAACAGTGTAGTAGTGTCGCGACTTTGTTAAGTTTATACAGGTTTTTTGTAGATAATAAATATTAAAATAATGGAAAATAAAAACAATAATGTATCCTGACAGTGTTTCTGCACAAGTTCCGGATATTGCTGATAGAGTTAGGTAAGTAGAGATTTTATACAGACGATAATAAATGCTTATGTATGTACATACTCTCTGTTGTGTTTACAAATTACAATTCCTTCACTAATTAATCGAAAGGAACTTCGTTCAATCCAGGTGTCCCTTGACACCTCTCACTTTTTTTTACATTTTCGAAAACTCACACCTCACCCCACCAGTAAACAGGCATATATTACATAAGCTTTTTTTCTTTTTAGCATATAATTTACCAAATTTTGAGAGTCTCAACGATGCTCAAGTAACTTCCCATTAAATTTTGACCAACCACTTTTGCGCCTCTAAGACGAACTAGGCAAGCAGGATGATAGTGTTTTTCACATTTGGTTTATTTTAATTCGCCTTTTAAAGATCGTTTACAACTTGCGCATGTAATTTTCACATTTATATCATCTTCACTCGGCGCCATCAAATATATATCAATGGCATCACTGTTAACTAATACAACTTAATAACTACAAACACAGGCAAGTAGAAATATATTTTTTTTAAATTAACTGTATTCAATTAAATAAATACTTAGAAAAATAAGACCAGTTGATGTGTGTCCTTATTTCAAACACGAAAACTAAACAGTAAAACTTCAATGTACAAAAAAAGTGTTTACAAAACCCCATAGTGCAAAATATAATGCAACCATGTGACGGTAGTATGGACTACAATACAATACTCATTACTGAATATTATTATTAATATTATTAATATAAAATACAAAACTTTATATGTTTACTTACGTGACAGAATTATAAAGTAATCTGTCAAACACAATGTAATACGTCACTATGATATTCCAGAACATTAGCTCAGATTGTTTTTTGTATATCTATCTCTTTTCAATGTACTGATACCGTATATGTGTTTCTATCTCTCTCTTACTCACACCATTACATATGTAATGATTTTTGCCATTTATCCCCACACAAATCCAGTGCATAAATAGAAGTACTTATAACTTCAAAAACGATCAGCTTAATCTAACAAATTTATAAGTAAAAATAGTTATTTATTATACAAGGCAAAAAGTGTTTTTCCCGGGTATAATACAATATTTTTTTTTGTAACGAAGAATTAATTTAAAAAAATCTTATTCCAATTTATTAATATCATATATTTAAACGACGTCAAATTTCAATTGTATGAATTTATGGAACCATGGATGCTAAGAAAACAATTAGAATCATCAAATACCTGTCAATCTAATTTAGTGTATGATTGTGAGTGTTAAATATTGTAAGCGATAATAATTGTTGATTAAAATGGAAATTTCTGATTCAGGGCTTTCTCTAACTCCACCAGAATCAGTTGAAGCAGCTAAAAACGCTTCACCAAAATTATAGCCGGTTAAATCACAAAAACTTTATGAAAACGCATATCTATGCAAAATTTATGAAATGAATAGTTAAAAAATCATATGTCAGAGACAGTTCTATTAGCCTATTTTTTGAACTAGTCAACAATAAAAAGCTTTGTCAGTTTGGTCTACTTATTCCATAATAAGAAATACTTAACTATACAAAAATAATGTAGACATATGAAAATATTTTAAATTAATTACGTTTTTAAAGCAAAACTCAATAGGTTTTACACCTAAAAAATCTAAGATATTTACCAATAAACAATTAAATGATTTTTTAAACAAGGCCTCGTATAACAATTTTTTAATGATCAAGATTGTTGTTGTTTTTGGGATTGCAGAGGCTTGTCGAATTTCGCAATTAGCAAGATATCATATGCTATAGATTGGGAACAATAGTAAATATGAAGAAAACAAAAAATGTTGCAAAAAGTAATTTTGTAGTGACTGAACAGGTAAGAACTTACATAAAATTTTGTAGATAGTTCATAGCGCTTCGTACAGCAATAGCAAAAGACCCTCGCTTATTTTTTGGATAAAAAAATGGTAAATGTATTAACCAGGTGGTGGGTAAAAATCAGTTTTATAAAATGCCTACAACAATAGCTTAATTTCACTCTTTTTAATAATTTAAGAAAATAACATTTTATAGTTTTTTAAGTATTACATCTAGCTCTTTTTCAGTTTTAAGAAAAAAGATAAAAAATCTAACTTCAACCCCAATTTCGAAAGGGTACAACTATTTAACAAAGCGTTTCAGGATGTTATACTGCATAAAAAGTAATAAGCAAAAACAAACCCTTTTCGTGACTTCGAATAATCCAGGTATCTGACAAGTTTATTTGTTATTATAGACCTGTAGGAAGAAAACCTACCGGTTTCCTGCAGAGATTTCGGAGCGGTATTTTAATTATTAACAATTTAGTGCAAAAACCCCGATTTTTTCGGTTTTTGCATCCCTAGTAAAAAGGTAAATGGTTGACATACAATTACAAAATTTTATCTTTAAGAACATTGCAAATGCTTTAAAATGGCGTTTTTTAAAAATTAAAAAATCAATTTGTGACTCCGAAAACTGCAAAATAAAGCAAAACCGTTATTTGTTAATAACTATTATTAAAATAAATCTGGACCTTTAATATTCTACCCAAAGGTGGGCATTGGGGTACTTAATAAACCCTTAAAATTTCAGACCGATCCATCAATCAGTTTAAAACTTATTGTATTTGTTTATCCCAGAGAACTTTTTTTTGCAATAACATTAGACAGAAAATAATAAAGATAGGGCAATTCTGCGACTATCAAATGAAAGTAGAAGACTTATAATATTAATATATATTAAAAAAAAAATTAAAAAATTTATTTATTATAGTCCAAAATTATAATGGAAAATTATTAAAATTGTTAGTTTATAAACAATTACAATAACTTTAAAAATATTATCCGCAGAAAAAATCTTTTTACATATTTGAAAAGCTGGCATTTTTACACGAATTTTCAAAAAAAAAGATGGTCTAGGTCAATTTGGGCCAAAGTTAGCCATTTTTTTTTAAATTCACAACTAATTTGTTTATAATAATTAAGGAACGTAATTGGTGCCATTTTAATGAATGGGGTTAGTATTTTTTATGAAAAAAATTGCACAAACAATGCACCTTTACAGGACCATCTACGAATTTTAGTCGTGGTAAGTGGAGGGGGAACCGACAGATCCACGATTTCAAAAACTGAAAAAGCAACTTCAAACTACTACAATTTTCTATATCTCCAGACCAGATCTACTCAATGGATTTTGATCTTTCTTTTTTTTTAATTTGTATGTATATTTTTCCTACATTAGAAATATGCAATTTGTTTATAAATTTATTAATTAATAAACAGTCTAATTTGTTTAAACAATTTTTGAAAAAACAATTTTCTTCTAAAAATCTATTTTTTTAATCATACTATCATTAATAATCATATAAAAACTTAAAGTACACTTTTATAAATAAATTATCTTTAATAAATAATTAATTATTATTAAATTTTACCTAAAAAATGTATGTTTTATATAAATATATAAAGATTTAAATGTATAGACAAATAAATACTGCTCCTAAAATAATAATATTTTTAAATATTGAAATCTGAGTAATCCAAATATTAAAACGTCTCAACTCAATGATGTTTACTTAAAAATGTTTTCGATTGTGTTGGTGGGGATATTCAGATTCCAAATTGACCTAGACCAATTTTTTTTTTTTTGAAAATTCGTGTAAACATGCCAGCTTTTCGAATATGTAAAAAGATTTTTTCTACGGATAATATTGTTAAAGTTATTGTAAATGTTTATAAACTAAAAATTTTAATAATTTTGCATTATAATTTTGGACTATAATAAATAATTTTTTTAATTTTTTTTTAATATATATTAATATTATAAGTCTTCTACTTTCATTTGGCATTCACAGAATTGCCCTATCTTTATTATTTTCTGTCTAAGGTTATTGCAAAAAAAAGTTCTCTGGGATAAACAAATAGAATAACTTTTAAACTGATTGATGGATCGGTCTGAAATTTTAAGGGTTTATTAAGTACCCCAATGCCCACCTTTGGGTAGAATATTAAAGGGCCAGATTTATTTTAATAATAGTTATTAACAAATAACGGTTTTGCTTTATTTTGCAGTTTGCGGAGCAACAAACTGATTTTTTAATTTTTAAAAAACGCCATTTTAAAGCATTTGCAATGTTCTTAAAGATAAGATAAATTTTGTAATTGTATGTCAACCATTTACCTTTTTACTAGGGATGCAAAAACCGAAAACATCGCGTTTTTTGCACTAAATTGTTAATAATTAAAATACCGCTCCGAAATCTCTGCAGGAAACCAGTAGGTTTTCTTCCTATAGGTCTATAATAACAAAAAAACTTGTCAGATACCTGGATTATTCGAAGTCACGAGAAAAACTAACTTCCCTGGACTATTATCCATTCTTAACAAAACACATTTGAAGTTAGGATATGCCTAAAAATTGTTGCTTTGCTTAACGGAGTGTCCTTATATGAGACATCTAGGTTATATATAGTGTAGGTAATTAGTATATATAATTCAAAATCATTTCAGAATCACAATGATAAATAGCAATATTTATAATTATCAATAACTATTCATTTAAACTCAATTTTATAACAGTTTCAAGCTACAAAAAGGTTTCAAAAAAATGAAATGGTTTATTCAAATCACTCAACTTCATGGGGTTCAAATTGTAATAAAAAATACTTACCCAAGTAAACTTTTTTCAAAAATTTACTGAATATCCACTAATATCACGTCTGAACTTTAGTTTTTATGTATCGATTACGAATTTTGAAAAGTGTTTACGAATAAAAAATTGACTTCGCGACTTCGCGCACCGACAATGACAGTTCTAATTTATAAATCATGAAAATCAGAGGTAACTACGGTATTTCATATACCTGCATACAGGATTCATTTTTTTGTAGTTATCCATAGATAATCACTTGACTACTAATAAAAATACAGAATGAAGTAAAATATTGCAAATACAGCAAAAACAAGACTATTTTGATATTTTAGAGTATATTTTCCATAAACATTCTAGAAATAAAGCGAGGAAATAAAGCACTGAACCTCCGAAATTTGTAAAGTAAGATAATCACTTGACTACTAATAAAAATACAGAATGAAGTAAACTATTGCAAATACAGCAAAAACAAGACTATTTTGATATTTTAGAGTATATTTTCGATAAACATTCTAGAAATAAAGCGAGGAAATAAAGCACTGAACCTCCGAAATTTGTAAAGTAAGATGTATCATAATGCGTATTTTTGCATTCGATTCTTTAGAGCGTCAGGAAAATTTGTCGCTATTTTTCATAATATAAAAATGGGAAATTGCATTTCTGCATTAGAAAATTGCATTTGCATTTGAAAAATTACAACCTGTTAAGTATTGCTGGAAATGTGTTCAATTTTTGTACTCGGGGTTTTTTGGGGTTGCTGAACACGAATATCATGATGCCGAAACTCTCTGAGGCACCTGGTGCCCAGGGTGCATGGTATTTACCTCTTCTCCTGGAGTTTTGTGCAAAATCAGTGCACACTTGATACTCGCCGGTTTTTGGAGTCGCTGAACACAAATATCATGCTGCCGAAAGACTCCGAGGCACCTGGTGCTCAGGACGGACTTCGTCTCCAGGAATTTTATGCAAATTCGATACAAAATGAGTGTGCACTCGGTGCTAGGAGGTTTTTGGGGTCGCTGAACACGAATATCTTGGAGCCGAAAGTCTCCGAAGTACCTGGTATCCAGGGTAGAAGTTACCTACCTCTTCTCCTGTAATTTTATGAAAATTTGTTACAAAATTAGTCGAAACTTGTTATTCGGGTTTTTTAAGGAAATTTTTATATATTATAATTTAAACCTAATTTTATAACAGTTTTAAGTTATAAAAACGTTTTAAAAAAATGAAATGCTTTACTCAAATCACTCAACTTCATGGCGTACAAATTGTAATAAAAAATACTTACCCAAGTAAACTTTTTTTAAAAATTTACTGAATATGCACTAATATCAAGTCTGAACTTTAGTTTTTATGTATCGATTACGAATTTTGAAAAGTATTTACAAATCAAAAATTGACTTCGCGCACCTACAATGACAGTTCTAATTGATAAATCATGAAAATCAGAGGAAAGTACGTTTTAAATGCGGAAGGGGATCAGTTCTACGGCTTTTCATATACCTGCATACAGGATTCATTATTTTGAAGTTATCCATAGATAATCACTTAATATTTAGAAAAAAAACGTGTGCGTCTCAGGAAGTGATAACTTCAACTAATCCAAGTTGAACTATTTAATATTGAAATTTTTTAACTTGAGAAAAACTTTGTCTACTACTTAAATTTTATGTACATTAATATGATAATGTGTTTAAATTTAAAAAATTTAAATATTTTGAAAATTTTGAAAATTCTGAAAATTTTTTTATCACTATAATTTTCACTAATTACGATACAAAAATTTTTTACTATGACAGTTTGAAATTTCTAATCAGTCGCGTAGTAATTTGCAATACAGCCACCCTTTACGTGGAACGGCCTGATTATTTCAGCAGAATCGGATTTCACCTATTCTTCCATTTTTTTGTTCAACATGTATTAACGTTGATATTTAGCACTAGAAATTTTAGCGGGCTTATCACAATTATCATTTTGTAATCTAAGTTTTTGATCAATTTTTTACTGAATAACACAATTCTTACCGTAATTTCCGTTAATTAGACCTACAACACAACTTTATTTAATGTTTACCACAAATAAACTCCTTTAACCGTTTTTTTTAACACTATAACTTTCACTAATTACAATACAAAAATTTTTTACTATGACAGTTCAAAATTTCTAATCAGTCGCGTAGTAATTCGCAATACAACCACCCTTTACGTGCTATTTAATACACACTTAAAACTTAAATTCTTATTCTTATTATCAATAAGAACATTAATAACACACTTTATAATCAATTTTTATAAGATTTATCACAAATGAAACCACCAAAACACGTCTTTGTTATGCTAAAATTAGGCTAATCAGACTGTCATTTCTTCTTAGACAACCTGTTATTTGAATTAATGAGTAAATAAATAAATAAAGATATTTGTATTAAAATTAATATTTACCTATTTCTATTTGATTTAATTTCCATTTCTTCTCTCCTACAACTGCCACGATAGATGCCGAGGATGACCGAATTTAAATTATAATTAAAAGGCTTTAAATTAGTTTTATATACCAAGATATAGCAAATAACCTAATTTTTATGATATTAAATGGATATAAATATTTAATAATTAATAAAAAGTAATTAATTGTATTTAGTGACAGATTAATACCGTATAACATGGTAAATTCAAATATACTTAAAACTAACATTGGGAAAAGCAGAGAGAGAGAGAGAGAGAGAGAGAGAGAGAAATGATATTATTATGTTTCACTGCGCCTGCGTGTAACAACGATAAACAACGCGTTATGATAAACGCTTTTTTCAACACGTTACGCTAAAATTAGTTTACCCTCCCATAAGAAGTTATCACTTCAATAAATAAAGATATTTGTATTAATATTAATATTAATATTTACCTATTTCTATTATTATTATTATGTTTCACTGCGCCTGTGTGTAACAACGATAAACAACGCGTTATGATAAACGCCTTTTTCAACGCGTTACGCTAAAAATCAGTTACCCTCCCATAAGAAGTTCACTTCAAAAAAAAAGTGAAAAATTAAAAAAAAAATCATTGAAAAACGTAAAAATAAAATATAAAATGAAATCGAAAAAGAAAAGGAAAAAAAATAAAAAAATGTAACAAAAATCGAGATTAAAATAACGTGGAAAATAAAAAAAAAGAACAGAAAAAATGAACAAAAATGAATAGTTGCAAAACTGAAAACAAATAAAAAAATAAGATAAAGTCTAAAAACCCTAAAAAAGAGTAAATTATTATAAAAAATCAAAAATAAATTGCAAAACTTTGGAGAAAAATAGGAAAAAAACATTGATTTAGGCTGTACGAATTTCGAATAGCTAATTTAAATTTTATTTTATAACAGTTTTAAACTACGAAAACATTTTTAAAATATAAAATGTTTATTCAAATCAGTCAACTTCATAGAGTTTAAATTCTAATTAAAAATACATACTTAAGTTGTAGCCCTTAAATTACCCTAAGCTAGCTTTCAGGATTCGTGGATTCCTTCTGAATTATTTATCAATTTCCCCCCAACAATTAATAATGGGCGCCAAGTACAAACTTTCAAATAAAAAAGAATAAATCAGTTTTAAAATTGTTTATTCAAATTAAAAAATTGATTAGATGTTAATCAAAAGTTTAGTGATTAATTTATTTCTTATCTTTGGTTTTTTAATGATGTCTTCTGTCGGAGCCTTTGGTAGCGAGAGTAGAAACTTGATTTCAAATATTGATGACCACAGGACAAACAGTATTAGATGTTTTCTAATCAGCGGTGACTTCAGGAATAGTTTCTCGATTACCTTGAATTGGTAAAGATGATTTCAAAAAAAAAAAATGGATGGGTCGTGCATTCAACTCCTCTCTAGGACCCTCTTCAAAGTGGCATCAGCCCTAATGAAATTAAAAAAAGCAATCAAACTCCGACCATAAATTCCTTAATTTCGTACACAATCGCTAAAGGTTTTCTCCAAAGTTCGAGAAAAAATTAATCACTTAAATATGTTTATATATTTTAACGCAATAAAAAACTGGTTCTTGACAAGCGATTGTGAACGAAAAAATTAAATGTTAGTAAAGGTATAAACTAAAATATCAAATAAAATATTCACCAAATTTGGATTATTACAAACTAAAATTAAAATAATTAAATTCTTACTCACCGAAACGAGGGAAGCAGAAAGTGAAGATTCAACAGCTTATTAAACTATCAAAAGGAAATAAAACAATTCCGAATCGCAACTCAAAAGGTAGCTAAATTTCCTACCATAATCTGATAACCCTCGCGCCAGCGCGGTTCACAATAGATATTTTTAAAATTAAATAGTCGAGGAGCTAGGCTCACAAATAACGTTGTAAACGTTACAAAGTAAACTAATTTCCAAAAATTTACCACACAACTATTAAATCTGGTCACAATTGTTATGTGTAGATTACGAATTTTATTTACAAACTAGTTGTACTCGCAATGTCGTTCGCGTGGCGTGTGATTGTTGTATAAAAATTTCTTACCCCACCCCATTTAAGAAATGGGAGAGAAATTTTTATACACCAGAAGTTAAGTTGAAAGAAGACAAATACATTTGTGAAAACCGCATTCGGATGGGATCAGTAGTTTTCATGTGATGCGCGTACAAACATACAGACAGGCAGACAAAAAAATCTAACCACATTTTTGGCCTCTATTTCGATGTACCCGCGACGTCGTTCGCGTGGCGTGTTGATTTTTGTATAAAAATTTCTTTCCTCACCCCATTAAAGGGGTGGGGGGGAGAAAGTTTTATACACCAGATGTTAAGTTGAAAGAAGACAAATAAAAAACCAATAAAAATTGGTTTCGCGCATCGCCAATAACAGTTCTAATATACAGGGTGTCTCATTATATTCTGACTGTTTTTAAAGCAGGCCATTTATATAAATGTGTCACAACAAAACTTACGGTAATTTTAAACCTAACTGTAAAAACCGCATCGTATGATCTGGAACCGTTACGAAGATATAAGCTCTTAAAAACAGTCAGAATATAATGAGACACCCTGTATTATTCATGAAAATCCTAGGCAACTACGTTCCATTCACGAAACTCTATTTTTGCGGCTATCCATAGATATTACTTGATAACAACATATGTAATATTTTGCAAGTAAATTTTGTGAATACCTACTTTCTTTTATTAGATCAGTTATACTTTTACGTGACAATTACTCATTTGTTTAGATATTTTTTTTCATAATTTTGGTAAATATTATGTTAGCATCAATTATGCAGAATTTCATGTAGAATTCAGTATGGAAAATTTAGTTAAAAAATGTCATCGGTTGCCCAACAAAAAATAAAGAGTATGCGATAAACCAGGTGCTCATTAAATAAACCTGGCATATAATTCGATTTGTAGCAGCAGTGTACACAAAAAGCACCCCTATTTGTAATTCTAATTCATATTCAAATGAAAAATTCACGTAAAAATTTCGCAGTAAATTTATTCGACTTTTTTTTCATTCATTGAAAAGTGCTTTTTCAATCGAACCTTTATTTCTTTCAAAAAAGAAACATGGTTAGTGTGTGTGTGAGTGGATGCACGCGAGATGAATACATCTATTTAGGATATGAAGTTATATATTTGGCTTTTTTACTCTTTAATCTAAAATGGAAATAACAGTCTACAAATATATTCATGGAGCGAAGCGTAGTTATAAACTGCAGCTGTTTTCCGCACATTTGCAAAAGATATATAATTGCAATACAATTTCTATAACTGGGTGACAACTGAATACCCTAGCATGTATAGTAACACTATCAGACGAACTGGTTGTTTTTATTACATCTTCAATTTATTATATAAAAGGATATATAAAACTGTTAAACAATACCTAAATAGTATATGCAGATAACCATTAACAATTAACAATAAAAGAACGAAAAAATCGAATATTGAATAGGTAGGTATAAGAGGATATATTTCTAAAATAGCCGAATACTGCCATTTGCAGAGCAGATATATAATGTAAAAGGAAGCAGAAAATTATTGAAAGCCAATCTGTTCTATTACCTCTCACAAATATAATTAATACATGCCTTCTGTAGGGAGTTTCCTTCTGCCTGGAAGGAGAAAACTACTATCCCCATTACAATGGGTTTAAGGTGTGAGGCATTTAAAGGTCTAAGACCGATAAGTATTTTATCACCAATCTCGAAAATTTTGGAAAGGATTATATTGAACGTCAATTGCGGCAACATCTGGGCACTTTCTAAGTGCCCCATGAAACACAGTCTTGTTTTTGACCATTTGTGCAACTACTCTATATTGTTTAACAGATAATATTTATTTTTAGATAGATATTCATTGGGATGGCTATTAGCCTGTATCACTACGTCCTTTACAGATGTATTGTGAACACCTGTCATCTCTGAAATAGGATTAAAGCACCTTGTCTAGCCCTGCCCTCTTAATGAGACTTAATAGCATTGACAGTAGCCTCTCCACGTAACTTGGAGCAGCCAGTTTTTCATCTCCCAATACCAGTAACCGCGTTCTTGCAAAGCTTTCACATTGGCATAGGACATGAAATTGGTTTCCTCGGTAGTATCAACAGATGTCTTCATCTGTTCAGCTGACTCATGTGTTTTCTGAGCCGACAATGCCCTGTCAAGAGAGTGACAATCATTCTGACATCATTTCTTCTTTGTGATAAGAGCTCTGCAGTAAATTTCGCCGAGTATCCTTGTATAAAGACTTTGGCTTGTGGCTTGCCTGGTGATTCTTCCCACCACTCCTGGTGTCCGTTTCTCAATGGCTGCCTTCCTGAAAGTGTCAGTAACTCCGCTTTTGATCCAGTGCGAATCACCAAAATGATGGAAATTCTGCAAAAAGCAGATCTATCTGAAAAAGATCTTTAAATCAAGCAAAATCTCTACTGAAATCAGGTAGCTTGTGTGTCTTGCTTATCTTGCAAGATAATAAGGACGGAGTCCTATTTGACCGGTTAAACAACATAAGGAATGCAGATGACTTATATTTTTGCCGACAGCCTTACATTACTACAACTTCCAATGGATAGATACACAGCAAACAACTAGCAGTACGGTCTGGAAATAAATATCAGCAAAACAAAGTTTATGATAATAAGTGAAAACAAGGACATTCGTGGAACTTTATTTGTGGACGAAATTTCCCTAGAAAATTTAAACCGATACACATACTTGGCACGAATATCCACGACGAATAAACCACTTCTACATGGAGATCAGAACAGCCATTAAAGAAACCAGAACAGCAACCATCAAGATGAAGAAAATCTTTATATGTTACGACTTACAACTCATGCACTACCAAAATACGCTTATTGCGATGTTACGTGTTTTCAATACTTTTTTATGCAGTTGAATCGTGGACTCTTACTTAAACTTAAATCGTTTGAAATGTGTCTCTACCAGAGAATTCAAAGAGTACCATTAACATATAAATTACCAATGCAGAATTGCTGAGAAGGATGAAAAAGGAGAAAGAGGTTCTCAATACAGTTAAGTCTCGAAAGCTATAATATCTTATGGTACGTTTACATGCTTGGCAAGTCTCGTGTAAAGGGAGTGTTTGGCTTAGCTTGCGGAAGATGGAAAGAGGTTGTTGCCGATTCAGGCCAATGTCGGTTTTCGAACACAAATCAAAGGAAGCTTGCGATGTATTTACACGTTGGCGCATGTTTAGTGCCACTCTCGAAATTCATCTATATTTACGGTTTCTATGGATTTTTAACATTCACCATCTTCTATGCCCAACTATTCACTTCATTTGCTTTTTGTTTATATTTAAAATAAAAATATGTTAAGCCAAACGCAAGCGCTGAAACAACTTCGATGTCTACGTCTGCCTGTCTGTAACACACTAGCGCACTCGCAAACGTGTAAATGGCTTGGACCTTGTGGAAGCTTGCCGAGACTTGCCAAGCATGTAAACGTACTGTTAGACATGTACGGCACAATGAGAACTGATACAATTTTTTGCAAAAGATTCTGCAAGGCAAAGTATATCGAGCTAGAGGAGCAAGCAGAAGACAAATATCGTGGTTAAACAATTTAAGAACATAGTTCAACCAGTCAAAAACTCTGTTATTTCGAGCTGCTGTCAAAAAAGTAAAAATAGAGACTAAAAGAAGAAGAATATTTATATGTACGATAAGAATATAAAGACGTTATAACTAAAAATAAAACGTAATGCTACTTAAGACGCTCGAGAGAAGTGATAACTTAAACTAGTCTAAGTGAAGTCTGCCTGCCACTGCTGTATGCCTGAAAGAAGGGATTCAGACAGACATACTTAAGAACCAATTAAAGACGTGTTAGAAATATAAAATATTGCATAACCGGTGGAAAACCATATAAACACGTTACAAGTTATAAAATATTCATAAATAATTGCAAGATTCTTTGAAATACTGTACATACTTTAAACTTGGAGAAATACTTACTAAAATGTCATTAAAGTGTAGCCTATTAAAGTGAAAGAAACCCATCTTCGATAAGTTCAATAATATAAAATCATTTGTTAATGTTTTATTCATCAATAGGATAACAATTTAGACCAATATTATCTTTTATTTGTTTAAAAATCGTTTACAATACCGACAATTTTTTTAATACTTCAATAAATAATGACATAAAACAAACACTAATGCTTTTTCATGTTTAACGGCAAGCTACAACGATTGTGGATTTTATAAATTATAAATTTCCTTGAATTGGTGATCAATAAATTAAAAATTCCCATCTGGTTCGTCGGTAACTAATTTTCGTAGCGTTAAATTGAATATTTAAAATCTGAATCGGGCACTTAGAAAGAGAGTGTTTCGTATTGATAAAATAGCGATCAATACCTCAGTTGTCAAAGATGGATTTTAAATAGGAATTAATTTGATGATTTTTTATTCAGTAAAAAATGTGGAGTAATAAGAGATGATTTTTTGTTATATAATACCAATCGAAAAATATCACCCTAAAGAGGTCATTATTATTATTAAATATGATACCCCACATTTTTGGATTCATTAAGTTAATATTAAAAAATATATATCCTAGAGGCTACCCCAGCAAACTTTTTTTGTTTGGTAGGTAATAGTTTTTTATCCATTCACAGCTAACCCGACGGACTTCGTACCGTCTATAGTCTTTTCGCGATTGAGAGAGAGTAATAAAACTGTGAGAGCATTCGGTTTCAGGTGCCGTCACAGGCTTAAAAGGGATTAAAATAAAAATCGGCTATTGTTAATAAGGGTCAGCTATTGTTATATTTCCTCAATACCTGTAGGCACAGATAAAAGTTTTAAATTCACAACACTTTTAGCTGTAAAATTTCGTTAAAATTATGATTTATTACTCTCTCTCAATCGCGAAAAGACTATAATATATTAATAATTTTTCTTATTTTCCATTTTTTTTTTTTAAATTTTTACATTTTCTCGTTTTTTAAATTGTTTTTAAGCTTTCTTTTTGTTTATGTGGATTTAATTTATAGATAAAAGTACAAAAACAGTTAAAATAAAAAACGAAGTGACTTTTTAAAAAAAGTGGATAACAAATGGAATAGGTATATACTAACCTCTATTAAAGAAAACCAAAAGTTATACAAATTAAGTTTAATGTATTCAGAAAATATACAAATTAAAGAAAGATATAAAAATTATAATAATAGGCTTAATAAAATTATAAGAAAGGCAAAAAAAGATTATTTCTTAAAGCAAGTATAAAATAACCAAAATACAAGTAAAATTCTCTGGGAATGTGTGAAGGACCTATGTAGAAAGCGGAAACCTAAATCAAATATAGAAGAAATTAAAAAAATTGATGGTACAAAAACTAATTGTAAAAAAGAAATTGCTAATACTTTTAATAACTACTTTAGTACAATTGGTGAGAATTTAGCTAAAAAAATACCAGCCTTACATAATTATTCAGATAATTTGGACTTTTTGGAAAACAACATGTATATGTATCCGACAGATCAACCAGAAATATTAGATATTATAAAAAATCTTAAAACTAAAAAATCACCAGGATTAGATTAAATTAGAGCAGAAACTTTAAAAGAAATTGCATATGAGATTGTTGATCCTCTAACATTTATTATAAATTAGCAGCCCGCTCCGGCTTTGCACGGGGATTAAAGAAAAATAACAAAAGCCATTAAATTTATTGGATCAACGCTTCCCAGTAAACAATATAACATGTTGTTTTATTTTGTGGCAGCAAAATAAATTGATTTTCAGGTGCTCCGACCCGCCTTAGGCGGTTGGCAATGAGGAAAACCGATCCCTACTAATTGGAAGGTTTGACCTTGAGACTTATTATTAGTAAAACCGATAGATGTTTTGATAGAAAATTGAAGCGGTTTAAATGGATTTGGTAGATCAGTTGGGATCATCGGTATCCTCAGTGTATGAGCTAGTTGACCAGCTGGTGGTTCCGTTATAATGGTTGCTACAACTTAATTGTTCTTTTATTCCTTTATAAGTAGCCTCGTCCCGTTGCACATGCTAAATTTGTGATATCTGTCGTGATTATGAAATAAGTTATTTTGATAAGGATTAATACCACGATAAAAACTTTTTTTTAAAAGATTAAAAAATCGTAGTACATTATTTTATTCTATAATCAATAGTATTCTCAGCGCACGCGATGTAAGGATTTTATTGTCATTTTTGTATACATTAATGGCCTTTTAGTAAGGATCCCTATTTTTTTTGAAAATGAAACATAGCCTATGTCACTCGGGAATAGTGTAGCTTCCCAACGGTGAAAGAATTATTGAAATCGGTCCAGTAGTTTCGGAGCCTATTCATTTCAAACAAACAAACAAACAAAAAATCAAACCTTTCCTCTTTATAATATTGGTATAGATAAATGTCTAGATACAGGATGTTTCCCAAAAATACTTAAGTGTGCCATCATCAAACCACTTTATAAAAGTGCTGATAAATCTGAAGTTGGAAATTATAGACCCGTTTCACTTTTATCTAACTTTTCAAAAATAATAGAAAAAGTAATAAAGGTAAGGCTTAGTAAGTTTCTTAATAAGTTTGGAATTCTTTCGAATTGTCAATATGGTTTTAAAGAGGGGAGATCAACTGATGATGCTATTTATAGATTAACGTCGAACATATATGAGTCATTAGATAAAAAGACGCCAATTCTCAGTATATTTCTATATTAAACTATCAAAAAACTTCCTATTTACCATTTTCTTCGTACAGTTCAGGAATTCCAGATTTAGGACCTCTAAATGTTGGAACAAATATGGAAATTTTAGAATCTCCTTCAGTTAAATATCTTGGTGTCTTTATTGATAGACATAATTATGAGATGGGACGTCCATCTAAGGCAACTTACAAAGAAATTAAGGGGATTTCTACCAACACTTAGGTACCTTAGAGATTTTATGAATATAAATAGTTTGAAATCTATCTATTTTTCTTTAATACAGTCAATATTATCATATGGAATCATAGGTTGGGGTGGTGCTTACGATAATGTCTTGAGCGATGTCCATGTGGTACAAAGGTGGATTTTAAGAATAATTTATAGGAAAAATATTTATTACTCGAGTAACTCTCTTTACGAAGAGTCCACAATATTTGATATTTGACAATCATATATTTTAAAAATATTACTTTTTGTAAAGCAATCTAAAATTAATATGGTTCCTCATGAACATCGCTACAATACACCCAAAAAAAGTTGGCATAGAAGTATAATAATTGCCAATATTTCTTAAATGCTCCTAATTGCTCATTAATTGCTCAAGTATAATCTGCAATTGCTCACATTATTAATTAATTAATTAATTAGTTATTAACAAATGAAAATACAAATAATTTTTTCTCAATTACGTGAGGAGCATTAAACTTTTCTAATAAATATTTTCTTTAATAAATTGCTCACAATTTACTCAATTATAATCTGCAATTGCTCACATCATTAATTAATTATTTAATCAGTTATTAACAAATGAAAATACAAATCATTTTTTCTCAATTACGCGAAGAGCATTTAACTTTTGTAATAAATTGCTCACAATTTGCTCAATTATAATCTTCAATTGCTCAAATCATTAATTAATTATTTAATTAGTTATTAACAAATAAAAATAAAAATATTTTTTTCTCAATTACGCTATGAGCATTCAACTTTTCTAATAAATCTTTTCTTTAATAAATTGCTCACAATTTGCTCAATTATAATCTGCAATTGCTTACATTATTAATTAATTATTTAATTAGTTATTAACAAATGACAACACAAATCATTTTTTCTCAATTACGCGAAGAGCATTCAGCTTTTCTAATAAATCTTTTCTTTAATAAATTGCTCACAATTTGCTCATCTTATTTTCAACCTAAGTCTCATTAAATTTCTTTTATTTATTGTTAATTAATTAAAAATAATTATTGCTATTTAAAACGGTGATGGGTGATGTGACATTAGCAGAAGATTTCTTGTGCGCATGCACATTCCAACATTTCAATTCAACAATTCAGGGACGTCGAATTAATACCTACCAAATGCTCACTTAAAAGTAATGATAATTTGCATTATTTAAATTATCATTTTTACTAATTATGCTGTCCTTGTCCTTGTTTGTTGTATGGCTCTGCTACTCGGCAATCGCCAGCTCGATTTGATAGTGACTACAATGCTGACTGGCTCTAGACCATATTGCAGCCACTTCTTCTTCTTTTGTTTGTGGACTCAGCTACCTAGCCTAATCGGCCCAGCCTAAGTAGCTGAGGCCACAAACAGAAAAAGAAGGGTCTAAAAAGATAAGTTATTAAAATGTAAACAATAAATAAATATTAATAACATATATAAATTGTGTATGCCATGCGCAATGATTTTATTCATGCGCATGCGCACAAGAAATCTTCTGCTAGTGTCACGTCACCCATCACCGTTTCAAATAGCAATAATTATTTTTAATTAATTAAAAATAAATAAAAGAAATTTAATGAGACTTATGTTAAAAATAATATGAGCAAATTGTAAGCAATTTATTAAAGAAAAGATTTATCAGAAAAGCTGAATGCTCTTAGCGTAATTAAGAAAAAATGATTTGTATTTTCATTTGTTAATAACTAATTAAATAATTAATTAATAATGTGAGCAATTGCAGATTATAATTGAGCAAATTGTGAGCAATTTATTAAAGAAAAGATTTATTAGAAAAGTTGAATGCTCATAGCGTAATTGAGAAAAAAATATTTTTATTTTTATTTGTTAATAACTAATTAAATAATTAATTAATGATGTGAGCAATTGCAGATTATAATTGAGCAAATTGTGAGCAATATATTAAAGAAAAGATTTATCAGAAAAGTTTAATGCTCTTCGCGTAATTGAGAAAAAATAATTTGTATTTTCATTTGTTAATAACTAATTAAATAATTAATTAATAATGTGAGCAATTCCAGAATATAATTGAGCAAATTGTGAGCAATTTATTAGAAAAGTTGAATAATCTTTGCGTAATTAAGAAAAAATGATTTGTATTTTAATTTGTTAATAACTAATTAAATAATTAATTAATAATGTGAGCAATTGCAGATTATAATTGAGCAAATTGTGAGCAATTTATTAAAGAAAAGATTTATTATAAAAGTTGAAAGCTCTTCACGTAATTGAGAAAAAATTATTTGTATTTTTATTTGTTAATAACTAATTAAATAATTAATTAATAATGTGAGCAATTGCAGATTATAATTGAGCAAATTGTGAGCAATTTATTAAAGAAAAGATTTATTATAAAAGTTGAAAGCTCTTCACGTAATTGAGAAAAAATTATTTGTATTTTTATTTGTTAATAACTAATTAAATAATTAATTAATAATGTGAGCAATTGCAGATTATAATTGAGCAATTGATGAGCAATTAGGAGCATTTAAGAAATATTGGCAATTATTATACTTCTATGCCAACTTTTTTTGGGTCTACAATACACGTCGAACAGAAGCTATTTTATTTCCACGTTCAGAAAAAACTGTTGGTCAAAGATGTAGTAATTATAATTATATAGCACCTAGAATATATGTTTTGTTACCCACAAATATAAAATCAATTACTCCCTATAAATCATTCAAAAAAAAAGGTGAAAATTTGGATGCAAGAACAAAATCGGAGGTTAGCCAGTGATATTATTAATCATTATAACTATTAAAAGAACTAAATATTACTTTTTTAGATATACGTATTTATGTATGTGTATGAGTATGTTTATGTGTGTATACATGTATCTGTACCTATATATGTGTACTTGTATATGTATCTACCTGGAAATGACTTACTTACCTAACTATGTACTCGTTTACCTGGATACGAACTGTTCCCAATTATGACGCTTACTTTCTCAATCATTACCTAAATATGTAAAAAATTTAAATGTATCGTAATTAATTTATTGTATTAAATTTCTAATAGGGGCAGATGCACAAAGAGTTTACTTTTTACATCGTCCTGGTGTTTGCCATGGAGGAAAATAGTAACTCTTTCTACATTTGCCCCTCATCACGTACAAGTGGTTGAAGCTACTTCTGTGATGTATTTTGCATTTTTTTGCATTGTTTATTCAAATTTATTTATTTGGTTTTTAAATTGTACTCTATTGTAAAATTTTCTATGGAATAAACATTTTTATTATTATTATTATTTATAATCATAGGTTCTCGTTTGTTTCCAGGTTTTCACTCTTTTTTTTTTTCGTTTATTTTGTAATTTTGTTTTTATTTCTAATTTTTGTGATATTTTTCGAATTTTCCATTCTTTCCATTCTTTTTTGATTATTTTCCATTTTTTCTTTTGTCGTTTGCTACCAGTTTTTTTATCTATTTGTAGCCATCACCACAAACTGCGTATCGCCTAATAAATCAATGATTTTTCTTATTTTAAATTTTTGAATTTTTACAACTTTTTCTGTTTGTTTTTAATTGTTTTTTAAACTTTTTTCCTAATTTTGTAATTTTTATAATAGTTTCTCATTTGTTTTCAGGTTATTACTAATTTTTTTCGTTTATTTTGTAATTTTGTTTTTATTTCAAATTTTTGTGATATTTATCAGTTTTTTCTATTTTTCCTATCTTTTTTGATTATTTTTAATTTTTTTTCTCGTTTGGTACCAGTTTTTTTAATCCATTTTTTGCTAACCGCCTAATAAATAATTTTTTTTATTTCCGTTTTTTCCATTTTTTACTTTTTTTTTTGTTTTTTAAGATTTCTTTCTGTTTTTTGTGGTTTTATCATAGTTTCTTATTTGTTTTTAGGTTTTTGTTATTAGTTTTTTTTGTTTATTTAGAATTTTTGTGACATTTTTCGGTTTTTCCTATTTTCCGATCATTTTTGATTATTTTTCTCGTTGGGTAACAGTTTTTTATCCATTTGTAGATATTTTTTCTATTTTTCCTTTTTTTTTGTTTTTATATTCCTGGTTTTTTCATTTTTTACATTTTCGCTTTTTTATAATTTTTGTTTTCCTATTTTTTCGTATATTTCGCTTTTGTTCTTTTTTTCGTTTTTCCAATCCATCTATTAATTTAATCTTTTTTTTTCAATTTTTTTCTAGTTGTTTATTTTTTCTGATTTTTTCTGTATTTTATTATTATTTTTTTTTTAATTTTACATTTTTTGATGGTTCCTTTTTTTATTTACCCACTTTTGTTTAAACTTTATAACAATTTTTATCATGTATTGGATTTTTATCCCTTTTTCCAATTTTCTCATTTTTTTATTGATTTTTTGTTTTATCAGATTTTAATACTTTTTATTCTACAGATAAATCCAAATTATCTTTTTTACTCGATTGTTTAGAAATAGAAATACATCGCCATCTACCGGGTGTCTACGAAATATAGATAAACTTTCATCGCTATCTATTAGGAAGTCATGGAACTAAATAATTAATACACATTGTATTAAAAAATTAAAATGTCGTTTTTCGTATTTTCCGTTACTTATTATTTATTTTGCTTACCGTTTAACCATTTCCTGAACGTTCACAAATATTTTAAGATCAAAATTAGCCAAATCGGTCCAGCCATTCAGGAGTTTTAGCGACTCATATAAAGATCATATTTTTTTATGTATGTAGATTTACTATTTTATTGAAACATAAATTTAAAAAAAAAATAATATAAATACACATATAGTTACTTTATATAAATTATCGTTATAAGAAAATAGAGTCGTAAATTTGTGCGAAAATGGCAACTGCCTTGGAGCACCCGGTCAGAATGAAGTTGGGGAGTTGTTAAAATAAAGTTTTGGAACTATCGTTGTTTCTCAAATTGAAGTTGTTAAGGAGTCCATGAAAACTTGGATGTAATGATTTCAGGTTCATAATGAATTTTCTCATAGGAATATTATGCGCCAAACAATGTGTTTTTGTTTTCTTCGCTCGATTGTAGTTGCTGAACTATTTTGTTGACTGAGTGGAAATGGGAATGTCATTATCAGATGTAAAACTTTATTGAAATTATATAAACTAATTAGGTATATAAACTTTTAATTTTATTGAAATGTTGTTAAAATTATAAAACTTGAACGATTTTATTTAAAAGCACATAAACAAGGTTAAAAAAATTAAGTTTTATACTATTTTCAATTTTTTTAACTCTATTTTAATTAACTTATTTTTGGTTACAAGGGTTTGGTTTAATTGTCCCAGATCAAGATTTTGGTTCAACTGCACTAAGTTTCTAGGTTTTCATTTAACCACCTTCTCCAATGCTTTAAATGCAACTGATTTTAGAACGCTACCTCCTTTCACACACACTTACTTTGCAATCTGCTCACCTCTTGGAGTGGAAACTTTTCAACTCTTCCCGGCATATCGCCGGAGATCTGTTTGTCGTTGTGGTTTTATCGCACGTGCGGTCAACCCCGCGTTTGCTTAAATGGAGCAAACTGCTACGTGTATGGCTTGCGTAAGTAATTCAAAATGTTACGAAAAATTTTGGTAACTAATAACACAACGCATGTAGAAATAAAGTAGATAAGAGAGATGAAAGAATAACATTAGAGAAATGTAGGAAGAATATTAGCTTAACGAATGGTTTTTAGTTTATACATCAATTTAATCCTGTTTCTATAACAAGCCGTATAAATAAAGTCTAAGTATATGGATCATAATTCCGTGCATGTCTTGCGATTATTTACGTTTCTTAACAAACATCGTCTATATTGATTGCTAGTACGCATGAAACTTTTTTAAAAGATAAACCAAATGCTATGAATAAATTTAAATACAAAATCAGTTTAACATAATGAACTAGTTGATGAAATATTTATAAATCGTTAAAATTTTAATCCAGTAAATTTATTTGATGTTTCCACGGCAGAGAACAGCTACATGCCTTATAAATTGAGTAGAATTGTGTTACATAATGAAGGAACTTGAAATTAGAAAGTAATTAGAATGTTTTCCTCTATTAGTAAGTTACTAACTTCGTATAATGTTAATGTAGAACAAGCTTTAGTTGGAGGAAAAAATTTATTACCTTATTCAAAATGTTTTAGAAGTATAAATATGAACTTAATATGTACTTAAAAATCGAATCTAGAAAATTTTAAATATTAAATTAATAAGCAGTTATTTGTTTTAAATTTATATCCTACGGTTACTGCAGGCTGTAGATTTTAGTCTTTAAATTGGTATCGGTATAGGAAGTTACCAAAGTTTAAACAATTTATATACGAAGCACCACACCAGTTAACTATTTCCCGCTGGTATTGGAAGTTTCAACGTGGTCGCTCCAGTCTCAGCGACGAATCCAGGCTAGGTATACCCAAAACAACAGTCACATAGAAGAACATTCCAATATATTCTACAAGAAAAACTCGATGTTACGAAGTTGGTTTTCACTTGGATCCCTCATTTTCTCACAGAAATGCAGAAAGTGGTTTGCGTCAATTGGTGTCGAAAAACATTGGAACGGTTCAACAAAGAAAGCTTGAAAAACGTTTGTAATATTATTAGTGGCTATAAGATCGAAGAACGGTTACTTCCGATTGGTATATTAACATTTGTTTACCAGTACTTATTGCCCAAAAGACAATCGAGTTTTTGCAGCTTCAAAACATCAAATTATTAGACTATCTACCGTATAGTCCTTACCTAAGTCTCAATGACGACTTCTTCATGCGTGGGCACCTATTCCAGTAGCCAAAAAAAGCCATCGATGCCTTTAAAACAGCGATTTTGCAGGTGTCAACTGAAGTCTAAAATACCTGTTTTACCAATTGGTTTGAACGTATGCAAAAGTGTATCGACCTTGGTACGACATATTTTGAAAAGCAATAAAATACTTGAAGTCTATATATTTTTTGTTTTTATGGCTATATATAAAGCTAAGAGACAACCCTTGTTAGTATGTATTTTGCCAATGCGAATCCATAAGATTTTCCCCTACCAAAAGTAGTTTGAAGCGCGTATATAAAGTTCATCCAACTTGAAGGGATAAAATCTTTAAAATGACAATATTTTAACTTTTCCATTTTGACTAACAATTTTATGGGCTACTTGAAAAACTCTACTATTGTGTATATGATTATAAAACTCCACGGTGTAGATATTTTACGCCATACTTTACTGTCAAAGATAGTTGTCCAGGTATGCGTATAGACCGGAAAAAAAGCTGCGGGATAGCTATAAAATCACGAAATAAAACATACTTTGTAAGTACAATAGATTGTTAGAAGATTTTATACCTTCGCTTATCCAATAGCGTTTTATTAGCTTACAGGCAATTTTTATATCTATATGAGTATCGTTTTCACGTCATATATTTGATATACTTTTGACACTACTTTATTTTATAGCCCAATAGAATAAAATGAAATATAAAGAACGAATGAGGAGAAACTCATATTTTCTAGATTTACAGGAAGTTATTAAAATTCTAAGCACATCAAAGGGAAGAGTTCAAAAACTATTTTTGTTTACAAGTTTTATTAAAAATGCAGTTTTCCGGATATCATTTATTTTGTAAGAAAGAAAAAGGTATCTTAGGTATGAGTACCTATTCAATTTGAACTGGAATCTTTAATATCCTCCATATAAAAATGAATCCATAATTCCCTGGTCTCGCTATACCTGAAAAGGATTTTACTAATTTAATTATATAATAAACAAAATATATATTTTCATAATATTCTATATTCTATATTCTATAGGATTCAATCATTCCACTAGTATTTTTACAAATCGCTATCGAACAACTTGGCATTTTTAAGTAAACACTGAGCTCAATACCACGCGCGCTCTAGAAAGCAACTAATAGTCTCTGTACCCTTCACTACTTCTCTCTACTCTAATGCTTTTTGATAAACTATATTTTTAGTTTCATGTTCTGGCGCGTAAATAAATAATGTTGATGGTTTTCCGACACGGGAACAGGCGACATATAATTGGCCATGTGAAAAACATGGATTTTCCAGGTTGATGCCACATACACTTAGCGACTGCCCTTGCGATTTATTTATTGACATTGCAAATGCAAGCCGCACTGGAAACTGTAAACGCTTAAAGCTGAATGGCTGAATGGTCGTTCGGTATCATAGGGATGCGTGGGATTAAAACATCTTCGCCTTTGTACTTCCCTTTCAAAATTGTGGCTTCGATGACATTGTTCAATAACTTCTTCACCGCAAGCCGGGTGCCATTACACAGACGTGGCTGGTTTATGTTCCGTAACATAATAATTACTGATCCGATTTTTACTTGCAGATTATGAGGTGGTAAGCCGGGCAATTCCAGCGAATTTAAAAATTCTGTTGGATAATTGACAACTTCATCTTCATTAGTAACGGAATCAACTGATTTGTAATTCTTCAATTCGCCGGCTATTTTATCTTGAATCTGAAAATTCATTTCGTTCACATCAACATTTTTGCGGCCAATATAACACGTTCGCTTAACCAAACGTGATTTACGTAATTTTGAGCAATGTTTGGGAAAACCATCTCCATAAGTTCGGTCTTTGATTCACAAAAGTTACAAAAATTGGTAGGAAATGTAATGTATCCAGATGATGTATCAACAGCAATATTACCATTACCAATATCGAGTAGTTGTTTGGAAAACACTTCTCCAGACTGGTCTTCCTGCAATTCGACTATCATGTTTATACTCAATTTAAGTGTTTTAATGTATTTCCATAAAATGGACGACTTCAAACATGCATTTAGTTCATCAGCTGGCGTTGAGCGTGGAACAACTGGCAATATTTGTCGAAAATCACATTGTGTGTATGAAGCTTTGAACTTACCGTGATTAACAAACACCTATTAGCAAACAAAAATCTTCTTAGTCTTTAAAACAAAACAAATTTTATCAATAACTAATCGCGCGTAACGAATGTCAATGTCATTCACAACCATAGACTATATTGAAAGAGCATCGTTTGTTCGGAAACTTGGTTACTTAATTAAATTCGAGCATCATTTGTTCGGAAACGTGGTTACTTAATTAAATTCGAGCATCACTTGTTCGGAAACGTGGTTACTTAATTAAATTAACCTATGACATCACGCGGTTATGTGTGTAAGGTCACAGGTTAATTTAAGGTTTATTTAATTAAGTAACCACGTTTCCGAACAAACGATGCTCTTTCAATATAGTCTATGGCTGTGAATGACATTGACATTCGTTACGCGCGTTTTTTAAAATATGCAAAATTAAATTTCTATTTTTCAATATTTCTGAGAGATTTTCTTAATATTTTCTTCCGTAAGAACCTTCTGCTAATAATAACAAATACAACACAAAAAGAATTAGTAAAATCGGTCCAGCCATTCACGCGTGATGCCATGACCAAGGAAAACGGGTTTCATTTTTATATATATAGATAGATAGATAGATAGATAGATAGATAGATAGATAGATAGATAGATAAAGTGCTAAAATAAACTGATTCTTTCTGACATCTATTGGCGAGAACTATCAGATAGATAGATAGATAGATAGATAGATAGATAGATAGATAGATAGATAGATAAATAGACAGATATTTGGTTGGCTGTTAATCTCTATCACTGCGACCTTTACAGATCTATTTTGAACACCGTTCATCTCCAGAATAGGATTAGAGCACCTTGTCCAGCCCTCCCTGTTAATGAAACTTGATAGTGGCGTCTTGTAATACTATTTACTGCATCCTTGTAAGACCTATTGGGATAGGACACGAAATAAGATTGCCTCCTCCTCTTGGCAGTATCGACAGATATCTTCATCTCCGAAGTTCAGCTGACTCATGTTTTCTTAGCCGACAATTCCTGTCAAGAGACTGACAATCATCCTGACATCGTTTCGCCTTTGTGAAAGCAGCTCTACAGTAAATTTCGCCGAGTGTCCTTTTATGAAAACTTTGGCTTATCGCGTGACCGGTGATTTTTTTATCCACCACTCCTGGGTCTTTCCTAGCCTCTATTTCTCAATGGTTATCTTTCTGAACGTGTCAGCAACCCCACCGAATAGTCCTGGACCAATCATTGGGATATTAGCTCCCGCTCGGGCCAATTCATCAGCCTTCTCATTGCTATGAAACCCTGTGTGTGCTGGTACCGATGCAGTTCCGCAGTTCCGCAGCAGCTGTGAGCTTATTTGTACCGAGACTATCGCCTTTAAAGCTGATTTGCTGTCCGAGTATATGACTACGGTTTTACCCTTTATACCCTGACTTATGATCTCCGTTGCACAGTGTTGTATGGCAATGTGCCTTTCTCAGTCTTTGAGCCATCGGTATACCAGATTGACTCGCCTTGAATTCGGTGGCCATTGTTCCATGAAACCCTCTCCAGTTATACCAGGGGACTATTCTATCAAGAGGCATACTTAGTAACACTAAAGCTACTTCAGTAGTGAAGATGAGTTTTGTGTGATTGTTAATGCAAAAATGAAAGGTAGACTGTACAAGAGAGTTGTCAGAACAGCGTTGTTGCATAACTCAGAAACTTGGTTAATAACAAAAGAGCAAGAGAGAAAGTTAGAAGTGGCGGAGATGAAGATGTTGCATTGGATATGTGGTTTAACGAAGAAATAGAGTAAGAAATTGGAGAGTAAGAGGTACAGTAAAAGTGGGATAGCTGAGCAAGAAAATACAGAAAATTAGGTTGAGATGGTGTGGTCATATAGAGTGCAGATTGGGGTAAGAGGAAGACAGGAGGACGGAAAATAAGGTAGATGGATAAAATAAATGAGGACCTGAAAAAGAAAAAATGGAGAAGAGAGGATGCATTAAATAGAGATGGATGGAAACAAATGTTACACTGGCAAAAGTTGACCACAACTAGGATTGGGATAAAGCTGAGGAAAAGTAGAAGACTGAAAAAATGTTAAAAACTTAAAAAGGTCATTTTTAAATGCCGAGTAAAAGCAAATCTTTTGTCGGTCAGTTCATGTCTGCCATATATTCATTTTCTAGCAACTTTAGTGTAACAACTGATATTATCTAAATAAAAATTAAAAATTTAACTACTTTACAAATTTTCGGATAAGAAATATACTCTTAAGAAATTTCAAATATGAACAGATGTGTATATTTTTTTATTTTATTCGTTTAAACACATCCATAAAATATATATTTCGATCAAGTTATATCAAACACCATTTGGAATTTATTTTACCACGCCGAACAACAGAAACCTAGACAGGATTTTTCTTGTGGAAAACGTTCATGTTATTCTAATACGACGATGTCGTGTGAATTATTGGATCTTTGTATTTATTCCGTCACGCGATATGTATCATATTTCACTCGGGAAATTCTCATATAGAAAAGTTTATCCTAGAGATAGAAGAAGTATGCAGAGTCATGATACATTTTTCTTATTATATTTTTATATAGAGAAAATTATTTTTGTAAACCATTACATTTATTTTATTTTGCACCTATTATATACAACACAGTTTTAATATTTTATATAATACATAAAAAAAACGATTTAGTTGGTATAAATTGGTATAACTTGTATTCTACACTAAATTCTTGTTAAAGATGGACTTTGTATGTAGTCCGAAGAAATAAGGTAAAAAAAAGTACCGAAATGGGGACTTCGACACGGCCAGATATTTGATATTTTTTTATACATTATGGACCTCATTACAACAACCTATAAATTTCCTGCAGTGGGTTCGGTCGACTTTTCGAATACAAAATATATTTTTTCTTGAGGCAAAAGTAAAATACTTGCAATTTTAACTTTAATTAATTGATGAAATTTTAACCATATTTTTAACAGTACAAGATCCATCTTTTCATCAAATTTTCCATTTAACCAGGAAGGTTGTTAAACCAAATTAAAATCATGACATCTAAAGTGTCACTTGATACACTATACAAGTGTGTAAATGTCGTGTTGGACTATGCCAAGGAGAAGAAAAGTTAAGTTTTGAAAACTGTTGAGCTTCAAATTGAACTTAGAAACTACAATCCCAAAAGGACAAACGTTTTAGCCGAACTGTCAAATTAAAGCACATCCTTCGTCCAAAAATACAAGTCTGTGTCTTAGGGGATCAACAACATTGTGATGAAGCTAATGGTAACAAAATTCCCAATATGGGTTTTGAAGATTTGATAAACTTAAATAAGAATACGAGGATTGTCTATTTAATTTTGCATATAGCTGCTTAGAAGGCGCCACCAATAGAACCTTCAGACACAAATCTTACCTATATGTTTTGTTGAGATAAATCCAGAGTTTCATTGCGATACAAGACGGAAAGGTACAGTGAATTTTTGAAATTAGCAAGTCGGTCGTAAAATGGATCTTAGCCGAGAACATTTTCTAGCAATAATTTTTTACAATTTTTGGAGACGGTTATCTTGACAACAATGACTCTCTGAACTGATTTACGTGTTTGGGAATGAAGCACCACACCAGTCAACTGGTCGCTCCAGTCTCAGCGACGAATCCATGCTAGGTCCACCCAAAACAGCAGTCACACCGCAAAATATTGATGCGGTTCGTTAACTAGTTAAGAATGGCAACCGTGTAACATATCGGGAGATAGAGGCATTTTTGGGCATTTCAAGGACCTAGATCCAAAAGATCCTACCGGGTGTTACGAAGTTGGTTTCCGTTGGACCCCTCATTTGCTCACTGAAAAACAAAAAGCGGTTTGCGTCAATTGGTGTCGAAAAACATTGGAACGGTTCAACAAAGAAACATCAAAAAACGCTTGTAGTATTGTTAGTGGCGATGAATCTTGGATTTACTCCTACGAACCGGAAAATAAACACCAATTCGCTGTGTGGGTGTTTCACGATGAGGAAAAACCAACAAAAATGATTCGTTCTCGAAGTGTATCAAAGAAAACGGTCGCAATTTTTGTGTCAAAATCTGGTCATGTGGCAATAGTGGCTTTAGAAGATCGAATAACGGTTACTTCCGACTGTTATATAAACGATTGTTTACCAGAAGTTATAACGAAGCTCCGACAAAGCAACACACGACATCAGGACAATGCATGTGCTCACACTGCCCAAAAGATAATCGAGATTTTGTAGCTTCAAAACATTGAATTGTTAAACCATCCACCGTATAGTCCTTACCTAAGTCCCAAGGGTACTTCTTTACGTTCCCAAAGATCTAGAATTCAATGCGTGGGCAGCGATTCCAGTCGCCAGAAGAAGCCATCGATACCTTTAAAGCAGCGATTTTGTAGGTATCAACTGAAGACTGTTTTACCATTTGGTTTGAACGTATGCAAAAGTATATCGATCTTGGTAGGACATATTTTGAAAAGCAATAAAGTACTTTAAGTTTATATATTTTTTGTTTTCATGGCTATATGCAAAACAAAAAAGACAACCCTCGTAAGAAGTTGGTTTAGAAACTGGCCAAGAAATACGATGCTTTTCTTGCCTCTAAAGCTCTTATTAAACTGATTTCTAAGCAGTTGAGTCCTGGTCTTAACAAAGACTGGTCTTCTTTTTTTATCAACATTCTATGGTTCAAAAAACGATGAAGTCAAAGCCACCATCATATTCCAAATGAAGAAGGTTCTTTGCCTTTCAATTGCCTTAGGACATGTAGACATGAATGTCGATGAACTGGTACAGAATGTGCACCTTTTCATCAATTTCATAGTGTTGAAAAAACACTGGCAAAATGTTAAATCGTTTCACGTTAAATCTTCAATAGAGCCACCCACAAAGATTGTTTTAATGTACAATTGTTTTATGTACTGACTGAAATATGTAAATAAATAAGATTTATTGAACATTAAAAATTCTTACTTATTTTACAATTTACTAAGCAACATATTAGTAAATCAACATTCAGAAAATGGTATTTTGAGACTGGAAACTTGCTTTATCAGATGGTAACCTGGTTATTCAAAATGCTTTACTATTTGCTGGTAGAAAAAAAGAACTCAAAATGGTGTATTTTTGGCTTTAACTTGATAATAATAAAAAAAACACCGAACCCACTGCAGGAAACATAGGATTTAGTGACTGATTCCTGACCACCGGATTCTGTAACTCGTTATCTCTATAACGACACGGAACGTTATCGCTATGATACCGACAGTCCGATCTTGTAACGACAACCTAATAACGACGGTGGCATTCTGTAACTACGAATAACGAAATCACGACGTTACAGAATGCAATACCGAGATGTCGGTATATTACGTTGAGGAAGTGACGTATTGACAGTGATTTCATTAGAACTAACCTTAAATTCTTAGTTTTGTTTGTTAATTTCATATAATATAACAAAAACAGATTCAATTACAGCAATACTTAAGAAACCGGGGTATGAGCAAGACTCAGACTCATCTGTGATGACCCCAAAATAAAAGTAAAAAAATGTACTGGCCAATTGCAAGTACTGTAAAGGCCATAAATAATAGAGAGAGAGAGAGAGTTTTGTTTGTTTACATTGTGTTTTCGATTCACGAAAGTTTCATAAACCTTTATTCCGAAACAAAAACAAAATGTTTTTATAATTCATATAATGGTAATGAATATCAATAGACCTCAAAATACATTATTTATTCGCTTATTTCATACTAGTTGTACTCGCAATACAAGAAATACATCTGTGAAAACCGCATTCGAATCGGATCAGTAGTTTTCATGTGATGCGCGCACAAACATACAGACAGACAGACAAAAAAATCTAACCACATTTTTGGGTTCTATTTCGATGTTCCCGCGACGTCGTTCGCATGGCGTGTTGATTTTTATATAAAAACTAGCGGACCCAGCGGACTTCGTACCGCAAATCATTTATGTCATTCTTCCATTTTTCGTTTTTTCAATTTATTTGGATTTTATCGTTATATTTTGTAGTTTATCGATAAAAATATTAGATGTCTAACAATACTTAATTTAGTAAGAATTTCTCGTTTAAATATAAGTGATATTAACTGCGCCACCTTCCGGTGGCGTCACAATACTTAAGTAAAGATTGCTCGTTTAAATATATGTGATATTAACTTCGCCACCTTACGGTGGCGTGATTAAAGTAATCGAATAAGTAGTGGTTGCTCGTTTAATGGAAGCGCCATCTGGTGGTAACTTCCATTAATAAGAATATCATATTCATATTAACCATTAAAAATACAACATCCTACTGATTTTCACGACAATCGGTTGAACAGGGTAGAAGTTGTTACTCTGCAGCGCCACCTAAAACCTTCTTCGTGGAAAGATACATATGAATACCCATTTTTATGACAATCGGTTGAACGGGGCAGAAGTTGCTACTCTGTAGCGCCACCCGGTGGTGAGTGGCATCAATGAGCATATTATGTAAACCGATTGATCAGTTATCGACCGGGGATGAACAATGATTAAATTACCAAAATGGCTATAAAAAAATAGGGGTTGGTGATAAAAAAGTAAAAATTTAGGGTTGTATGTATTTTTCAATGCCACATGATAAAAAAATAAAAACAAAAAATTTGGTCCAAAAATTAAAAAAAAAAATTAAGGGTGAACAACCCTTATTACTTAGGGGTATGAAAAATAGATGTTGGCCGATTCTCAGACCTACTTAATATGCTCACAAAATTTCATGAGAATCGGTCAAGCCATTTCGGAGGAGTTCAAGTTCGAACACCGTGACACGAGAATTTTATATATTAGATTTCTTTCCTCACCCCGTTAAAGGGGTAGTGGGAGAAAGTTTTATACACCAGATGTTAAGTTGAAAGATGACAAATACGTCTTTGAAAACCGCATTCGAATAGGATCAGTAGTTTTCATGTGATGCGCGCACAAACATATACATTTCTACAGTTTTATTATATGTATAGATTGTACAGCTTTAAGATAACCTTTTTTTATTGTTTTATTTTATATTTAATTAAATATTAATCTTTGTTGTATCTTAAATATAAGCTGATGCACAATTTAGTAATGTGCAATTGTAATAATAGTGGCAATAACAATAACGATAATTATAAAAATCTGTTTCATATTATCAGAAAGTTTTTTATTTTCATCGTGTTCTTTGTCTCTTTCTCTTTGTTATTTTGTGGAATTTTGTATTCGAATTTAAACCTGTTTTCCGACCACCTAGAGCTGTGAAATTTTCAGGATAGCAAAGAACTGGATGACAATGCATGTTTCAAGTGTGTTTAGGCATATACATCGAAATTTTGACACAATTTCAAGAATTTACAGAATAATTTATATAATAATTTATATATAATATAAATCAGTAAAAAAAACTTTCTAC
The DNA here is from genome assembly GCA_964028335.1 of Altica lythri. Lineage (NCBI taxonomy): Eukaryota > Metazoa > Arthropoda > Insecta > Coleoptera > Chrysomelidae > Altica > Altica lythri. Next base: position 16,704,635 of record OZ034808.1, on the reverse strand, counting down.
CATAAAAAGTAAAGTTCTTTTTATAAATTGTTATTATTTTCTAACAATCTTTATTTTATACATTGTTTATAGTCATACAATTGACCGAAGTAGTTATCAAGTCAATTATACAATTGTAATAATAATAGAAAAAATAATAACATTAGCCATAAATATGTAAGTTCAATTTTAAATACAAAATACGGTGTCGTTATGATATAACGAGGGGGTGCCCATGCCTCGCTATCCGTTCCGCTCATAACGACATCTTAGCGACGGATTTCGGTATTATAACGACGAAGTTCGTTATATTTCGTTTACAGAATACCAATTGTCGTTACGGCGAGGCGTCGGTATATAACGAACCGAAACTTATCGGTATGAGCGCTTAACGACACCATAACGAGTTACAGAATACGGCTGCAGGGTGAAAGTCACGGGAAAAACTTATTTCTTTGGACTAATACCGATCCTCACCAATTGAATTTATTAAACAATTTTTTGTACCAATTGGCGAAAGGCTGCAAATTTATCACAAAATTAGCATAATTTTAAAAACTTAACAGATGCCTAGAAAAAAATCGTAAATAAGCACAATTGAGAAGAAGAACTGTTTATAATAGAAAGTTTTTTAGTGATTTATAGGTCATATTTTAAGTGTCATCTCAACAATGCACAGCGTGTCATCTCAACAATGCACAGCATCCCTGATATTGCAAACATATTAAGTCATACAACGCTGTGATTGATCATAGAGAAGATTGTTTCCTTGTTAACAAAATCAAGGGTAGTTGTTTCTAAAAACTTTCTAAAACAGTTTATTTTATTACCAGTTAAAATAATAATTACTGTTTTCACATGTAAGAACAAAAAAAAAAGAAAAAAAAACTTCTCTCTCGCGAGATCGATCCTATTACGATAACCCAACAGAATTGTCACAATCAACCGCTTCATCCGCTTATCCAAATAGGCCACCGCAAGCTTATGCCTAAATACACTTGAAACATGCATTGTCATCCAGTTCTTAGCTATCCTGAAAATTTCAGAGCTCAAGGTAGTCGGGAAATAGGTTTAAATTCGATTACAAAATTCCACGGAATGACACAGAGACAAAGAACACGGCGAAAATATAAAAACTTTCTAATCTAAAAACTAGATTTGTCACAAAAAAATTAAAATTATATTCTCATGTATTCTCTTGTAAAATTGTATTCTAATTCATTGTAAATTCCTTTTTCTGAGGTCTCTGTAATGTTAATTTTTGTGCGGTATACAAAACACAAGATTGATGTAGAGAAAATCATGAATACATAATAGATCTCGAAGATTGCAACGCTTTTTTTAATTGCGATCCGAGCTTTAGTTTCAAAGTAAGTTGTTTCGCAATTTTTTGACATTAAAACACAAATATTTAAAAAAGGAAGCATTCCTCGAAAATTTTCTAGGAGGCAAAATGTTTTTAACTGATTTCGAAATTGCTTTGTCGAAATTTTTTGGTGCACTCTTCCTTCTTTTCCTAAAAAACATGTTTTAAAATTTATGTGTAATTAGAAAAAATTATTGATTAAAAAAGTCTGTTATAACTTTTTTGATCAAAAAATATGTCGGTGATTTTCATTTCTAAGCGTCGTTTTAGGGGTGAACCGCTCGCCTAACAAAAAAAACCAATTTAATCACATCTCGGAATCTCACCAAGTATTCTGCAAAAAGAGATTTATTTGCTTTTTTTGGAGTAATTTCCGGAGATTAACAATAATAATTACGTTTTTTTATTCAAAACTGACGGAAAAAAAATTCAAAACAAATTCCGTTGATTTAATTTCCTAACGGGTATATGAGGGTGGTTGTGTGTAAAATAAAGATGGAATTCATTTACCGTTCATATTAATTATGCATAAAAAATTATCAATTAGTCCCAAAAACGTACAAAAAGTATAGGTTTTGGAATGGAGTACAATTATAATTGTATAAAAAGTTTACAGCTGTATGTATGTATGTGCGTACAGGGGTGACAGATTCACCTGCGAACTATAAGATCTATTGTGTCCCCTTTTCTGGCTGTAGTTCTGATGTTTTCTCAGACTTATAGCAGCTATTCTAGTGCTATCTTTCTTAAAAGGTTTAGTTTATCGTTGGGCTTCAATAGATGGTAAAAGAATAATATAATTTTATTCTGAACGCTTTACAAGTTTTTGAAAAAACATTTTCAAAGACAATGACCGTTCAACTAAGAAGAAACAACTACTTCCTGGGCTAAATGCCCCAACGGATATTGGATTATACTTCAAAGTCAAACGGGGTTGGGATATCTACAAGATAACTTAAACCAACCATTCCAGTTTGCAGTTAGAAGGGACAACATAACTTATAGACCGGTTTCGGTGTATTTGCACCTCGTCAGTATAAGGTATATGTTATCCGTCAGCGAGCTGTAAAGCATAATCACTGACTAAAGATTGAACTAAAATCGTAATCCTTATATATCTTTCAATAAAGAAAGTTTAAAGGACACGCTAGTAGTGACATCCTTACCTCTAACTGCAAACTAAAATTCGACTTGACACAAGACTTTGGTCTTGATCTATAAACGAATAATTACAGAAAACTGTATCATTGTCATATTTAATAAAGCGTGTTTGTCAATAGATGGTAAAAGAATAATATAATTTTATTCTGAACGCTTTACAAGTTTTTGAAAAAACATTTTCAAAGACAATGACCGTTCAACTAAGAAGAAACAACTACTTCCTGGGCTAAATGCCCCAACGGATATTGGGTTATACTTCAAAGTCAAACGGGGTTGGGATATCTACAAGATAACTTAAACCAACCATTCCAGTTTGCAGTTAGAAGGGACAACATAACTTATAGACCGGTTTCGGTGTATTTGCACCTCGTCAGTATAAGGTATATGTTATCCGTCAGCGAGCTGTAAAGCATAATCACTGACTAAAGATTGAACTAAAATCGTAATCCTTATATATCTTTCAATAAAGAAAGTTTAAAGGACACGCTAGTAGTGACATCCTTACCTCTAACTGCAAACTAAAATTCGACTTGACACAAGACTTTGGTCTTGATCTATAAACGAATAATTACAGAAAACTGTATCATTGTCATATTTAATAAAGCGTGTTTGTCAATAGATGGTAAAAGAATAATATAATTTTATTCTGAACGCTTTACAAGTTTTTGAAAAAACATTTTCAAAGACAATGACCGTTCAACTAAGAAGAAACAACTACTTCCTGGGCTAAATGCCCCAACGGATATTGGATTATACTTCAAAGTCAAACGGGGTTGGGATATCTACAAGATAACTTAAACCAACCATTATTGAAAGATATATAAGGATTACGATTTTAGTTCAATCTTTAGTCAGTGATTATGCTTTACAGCTCGCTGACGGATAACATATACCTTATACTGACGAGGTGCAAATACACCGAAACCGGTCTATAAGTTATGTTGTCCCTTCTAACTGCAAACTGGAATGGTTGGTTTAAGTTATCTTGTAGATATCCCAACCCCGTTTGACTTTGAAGTATAATCCAATATCCGTTGGGGCATTTAGCCCAGGAAGTAGTTGTTTCTTCTTAGTTGAACGGTCATTGTCTTTGAAAATGTTTTTTCAAAAACTTGTAAAGCGTTCAGAATAAAATTATATTATTCTTTTACCATCTATTGACAAACACGCTTTATTAAATATGACAATGATACAGTTTTCTGTAATTATTCGTTTATAGATCAAGACCAAAGTCTTATGTCAAGTCGAATTTTAGTTTGCAGTTAGAGGTAAGGATGTCACTACTAGCGTGTCCTTTAAACTTTCTTTATTGAAAGATATATAAGGATTACGATTTTAGTTCAATCTTTAGTCAGTGATTATGCTTTACAGCTCGCTGACGGATAACATATACCTTATACTGACGAGGTGCAAATACACCGAAACCGGTCTATAAGTTATGTTGTCCCTTCTAACTGCAAACTGGAATGGTTGGTTTAAGTTATCTTGTAGATATCCCAACCCCGTTTGACTTTGAAGTATAATCCAATATCCGTTGGGGCATTTAGCCCAGGAAGTAGTTGTTTCTTCTTAGTTGAACGGTCATTGTCTTTGAAAATGTTTTTTCAAAAACTTGTAAAGCGTTCAGAATAAAATTATATTATTCTTTTACCATCTATTGACAAACACGCTTTATTAAATATGACAATGATACAGTTTTCTGTAATTATTCGTTGGGCTTCAAGTTAGGTAGGACTTCTATTTCGTATGATCCTAGGTATTTGACCCTAGAATTACGTAATGCAATGCATTCTGAGAGTATGTGTATTGAGGTTTCATAATTCTTCATGTGACCTCTTATATTTCCGTTATAATAAGGAGTTTTTTATGAGGTTTAGATAGCTGAAAGATCTCGTCTTGTTATAGTTTTCCAGGAGCGTCTTCCGTTGTCTTAGTCTTTTTAGATCGTTCCAGTACTTAGGTTTTTCTCTATCCACTTCTTTACCCAGTATTTCCAAGACTGTAACACTGTTTAATTCACAAGATTGTTCTGGTCCCCAAATATGGGGTTTCAGGTCCTTTTTTTGTCAGCTTATTCGCTGTTTCGTTTTCTTTAATTCCTATGTGTCCTGGAACCCATAAGAGGGAAAAAGCTTTATTTTTTCCTAGTTCATTTAATTTTCCTAGACGTTCTTTGAAATTGTTTTGTCTCATTTCAGTGCTTTAATTATTGCTTGATTATCTGACAAGATAATAATCTTTTGTCTATGATAGTTTTTTCGATTTTAAATTTTACCTACACATCTTTCAATGGCGTGGATTTCCGCTTGAAAATTTCTTGGGTATGCACCTAGGCTTTCTGAGTATTGGGCTCTAAGTCGAAAAACCTTTGCTCCAGTTCCTTTATCTGTCTTAAAGCCGTCCATATTGTGGCATTTTGGTTCAACCCCAATGGTTATAGTTTCCCAGGAGCGTCTTCGGTTGTCTTAGTCTTTCTAGATCGTTCCAGTACTTAGATTTTTCTCTATTCCATTCTTTACCCAGTATTTCCAAAACTGTACCACTGTTTATTTTACAAGATGGTTCTGGTCCCCAAATATGGGGTTTCAGCTCCTTTTTTATCAGCTTATTCGTTTCCTTTCATTTCTATGTATCCTGGAACCAATAAGGGGAAAAAAGCATTATTTTTTCCTAGTTCATTTAGTTTGCCTAGACGTCCTCAGACCATCTTTGAATTTATTGTGTCTTATTTCAGTGCTTTGATGGCTGCTTGACTATCTGACATGATTATAATCTTTTGTCTAAGATAGTTCTTTCGATTTTAAATTCTACACATCTTTCAATGGCGTGGATTTTTGCTTGAAAATTGCTTGGGTATGCACCTAGGCTTTCTGAGTATTGGGCTCTAAGTCCAAAAACCTTTGCTCCAGTTTGCTGGGAAAAGTAGTCTGAGAGAGTTCTGTCATGAAGCCTTTTTTATTCAAATGATAATTCCAATTTTGTTCGAGAAGACTTTAACGTTTCCTTAGATTCACTTTTAGTTTATATTTACATCCCCTTAACTTCACCTTGGTAAATTTGGTGTGTCAAATAGGAACGCCGAAGAGTTGACGTTGACATTGGTTGCCGGAGCAAGCCTTTAACTGGAGTATCGAGAGGACAAACTGATGCTGGTGGAACCAATTTGAGTTTTATAAATTATTAATAAAAAACATTCACTATTATTTTAATACCACATATATTTTTAGGCGTAGATTTATAAATACCTAATGTGGAGTTCAAATTTGATTCTCTTGTATTTCTGGTATTTTTAAATATGCATAGTTATATTTTGATACTTAGAGTATTGTCTAAAATACCTACATTATTAAACTACTAGAAGTCTCTTCCGTTATGAATTGAATTTTTTGAGTCACCGTTGCAAGCTAGCTTGACTTTTAAATAAAACCATTTGAATTTACTTCACTTTGACTATATTCCAACTTCGCTGACAGACTATGTTCTATGTGAACCCTTTTAAAGTAAAATATTATGACAGGTAAGCCGACGCAAGGTCCTGTATTCACATTTTCGCTATATTCCGTATGTTTAGAAGAAATTTGTTCGCATTACGAAAGACTGTGAGGTCAAAGTAATTTATCATTTTTAAAATCATAAGTGCAAACGACCACGCCAGATATCAAAAAAAAATGTGCAGAGAATTCTGGCATTGATAGAAAATAAATAATAAAAAAGACTGATTATTATGGATAAAGTAGAAAGAATCCGATATAACAAATATATTGTTTAAGTTTAGTTAGGTAATGGATATCAAAATATATAAAAGGTACCTAAGTATCGAAATTTATAACTGAAAAGTAAAATAATGGAATCAGTTTTAAAACACATTTCTAGCTAAACTATACTTTTAACATAAAAGTTTTTTAAGATATTGTCAACTACTTTTTACTAGTCTTAAGAATGGTGCCATATGTTTGTGGCGGCAGCAAAAATTGACAGTCTTCTGAGATTCAGTGCCTGGCAATGGAACATTATATGTTTAACTATTTTAGGTTTCCTGTCGCATAATCTCCAGCTTGAATCTCCCATAGTCTGCAGATGTCTCTTGACCGGTGCATGGCCCTTAATAAATCCTGTAATGACTAGTAGCTGATTCCTCACGTGTACTTGGACAGAGATAGAGCTGGCTTTGGACCGAACAATATTATGGCTGATCCTTTTCGTATAAGTTTTTGAGTCTGCTTGTTACCTTGTATTCCTCGATGCCCTGTCACCTGAACTAATTTGACACTCTTATGCTCCGCCAGAATATCAATTTCTACTCGATATTCGTGTACCTACTAGTTTGGAAACCACTTTAGCTGTCTTTAAAACCCCAATAGCTGTCTAACTATCAGTGCGTAGATTGATCCGCTTGTATTTATAACTCCGCAAATTGCAGAGGGACAGACATTTTTTCGTTTCCATCACCGATGTTGGACCCTCTTCAGTGTTAGACCCATCTGTGTAATAGGTGTAACCCTGAAGCTTGGGTTCACATTTTGCCATTGCTGACCTTAATTGATTTCTACCTGGAATGTCTGTTTCATCTTCCACATGTCTTCTTCAATGTCCTGCTTTTTTTTGTGTCCTGATCCTACACAAATATTGCTTAGATTTTCTTGCAGTCTTGCCTTCCCCTTCATGATTATGTGTATAGAGGAAAGGTCTAACAAAAGTTCCAATACTGCTGTTGAATTGCCTCTCAGAGTTTCCGCTGCACACTGTAGCGTATAGCGTATTAAAAACAATGATCCAAGAGTCTTTTATGTGTCGTATGTCTTATTAGTAATATCCAATAATTTGTATCATAAGTATATAACAGATAACCTTAACTACTAAGAAAATCGGAGCAAGAGATGCGTAAGGATGATAAAATAAAATGATAAAATACAATCTGGTAGGTTTATTCATAATAAAAAAACGAATCTTAAGTTTATATTTTCTACCACTTCAAGTTGATAACTAAATCCTCTTAATAATCATTTTGTTATTCACTCACCTAATATTAAAAGTTTTAATCTCGATAACACTAAACCAGACGTAGGTATTAGTAAAATGTGGATCTTGTTATTACACATTTCGTATTACTAACCACAGTTTTAGCCGTATTTAAAGATGAGATAGAAAGGTCTTTGATGATCTTTTTGCATATGCATGAAGCAAATATTCATTGATTATTCCTTTCACATAAAGAAAACTTCCATTTGCATATATTCTGTTATTTATATTCTGCCTATAAATGATCAGTAAATCTGCAAAACAGCGGGAAACTAAAATAATTAATCTAAATTACGAACATAAGTAATAAATTTGAACATTTTTGAAAGTTTTTAGAAAGTGTTTAAACAAGAATATATAAAATTAAGAAGAATTTGAAAAAATGTCGCATCCAGCGAGACTCGAACTCGCAACCTTCAGTTCTACGCGCTGACGCTCTAATAACTAAGCTATGAATTTAAAAAATCCCATGAGAGATATCTCAAATAATCGCCCATAAGTCGGTCCAGACAGCTTGTGATAATTTCACAACAGTAGAGTATTTAAAAAAGATTATTTAGTTTTACAGGTGTTAACAGAATGACGTTTACAATGAGACACCATATTTGTGAATTTACTTTAGGTGTGAGTGTACGTGTTGTGTGGTAGTGTGACCCACGTGGTGCAATGTGGGGTTGGGAGATTGACGCTGAGGCGTGTCTTCTCCGTCGTGGAGCCCTTCCGTTTGGCAAGGACGAAAGGAACCACAGAAACCTTCACCAAGGGCCCATTTTTTTTATCCTAGTGGAACTCCTGAAAGGGGGGTGAATGGATCGGAGATTGCACTTCCAACCTTGACTTGGATTATTCTGTTGAAAAGATATGAATGAATAAGTTTTATGGCTGGGATGGGGAATTGGATGTCAATTAGCTTTCTAATAAGGCCAGCGTGCCAAACCTTTTGGACATCTATAAATACTGCAGAGACGACTTTTCTCTGATTTAGGGCAGAGGAGGTGAAAGATTGTAGTTCTAGAATCGGGGTTTGGGTAGACTGGTTTGGTCTGAATCCATGTTGAAAGGAGGGGATTATGGAGTTAGTTTCTAGAAATTCCTGATTCTACCTAGGAGCAGAAGTTCAAAGAGTTTGCCTATGACTTTAAGCAGAGAGATTGGTCTGTAGTTGTGAGGGTTTGTGTGGTTTTTACCATGTTTGTGAATCAAGATGGTGTTTGAGGACTTCATAATGGTGGGAAAATAGGATTTTCCGAGACAAAAGTTAATAATATGAGTAAGAGAAGGCATAATCGAAAGGGGGTAATTGTTTTTGGGTTTGTCTAGAAATGGAATCTGGACCAGGGGCTGAATGAGTCTTTGGTTCATTTATACAGAAATTTGTCAAAATCTTCAGGTAGGAAATATGAAAAACTGACCAAAACTTGTTCTATTATTTGTAATACCTAAAAATTTTAATTTTACAATATTTTTACATCTCAAAAGTTTTGAAAATGTTATAAATACTATCGAATGTATAATTGCTTAAGCTTTCAAGGTATAAACAAATCTGTTTAACTAAATTAAATATAATTTGTTGATGAGTAATAACTCATATGAGGACAATGTGTGATATTAAACGAAGATATAGTACTTAAAGACCTTTATTTAAGTAATTAAACACTCAAGAATGGCTTGCTGACATTTTGCGGATTTGCATGTAACACAACATAGCGCCCTTATATACTGTTTCCGTGGATAAATAATGCCCTTGCATCAGTAAATATGTCAAACTTGTGTTTATGATATTCATGTTTAACCCGTATTTAACCACGTCTGACTACCACATTTAAACCACACACGAACTGCCTGTAATTGACTGTAATTTCTCATTCAGTTAATGATTAATTTGACGTGGAATAATCATCATCATTATCAACATGTATTTATTGTACATATGTACATGTGAATAAATATAATATTAGTTTATTTTTATAATTTAACACTGATTTGTTAATATTCGTGTTCATCAAACTAAATTTAGCATTATTTGATGCCTTGTGAATAAGCAAATTAGTAATGTTTACAGTCAGAAATAATCGCATTCGGTTGTTGATAACTGTTATCTCGTTTTTAATTTTATTTTCACTGATTCATTTAAACGGGTGTTTGTGTGTTATTTGCTTAGTTTGTAATCTGGCGCCCTTATATTTTATGTTTGGGGAGGACTGGTAAAATTCTAAAAAGAAGCCACGACTGTATTGAGCTAGCTAGGGGATTTAAGCCCTATATTGGGAATTTCAGCTGTTACAAATTGGCGCCCAACCTGCCAAATTTAATTTTTTAATTGATTATTAGTGTTACAACTTCTTGTTATCAAGTGATGCTTCATGTAGATATCCTATTTAATCAATGGCAGCAAAAACAAAATCGAACCCCCTCTACTAACGGATACTATTGATAATTTTGAACGCAATATAATTGAAAACATCATCAGTGAAGCATCGAATATATATAATAAGCGATTAGCCACCAGGAAATAAACGCAAACATCGATTTAATAGCAAATTTGATCACAGATTTTCTGCTTTAGAGGTGTGTGTGATATAATAAATAGTGCAAAAGATCGATTAAATTTTAAAATGCATTTAGTAACTGCATCACGAATTACGATTCAATTCAAAAAACTATAAAGAGTATTGCGGTAAATTTCCCGAGGATAAACTCACTTCCGTTTGTCTCTTTTATCCCACATTTGATAATAAACAAATACGACCTAAATCGTATAGGAAAAACGTTAAAGGAAACTAAAAAAAATATTACAACTTCCTTGACAACATTAGAGGCCGAACGATGTTTTTTTATAATTAATTACATTAAAACGTTTTCAGAAATTTAATGACTGAAGAATCTTTAACATTTCTTTCCATGCTATCTATTGAAAAAAATTTATTTCCGAAACAGACAATTTTGATGACAAAGAGAATTTTTTTTGTAAAAATTGCAAAACACTCTAAATTTTTCACTATTTTTACTATCTTTTATATTCTTTGATTGTTTTCTTTTTGTCTCTTTGTCTGTCTGTAAGTATTCATGGAATTTTGAGACCTATAAGGTAAGTCTTAAATATAGGACATTTCTGATCATTTTTGATAAAATAAAGTGTGTTCCCTAACTGTTCTTAAGTTAATAGATTTCTTACTATTTTTTCTCCTATTTATTTCTAAAACAAAACTGACGCTCTTTACCAATTTCCTTTTACGATAATTTAAGTTTGTCTCTAAATATTTCTTTTTCTTCAATATTGGCCCAATTGCTCCCCCGATCCACGACTCGCTCTCCTCCTACCCCGTGAGTGCCGTTCGCATTCTGATAACCCCTGGTGAGCCTTCAACATCTAGAAAAAGGTGGTTACACAGTTAAAGATGGTACATTTTTGTTAGTCCAGTCCTGATAGTGAGTTGAAGATAGTATTTGAAGTTTTACTAAAGTTCTGGTTGTAATATGGACACTAAGTTACTAACAGACCAGTTATATTTGTATAACAAACTAAATATTAGCGCTTTCTGTTTATTTGAATGTTGTATAAGCCAATACCGAACGGTTTCCGTAAACAGGTTTAATATAAATGTTTCGTAATATTTGCCTGCCGGATTTCAAAGCGAGAGCTTTCCTTTCTTTGAAATTAGATGCATTAATATATAACATAAATATAGAAAATGCAGAAACAACAATATAATATTACATATACTGGGTTAATAAAGCAGTGAATGCAGCTCAAAGTGTTACATAGTAGGTAGTGCATTTCAAAAAAGTAAAAATAAGTTAAAAAACTTCTGTTCAAACATTGCGTTCAAATAAATGTGTATTTCTAAGTAAAAAAATAAAAACAATACCTTTTAAAGCTGTGTTAGAAACAAGAAAATTAATGTAGTATCGAAAATGGATCATTTAGCAAAATTAAACGAAATAAATCTAAAACATGCAATGTGAACGTTTGAATGCAGAGTTTACAACATAAAGTATACATTGAAGTCGTAGTAAAAGCTTTAAATAGAAGTGAAGGAATAAACAACTTACAACTTGGAGAAAGTTAAAAGATTCAGCTATGTTGGTACGATATTCACATGCACATAAAACATCAGAGAAGAAATTCAATCAAGAATAACGGCAGAAATCGGGTGTACGTATACACTAAACAGAGTCTTAAAAAGTAATCAGATATTCAGAAATGCAAAAATTCGTGTATATAAAATAATAAAAACGAGTGTAGCAGTCAGTGGGACTGTCGGCAGAACTTATACTTCTATGAATGCGCCCGGATTCATAAATTTGTATGCGAATAATTTAGTAAAATCATTATATGATATTCGTGTTCAGCGACCTCAATAACCTCCTAGTCCCGAATGCACACTCATTTTGTATCGAATTTGCATAAAATTCCTGGAGACGAGGTCCGTCTTAAGCACCAGGTGTTTCGGACACCATCGCCATTATCATATTCGTATTCAGCGACCCAAAAACCGCCGAGTTCCAAGCGTGCACTGATTTTGTACAGAATGTACATAAAACCACAGGAGAAGAGGTAAATACCCTAGGCACCAAGTGGCGCGGAGACTTTCGACATCATGTTATTCGTGTTCAGTGACCCCAAAAACCCCGAGTACATAAATTGAACCCATTTGGAGTACTTACCGAGTTGTAATTTTTCTATCTATTGTCTGTTCGGAATGCACTTTTCGACTATTCTTAAAAACTCTGTTTATGTAGCCAAAAACCTCAAAAACATAGTGCAGGATATACCTAATGCAACCATGTGACGGTACTATGGACTACAATACAATACTCATTACTGAATATTATTATTAATATCTATATATTTATACATTTATAATAAAACTGTAGAAATGTATCTGTTTGTGCGCGCATCACATGAAAACTACTAATCCTATTCGAATGCGGTTTTCAAATACCTATTTGTCTTTTTTCAACTTAACATCTGGTGTATAAAACTTTCTTCCCCAACCCCTTTAACGGGGTGAGGAAAGAAATTTTTATACAAAAATCAACACGCCACGCAAACGACATCGCTGGTACATCGAAATAGAACCCAAAAATGTGGTTAGATTTTTTTGTCTGTCTGTATGTTTGTGCGCGCATCATATGAAAACTACTGATCCGATTCGAATGCGGTTTTCACAGATGTATTTGTCTTCTTTCAACTTAACATCTGGTGTATAAAAATTTCTCTCCCATTCCCTAAATGGTGTGTGGTAAGAAATTTTTATACAACAATCACACGCCACGCGAACGACGTTGCGAGTACAACTAGTCAATAATATAAAATACTAAACTTTATATGTATACTAACGTGACAGAATTATAAAATAATCTGTCAAACACAATGTTATATGTCACTATGATATTCAAAACATTAACTCAGACTGTTTTTTGTATATCTATCTCTTTTCAATGTACTGAATATTTAAACGGTATTTAAAGGACTTATAATTATGACTAAGCATGTGGTAAATATTTCATCTTTGTTTTTACCGACCAATATACCTTATATGTGTTTCTGTCTCTCTCTTACTCACACCATTACATATGTAATGATTTTTCCCATTTAACGTCACACAAATCCAGTGCATGAATAGAAGTATAACTTCAAAAATCATACAACCAGCTTGTGAGGTGTGAACATTGACCAAAAATGAACAAAATGTGCTTTCAGTTTGGGAGAGTTAACTGTTAAGAAAGATTTTTCATGGTAAAATGGTGGGCAATGTATGGGAGATGACAACAAATAGAGAAACTAAAGGAGTTCAACTAATATTGCAATTACAAAAGCAAAGAAACTAAGATCTTTAGATCACAAAGAAAAGAATACCCAAGCAGATCTTGACGCATTCAATAGGCACAAAAACAAGACGAGCAAGGCCAAAAAACATTTGAAAACAGGAAGATGAAAAGGATGTTAATCACACAGAAAAAATTCCATATACACGAACACCAAAGCAGATCTTGACGCATTTAATATCCACAAAGAAAAGACGAGAAAGACCAAAAAACAGATGGAAATAGTTGAAAAGGAGTTGCGTGGATAGAAATAGAGAGTTGGAAATGTGAAGCTACCAACAAAAACAATTGGTTAAAGATAACTTTTCAAGCTATGGGCCGAAGGTTGTTTTAAAGGTCCAAAAACTCGATTGTCTTTCGGACAGTGTTAGCACTTGCATTGTCCTGATTTAGGATGATTCGCCGTTGTGTGTTGCTTTGTCAGAATTTCGTGATCACTTCTAGTAAACAAACCAATCAGAAGTAACCGCTCTTCGATCTTCTTAAGCAATTATCGCTACATGAACAGATTTTGTAAGAAAAGATGCGACCAATTTCTTTGACACACTTCAAAAACGAATCACTTTTGTTGGTTTTTTTTCATCGTGAAACACCCACACATCGGATTGGCGTTTATTTTCCGGTTCGTAGGAGTAAATCCAAGATTCTTCACTATAAACTATAAGCGTTTTTTGAGCTTCCATGAAATTTGCAATATATCAGCGGGAAATAGTTGTCTGGTGTGGTGCTTTATCCTCAAACACAGAAACCATTTCATCTAGAAATTTTAGGATAATCCTAAAAAATTATTGCTCGAAAATGTTCTCCGCTAAGATCCATTTGTTGACCCACTTGCTAATTTCAAAAATTCACTGTAGCTACACGACTTGTTGTATCGCAATGAAGCTTTGAATTTGCGAGGTCTGGCTATTAAATAACGAGACTGGTTACGAAAAAAGGTTTTATTATAAAAAATTATTTTACATTTTTTTAACCTTTCAGCAATCATGCTTATTCTACGATCTGTACCCACAATTTGGTTGATGTTGGTCACTGTTCCGGGTTTGAAATAGTGACGCGACTTGGGCGTTGGTCATTTTCAGTGCTCTCTCGTTCATCACTGAAGCGCTTGTACCACTCAAAAATACGCGCACGAGACAGAGAATTGTCCTCATAGGCCTCTTGTAACAATTTTTATCACGAAAAATTTGAGATTGATACGTTGCTCATGTTTTTCGTCACACATGGTTTTTGGCAAGAAAAAAAGCACGGTCGTTTCAAACCGCTACTGCACAAATACTATAACAGTGACGAAAACATGGTTTGGTACGAGCATAGAGAAGACTTCTAGATACCCAACACATTACTTGTTTTTCCCCGCTCTCTATAGGTACGCAGTCTTGTTATATAATAGCCATACCTCGTATGTTAACAAAAGATTGAGTTTGATTTGTGTTTGAAAGTTCTATTGGTGGCGCCATCTTAGAGACTTTAGGCAAAACTAAAAAGATAACCCTCGTATTATATTATAATACTCACCTGCTAGATTTTCTATCTTTAAAATTAGCTGTTATAGAAAATGAAGAATCATTAATATAACATTACTCATACATTTCGTTCAAAGCTATTTAAATAAATGTGTATTTCGGGGTAAAAAATAAAAACAAAACTTGTAAAACTGTCTAAGAAACAAGAAAATTAATGTAGTATCGAACATGGATCATTTAGCAAAATTAAACGAAATAAATCTACGACATGCAATGTAAACGTTTAAATGCAGAGTTTACAACATAAAGTATACGTTCACGTCGTAGTAAAAGCTTTCAAAAACATTCCCTAGAAATAAATGGTGTTTAGCATGCTGTCTCCATACTATTCTGACGTGAAAAAGGTTAGTTTGACTAAGTAAATTATTGAAACTACCGACATATTTTTCACTCATTTCTTTTTTGTTTTTTTTTCCACCCTGCTAACTTCTAATGAAAAACTTGCTTTGTGAGTCTAGAATACTAATAGCTAAGCAGCGACGTGCTTTAATTGGTTCATTAATCAAGTAAAACATTTTATTGTAGTTTCTGTTGGTATCTAATGTGTGATTATTAACTTTAAATTAAATCGTTTTATCAAGAAATAATAGAGGTACTTTCACAACAATTTATCAGATCTTTAAAGGTAGTTCAGAACTTTTTTTTATGTCTAACACTGATGGCTTAACATCCAGTAAGCATTGAATTAATAAAAATGAAGCAAAGTTCCACTTAAGTCCACAGTCCACTCAAAACAGCAGTCACATAGCTAAACATTGATATGGTTCGTCAGCTAATTAAGGATCACCACAGTGTAACATATCGGGAGATAGAGGCATCCTTGGGCATTTCAAAGAGGTCGATTTAAAAGATTCTACATAAAGAATTGGTTATTACGAAGTTGGTTACCCGTTGAATCCCTCGTTTCCTTACAGAAGAGCAAAAAGTGGTTCGCGTAAATTGGTGTAGAAAAACATTGAAACGGTTCAACAAAGGAAGCTCAAAAACCGTTTATAGTATTGTTAATAGCGATGAATCTTGGATTTACTCCTACGAACTGGAAAATAAACGGCAATCCGCTGTGTAGCTGTTTTAGGATAATGAAAAACCAACAACAGTTATTAGTTCTTGAAGTGTGTCAAAGAAAATAGACGGAAGTTTTGTGTAAAACAATTGCTTTAGAAGATCGAAGAACGGCTACTTCCAATTGGTATATAAACCTTAGTTTGCCAGAAGTTATCGAGAAACTCCGACAGAGCAACACACGACGATTCATCTTACATCAGGACAATGCAAGTGATTACTCTGTCCAAAAGACAATCGAGATTATGGAGCTATCTAAGTTCCAATGACTTTTTCAAGTTCCCAAAGATCTAGATTTCAACGCGATTCCAGTCGCCAGAAGAAGCCATCGATACCCTTAAAGCAGCGATTTTGTAGGTGTCAACTGAAGACTGGAATAACTGTTTTAACTTTTGGTTTGAATGTATGCTAAAGTTTATTGATTTTGGTGGGACATACTTTGAAAAGCAATAAAGTACTTTAAGTCAATATATTTTATGTCTTTATGGCTATATGCAAAACTAAAAAGACAACCTTTGTACAACAAGTTACTTATACCTTGTCAAGAAATAACTTAATCAAATCAAACAATGGTAGCAGGAATACTACCAACAAATATAGAACTTTGCGTTATATAAAATTTGGACACTCCTTTAAAGCTGGTGTGTTTTTATCTGCTTACAATGTGGTTATTTTATAATTAAAACAGAAATCTTTGAAAAACTCATTCTGTAATAAACGCTATCAAAACCATAAATCCATATAATTAAAATGGAGTTATTCTATAGTCGGATGCGCATTACGGTTTCCTGAGATAACAAGTTAGAAATTTTTTTCACACACTCCATAAATTATTGTGGAAAAAGGTCACATAGAAATTATTCAAAAGGGTCCTTACCCTAATCTGACCGCATTACGACAATGTTATATATCGAAACTTTTTTTTACACTCTTGTTAGATGTTTAATATTAATACATCTAGCGCCACATATATATCAGCGGTAGAAGTAGGTATTATTAAAATTGATTTTCCATACTAATATTATAAAATTTTATTATAAGAAAAGTTTGAACGGTGTTAAATTACATTAAATAAAAATAAAGTTATCAAAGAGTTATAAACAATTTTACATACTCTACAGTTCTCTATATACTATAATTTTATTATAATCAATAGTTTAAAATTTTCCAGGTTTTCCGTAGATGGCAGCACTTTTAGATTGTATTTATGCAGCTTCTTAGTAAACTTGCATTGGTCCTTTCAACATACAACATTAATTTTCCGCTTTACTTTTATCGCAGTATTAACTGAGCAATAAGAATATGTGAAGTCTAAAAAATGACCAAAAAAAATTTGAAAATGACTAAAATAAACGAGTAATTCATCTATTGCTAAATTACTTTTATCAGTGAGAAAGGCAATGTGATACACATACATATGTAAGTAGGAATAAGTATAAGGTTACTGGGTCAAAGGATTCAGTTATTTCTAATTGTAAGGTTTCTAATTAGAATAAAAACAGAACTGGAATAAAATAATACATTCTTGTAAGTACCAAATATAAATATTAATTTAATGATAAAGTCTTTATAGATTTAAAATTGTAGAGTAATCATGTTCTGTTTTTGTTGCACTCAGTGAATTTGTGAGTATAAAAAATGAATGTAAATAAGTTGTTTCCTATTTGAATGTATCATTACTGTTTTCTGCAGATAAGTATCTGAAAACTTCTTAAATTTAATATCTGCTTACAAAACATAGAAATCGGTTAAAAATTAAGTCAGCTATTAAAAATTGTCCTTTCAAATCTATCGTAACAAGAAATTTTTAACTTAGGAATGTAATTTTAACACGCTAAATTAAATTAAAAATATTTTATTGAGATAATATCTTTTACGGTTTTAGAAGGTTAGATTAAAAAAAAAAGAATTTCCAGCTCTATAAATACCTATTGTAAATATTAAACATAAAAACGATATCTAGGACAATTATTGATGTTTTGTTACGAGAAAATAAATTTCTTTGAATTAAGCTGACCTAGGTTCTATTTACATTCAATTAGGTATTTCATGGATTCAGTTTAGGATTCCTTAAATTTGGTGAAATGAGGTTTACTTCTGATTGGATTTGGTTATGCGTGATATACAACTTTTTTTCTTCTTCCTCGAGTGCAGCTCCTATCATTGGAAGTTAGTGATAACTATGTCGTACGAGTTTCTGTCTTTAGCTGTTCGTATCAAAGTTTGTGAGTCCATACCCGTCCATTCCGGTATATTCCTCATCTGTCTTCTGCCTGGTCCACGCTTTCCCTCAATTTTACCTTTAATAATGAGCTGGGGCAGTCTATATTTAGAGTTCCTTAGTATATGTTCCAGATAAGCTGCTTTGTGCTTTTTTATCCATATAAGCAGTTCACGGTCTTTATTCATCTGGTTTAAAACGTGCTCATTGGAAGTTCTGGATGTCTAAGAGATTCTAAACATTTGCCGGAAAATCGGTCTTAAGGATGTTACTTTAACAAAACAGAATCTATGTAACACTTATACATAGAATATCGTATATCAATATCGTGGCTCGGATTGCACAGTAGAGGCCTGAGTTTCTGAAAATTGGATCGGGCTTGTTCTATTCTAATAATAATAATAATAATAATAATAATAATAATAATAATAATAATAAAAATAATAATAATAATAATAATAATCTTTATTGGTTCATTCTAATCATTACAAAAAATGATATTGAACAAGTCAGTTTAAAGAATTTTGTACAAATACAATATAAAAGAATTGATTAAAACAATAACATAGATAAGTAAAATAAGTTATAAAATTAAACAAGTAAGTATAAAATTATAAAACAATTACGTTGTCATTAAAATATTCATCTACTGAATAATAAGCCTTCTGTTTTAGGATTTTTTTAAATTCAATTTTAAATTTTTGGTTTGTCAAGTCTCTTAATGATTTTGGTACTTTATTATATCCTTTAATAATCATATACCTTGGATTGTTCTGCGTGGAAGTAAGTTTACACCGAGGAACTCTTAGTAGTGTCCTATCTCTGGTATTGTAGGCATCACTGTTAACTTTTTCAAAATCTAGATGATTGGTACAGTAAAAATTAATAAGTTGATAAATATACAAACTAGGGACTATGTTAATATTTGAAGTTTTTTAAAGATTTCTTTGCAACTGGTGCTTCTTGATACGCCAGTTAAGTTCCGGATCGCCCTTTTCTGGAGTTTAAATACCCTCTGGGTTTCTGATGATACACCCCATGTTATTATGCTATATGTTATTATAGATTGTATATAAGCGAAATAATACAGTAATAGCATATCCCTATTAATATATTTTCTTAACTGCCAGATACAGTATCATGCAGTTGCTAGTTTTTTGCAGACACTATCAATCTGATTACACCATCTCAAATTTTCGGTTATAGTTACACCTAGAAAGCTTATTTGTTGAACCTGTTGAATGGATTTTGTATTTTTGCCTTTAATTAATAAGCTCTGGTCAAAGTTATTTTTACCATGAGTAAAACGTATAAATTTTGATTTCTTTTCCTTCAATGCCAATCTGTTATCGTGAAACCAACATTGAATATTTTTTACTGTATTTTGAGCTTCACATAACAGGTTCATCTGATTTTTTCCTTTAATCACTAGTGATTTATTATCAGCGTATATAACATAGTTACCAAATCTAAAGTCTTTAACGTATATTAGGTATAGCAGAGGGCCTAATGTGGAACCCTGAGGAATACCAATATCAACACTCACCACACTTGAGCAGTATCCGTCTATTTCTACATATTGTTTCCGGTTGTCCAGATAATTTTGAAACCATTTGTGGGCAATGCCTCTTATGCCATACATTTCTAATTTATTTAGCAAGATCGAGTGATCAACCAAGTCAAATGCTTTACTTAAATCTAAGAACATACAATTACCTTTTCTCCATTATCTAATGCATTTAGTGTAATATCTACGAAAGTGTTTATTGCTCCTTGTGTCGATCTTCCTGAACGGAAACCAAATTGATTTTTGTTAAAAAGCTTATATTTGTCAAAGAAATTAATTACCAAATTTGCGATATATTTTTCAATAATTTTTGAGAAGGGACTTAAAAGAGAAATTGGTCTATAATTTTTCACTTCTTGTTCGGATCCTTACTTAAATATCGGTTTTACTGTGGCTATTTTTAATATATCTGGGAATGTCCCCTCTTCTATAGAGCAGTTAATCAGATACGACAAAGGAGCAGATAAGTGATCTAATCTCCATTTCGGGGTCAAGATCATCAGTAATTCAACATCCAAGGTATTTAAATTTGTCGACTTGCTGAATCTGCTCCCCGTAGATCTTGAGGTCGGTCTGCATTTGTCTGTGTCCCTTTGTTATCACCATTATTTTAGTTTTTTTGATGTTGACTCTCTAGCCGTATTCATCGCCTTTTGAACTTATCTTTTTTAGGAGGTTCTGTATGTCACTTTCATTATCAGCCAATATGACTGTATCGTCTGCGTAACGAATATTGTTTAATAAGTCTTCATTAATCTTTGTGGCCTGTTTTACATCTTGTGCTTAAGAAAATTTTCTTCCTAATATATAAGTTAAACAATAACGACCACAAAATACAGCCGTGTAATACTCATCTCTCCACTCTCATCCTCCTAGTTGTGCCGTGTTCAGTTCTGACCAGTGCTCTTTGATCCCAATAAAGATTTCTGATTATGTTGATGTCATTCTTATCTAAGCCTTTTCTTGACAAACATTTTATAAGAGTCTGATGTTTAACTCTATCAAAGGCTTTTTCATAGTCAATGAAACAAATGAACCCGTCCTTTTGCTGGTCTCTACATTTCTGCAACAACACTATGAGCGAGAACAGTGGTTGAATGTGTATGAAATAGTATTTGATTTGCTGCGATTAAGGATGGGTTTTGTTTTATGTTTAATTTAGTGGAGGTGAGATTTTTTTTGTAAAAATATGTTTGTAAGTATAGGGAAATTTCTATGAATGTATATTGTGCTTTGATATTGACAGCATTATTACTCATCAGCCTTAATGCATTCTTGTATTTGTATATTATTTAAATAATAGGTGTATATTAACAAAATTATAATGAATACTTACATAAAAATATTATTCAATATTACAATAAAATATACAAATCGATTTTTACAGACCTTTGTTGAATATTTAATTAAAATAAGTAGATATGTTATATAGCTTTTATAAGTAATTGATAGTTAACCTTAATATATAATTTGCGTTAAAAGTTTTTTTTATAGAACAATAGGTACATGTAGTTTCATTATTTACCGAAATGTATACACCTTCTATTGAAACGAAAAATAAATGAATTAATTTTTTAACTGCTTTAGAACTGGTTTACTAAATGGGATAAAAGTGGATCAGATAGGGGGTGAGTAATTTTTCTATTATTCTTCATATTTTTCTTAACTTTCTGTTTTCTCTAAGAATTAGGTGCTAACAAACACATATTTTCAATTCTACCTCCAGCTCTGTTTATAAAAAAAAATAACACGAATGATCTGAGACCTAGTCTTAGTTTTTTTAATATATACGCTTTATAAGGTTACTGTATTTGTTTTTCCAGTAAAGTTAAATGAATTTTCTTCCATTTTCTCTTTCTTTTAATGCATCATAACAAAAATGGTGAATTCTTTAGTCAATTTGTTTATGAATATGGAGACAACCACTACAGTACCTGCTTCTGTTCCTATTTCTTTTTATGCACTTTTATTTTACATTAGGAAGTATTCTCTTATTTTTCTTTTAATCTATAACAGAAAACAGACAATACCTACTACAATATGGAATAGAAATATGGACAAAAATTAAAAGTAAGCTTCTTTATGATCGGAAAATAGTGAAAACAATGGATTGGGGCTGGATCTTAGATGGTGTTAACAAAACAGTACCTAGAAACGCTGGTAAAGAATGTGCCGAATATCTAAATCCAACACGGTGTCTTACCGAAACCATATTAGTTCTTACATTAATGATTTTGTTAATTAAATGGAGCTACCCTAAATTGACGCTTCCTGAAACTACATATAACTCTAAGGAGAGATTTGGTAAACAAACTTTACTGATTCTTATGTGTCTAATTTGGGGAATGGAAATTGGGTACAAATTTTCATCAAGAACTGTGATATATATTTTGAATCCTTGTCATATTACTACAGCAATACAGGTAAGACAATATGTGAGATCTCACTGACATGTAAATTTGTTATATCTATATGACCATACTACGCTGCCTAAATGATCTTTTATGTATACCCTATAGGTATTTAATTATGAGTCCATGGGATCTAGACTTTTAAGAGAGTCTATTATCCGCTTAGAATGTATGTTTGTAATTTGAATAGGTTCTAAAAAGACCTGTCCCAGATAATTGTCGTTGGCAAACAATTACTGTGCAGTTACGAATAACTGTTTACTTTTGCCCACATTACAGAGATGATACCTCGTAGGCAGTGTTCTGTGAAAATTCTTGCGATTCGTCTAAGCTCAGGTTTCTGAAGTTTTAAGAGTAATTTAGTGTAGTGCAGTAAAGACCGTATTAACCTTTTTGTTTGTCTTTGGACTGGGTTTTTTCCCAGTAGGCTACACTTTCTTAATTATTTTGGGATACTACAAAAAGGTTCAGGTTCAATAAAAGAAGTACTAACTTCTTCTTCTGCAAGACTATCAGCAAAGTTACTTAGTTGTTTAAAAGACTTTTTGCAATTCCAGGCTGTTTTGGACTCTAGTGCGGTAGATTATATAGCCTTTGAAGCAGCTAGGCTGCATTGATGTGTTTTTTATTGCACTCTTGAGCAAAGAAGTCTATTGCTAGAAGCTTTGCGTAGAAGATTGTAACAGTGTTTCCGAGTGGTATTAAAAGCCTAACCTTAGGACCTGTAATCTAATCTAAATAAACCTGGCATAGTCTCTCCTGTAAAGCTCCATGTTTTAAACACTGCTTCCTATGGGAATATTGTGTTCGGCACCAAGAGTCCTTGCATGCACCCCATGCGTGCAGGACTCTAGTTTGATCAGCTGAAGATCCTCACCACCGCTGATCTCCAGGTAGGCTTAAATCCAGGTATCCCAAGGTCTTGAGGATTTGGATAACTATCCTTCAGTTACTGTTGCCACAGGGCAGTTTCCTTTATAAGAGATCTGAGTCCTGTGACTAATTCCTCAAGGTGATGATAGGTTTCAGGGTTCATGTCACCGAAGATGAGGAACCGTTTATGGTCCAAGGCCTTACACTCAAATAGAATGTGAGTTGCCGTCTCATCTTCCATGGCGCACAGTCGGCACGAGGTGGGTTCCTGTGTCAGAATTCCCATCCTTCAAAGGTGTAGTCTGAATGGTCCATGCCTAGTGAGCAGGCCCCCCAGTACTCTTATCTGACTCCTGCCAAGATTCAGTATGTCAGACGTCAGTTTTTTGGAGTGGCCTTTGAGCGTCAGCTTCGAATGCCTCGGCCCTACAGTATTACTCCAGTGTTTGGTCGACTCTTCCCAGACCCAGTTCCTGACTCTGGTCCTTACCCAGGCTCTAGGCAGTCCCAGTACAGGTTCCGGACCAATGAATCGTGTATCCTGTAACCTGTGACCCCTATACCTATGCCTGGTGTTTTAGAGCCATCAGTATAATAAGTTGTGTAAGTTGAGCGATTTCATTTTGTGTTAGCTCACACTCATTAATACCAACGTTTAGTGTGAATTCATAATCTCGTTTTGGAGACATACTGTTCATGGGAATCTTCATAGATTGTATTGCTCCGATACTTAAAATTCCAAGATTTCTTTTAAGATTGCCGAGTTTTAGAGACTTGGTCGTTGTTAACCTATAGACAATTTATAGATCAATCATTCCTACTTCTCAATGCTCGAAAGGAAGCTCTAGAATTACCTCCAAGGCTGCACTAGGACACGATCTCAGTTTTGGTGATTTATGAGTTACTTTAAATATAATCATTAAATCATTATGTTTTTTTTTATTTAGACTTTCAATATGTAATACTTGAGTAGTTACGTTTTTGAAGATATTTACTGTATAGGCACTTGTAAATGTTGATATGAATATTTTAATAGAAATTTAATTTTAGATTTACTTGCTAGCAGCAACACCTAGTAAAATAGTTACAGCAATTTTTAGAATACATCTTAATTGGTTGAATGGACCTTTTTTGGCTTACGCTTTTCCAGAAACCGATACTCGATTGGTTAGTAATATTTCTTTAACTAAAAATATTGTATAACATTTTTCATAAAATAAGTACCTACCCTTTATACATACTTATAATAGAATTTATATTAAGTATTTTTTTAGTTACCTCTTGAGAGTGGAATTTATTGGATACAACATGGAATGATGTTTGTTGTGCCGTACTATCTTTTACGTATAGGAGGTACTTATATTTTTTTAATAAAAACTATTTAAAATAATATTCATTTTTAGGTGTATACAATGTTGAAAATATTCGAGACGTAACATGGAACGTATTTAGTTATGCAATAAATATGCTGTTTAATTTTAGTTTTCTGCAAGCAGTTGCCATAGTACGTATTGTCCATTACACCACTGCAGAATTATAATTTTCTTTTACGATTTTTTAGCCAACAGAAGTGAATCTTAATCATTTGTTATGCCCTGCTATCCTAGACCCATTCGAAAGTCAATTTTACAGAACTGCTGCTGTAATACATCAAGCCATCTTATGCCCATTGCTTTGTAAACTATATTGCATTATAGCGAATTTTTTTCTAACACAATTTAAATTTACGAAAGTGAAGCAAACACTAAGTGCTGAAATATTATCGAGCACTAATGGAACTGCAACTAACATCGATACTGTCCACTTACACGAGAGTTGAAGCGGTGAAGACAGATTCATTGCTTTGTTAGTTTTTTAATAAGTTATTGTTTTCGTATATAAATAATATTAAGTTCTTTAATATTCACTGTAAATCTGATCTGCAACTTTTAAAATTACTTACAGGTTAAGTATAAAAGTAACTGATTTGAAAATGTTTATAATACAATAGAAAAGGTAAGGTAGGTAATATACACTTACACTGGATTATATAAAATGTAGACCAAGTTTTTACCCCTATACCTATTTACTAAATTTCTCCTACTAGTCGCTTCTAAAGTAAATAATATAATTTAAATTAGTTGATATAATTAGATTTATTTCATCTCACTAGTTGAATCGTTCTAGAACGATTCGTTTATGTTTTATTAAAAAATTACTTTTTATTAATAGGCATGCGCGAATCGTTCTAGAACGGTTCTCGTATGCTGATTATTACCCGCTTTTTTAATAATAAGCATGCGCGAACCGTTCTAGAACGATTCAACTAGCAAATTGGAAGCAATAACCTATTATAAATTACCACTTTTGTCTTTCTAGTAAATAAAAACGAAATATAGATATTTACACCGGTAATTATTATTTTTTATTTATTATATACCACTATGGACTAAATCCAGCACAGTCCAAATTGTAATCAGATCATAGAAAGGCTTGTGAAGACTGAGAATTCGGCAACTCTGGTAAGGCAGGAAAGTCGTTTGACACTGAAAGAGGTTCTCTTAGTTAGTAGCAGCCCTTCCTGATGGGGTCATAATTATGAGTTGCTTCACTAGAACTTCTTTGTTTGTTTTCTTCAGGCTTTATATATCGCCAGCATGTATGAATAATATTTGGTCTATATTTTTGGTATCACAGCTATTCTTACTCTTCTGGCTTTTCTATTCCATGTATTACTTAATAATATTTATAAATTCTAAACTTTTGTCTTTCTAACAAATATGGCCTGATTAATCGAGGTGAATATATTTCTTTTGCAAATTTTGCAGCGACGGATTTTTAGTTAACTCGATTACTCTACTAATACCTAGAACAAATGTTCAAAATTAAGACATGATAACAAATAATACTATTTATACATAATTATTTAAGCAATCATTGTTTAAAAGCTCATTTGTTATACAAAATTGAAAAATCGCATGTGATAAAAACTTTTAAAGGTTGCAGATTACGAATAATTGTTTAAAAACGTTTACTAATAATAATAGTCAATATATAATTCAATTAATTCGGCGAAGCAATAACTGTTGATAAATAAAGTAGGTAGGTAGTTTAAAGAATAGAATAACGATATTATTTTAAAGCAAAGCTTTTTTTGTGTACTTCGGCCAGTGGGCGAAAGAAATGACTTTGCGAGAGCATTGTATCGAGAAATAGTGTCCGCGTCCGTACTTACATTACCAATCTCTTCTCTCTCCTATATTGTCAGATATAGAATGTGATAATGATGATTTTCAAATGTATAATATACAGTACATTAATATTTTATACTATTTTTTGTATTTTAGAATATATTATTATTTGCTTGAAAATTGTAGTTTTGTGATAGTATTTATTTAAAATTTATTTTTACTGTTTTATTTTATTTATTTAATGAATTTTATTAACCAAAAAATATAGGCTTACTCTTCTGTCACAGATAACATAAGAATTCCCAGAGTTTCTTACGCCTTTTTATTCTTAAGCAATATCATTGTACAATTTATGCAATTTAATATTTTTCTAATATTGTTATTATAATCTTCTTTATTTAAGTAATATAGAAGTTCAAATAATATACGAATTTTCATATTGACCCTTGGGCCTCCTGATCAACAATATAATTTCTATCAAATATTCTCAGTTATTGGTATACATTTGGTAATACCTACTTAATTTTGCGTAAAACCTTTTATAGAGTAATATCGGAGCGGCTCGGGGAATATCATGTGTAAATCTCCTAAACATTGAGGAAACTGACTCCTCAATACAGATCTTCTAAGAGTATGACATCATTGGAATTGAGAAGGAATGGTCTTAAATATCAAAAGAGACGTGAGTGCCCTAAATACTCTAACGCAACTACTTGGTATATGAAGATGACGAAAAGTATTTTACTTTAAGTATTTCTGAAATGAAGTGAGACGATCGACTTTATACGGACAACATAGTGGAATGTCCCGAAAATGTTAGGTACCACTGCAGTGCATGCACATAATTCGATAGTATAATTTAGTTAAGTAATGAGTTTTAGTCTTACTTTAATTTTGTCCAATTTTGACAACAGCGTCCATGAGAAAACCAGTCTTAAATATGCATCAAGGATGTTAGCCCTCGCCCATCTACCAACCTTACATTGTCCGCAGTCGTGGACCTTATCAAACAGCACTCTCACCAAAACTTTATACAGTGCTGGGATGAAACTACGAACTGTAGACTGGCCAGAGAGTTATTACCTCATCCTGGCGAGGAAACAGCAAAAAGATTTAAGGCATTGACCAGACAAAATCTCCGAACAGCTGTGGGAGTCTTGGCAGGTCACTGCCAATTGCGACAATAGAATCGCCGCTATGCAGAGGCTGCGAACAAGAAGAGGAAACAGTAGAAAACATAATGTATGACGGCTCTGCTTTTTGTAAAATCAGAAGATCCGTGTTGGGCGAGTACTAACTTAGACCAGCCGATGTCAGGGAGATCCCCCTCGGGAGCCTCATCACCTATTTTTAATCACTAGGCCTGGTGACAGCCTGAGGTGAGGATATCCCTACACACGGGAGGATGCACAATGGGTAGCCTCAGTGTTGGCTAAGCACTAGCCCGCCCCTTTCCGAATTTCCAGATCCAGATAATATTCAAGAACTATTTATTTCACGAATAAAACTCCTTTTAAAAGAATGAACAATTATATTCATAATTAGTTACAATTTTATACTGTACATTACTTTAATAAAAATAAATAAGTCCATAAATAAATATAATTAATGTTTAAAATAAAGGCAAACATTCATTTCTACTGAAAGTTCTATAAAACTAGAACTGTATTAAAATTAGTAATATTTCACGTGTATTTTAGGTACAAAAGGGACTAGAATTTTTTATTTATCTTTAAAAAATGAGAATATTCTTAGAAAATAATTAATACTAAAAACAAATAAATATAATCAACAAATGGATATACTCAATTACAATTTTGTACAACTAATTCAAGATGTTGGTGATCCTTCGTTTTTATTGCAAATAAAATGTTTGCTGTATTTAAAAAATACTGCTAAACTTTGTTTGGAATATTTAAAAACAACAATTTGTAGTCTCATAAAGTGTACAAAACTGTATTTAATATTTAAAAAATTATATAATAACAAAATATAAAAAAAAATAAGATGTAAAAACTCAGTTACAATAAAATATTTAAGTTTGTATCTATACAAAAAAAAAACGAAAATTATCACAGAATAGAAATAAATACACTTCTACTGATAAAAGGCAACTCTTGGTATGACTATGCTGCAAGAAAAGAATTAGTTACATTTTTATATAATATAGTTTAGGCATAATTTTGAGTCAATAATATAATCTATTTTTTTAAATTCCAGTTAATTATTGTATATCGAGGTACTAACATTTGATTTCGTAGTTTTACTTGGTTGAATTTTTATTAGAATTCTTGCAAAATAAATACATAAATCAAAAAACTATGGAAGACAACAAAACTTAATTGAAACTCGAATTAAAATGCAGATATAAAAATTCAACCTGTACAAACAATAATCTTACCACTTTTTAACGAAATATAAATAAACATTTTCTTTCTTCTGAGAGAAAATTAAACTAATATTGTGGCAGTGGACTAAATTTTAAAAATACAAATTATTTTTTAAAATTTTAATTACACCTGATGTATATAGTTAGCCAGTAGAGTATTCAAAGTGCTAGTAAAATTTTAATCATTTTTAAGAGTGCTATTCTCACAATTTTATACAAAAATTCTAATAACTATCAGACTTTTTATACAAATTTACATTCCAAACATTATCACTATAATGTGTATTGCATATTTTGTATAAATAAAAATCACCGATAAAATAATGTAAGTATGTACTTAAGTATACAATTATTTTATGCACAAAATATGCAATGTTCCAGCAATTATTCTAGAAAATAAAAACATTCTATACATAGTCAAAATTCGTTTAAATCAGTAAAAATATTATTATTATTTACATTCAGATTTAAAAAAAAAAAATATTATTTTTTCTGGCTTTTGCTTAATAAATTATTTTTCTATTTATTGTATTTTAATAATTATAAAATAATGTCTCTCTTAAGTGATTATTAAAAGACAAAAGGTTCATGAAGAATTTATCTGAATCATACACTTATAATAAATTATATTCAGTTGGTTTCTTTCTTACAATTTTCACTTAAGATTCAAATAAAAATTACATCACCATCTACCAACCCTACAAAGAAATTTAATTATAATTATTTAATATTTACTGTAGGATTTTTAACATAACTTTGTAAAAGTTCCAATACAAAATTTTCTATGTCAGCAAATACAAATACAACAGAAATTGTCTACGTTAGTAAAATTGTTGACTGTAACTTTTAATAATCACTTAGTGGGTTATATAAATGTTCAAAACATATTTCACGTCAAGACTCTAAGTATCCTTTCTTACAAATCAAAAATTAATAAGTAATAAATAAAAATAAACAACATAAATGTGTTTAAAAGGTTATCACAATTGGGCAAACCGGACTGACCTGAATTGAACCATCTTTGGAACAGACGTTTGAAATTCTCTCTCCAATTTCTTTGGTATTGAATATTTATTCGACTAATTTCATCCGAAGTTATGTTAGCCATCCAGAGGTGGACCAAGGTAAACCATAGAAACTTCTGTATTTCCATAAACTGCAGATACTGTTGGATATAATTTCTTATCTGGCAGTCCTAAGAAATTTATGGATATAAAATCAGGAACAACAACAAAGGAAATATACAAATTATATTAAATTTACCTCTAAAAGCAACTCCTAAAAATTCATAATTCTTCTCAAATGACAAAGTATTATCGTCACAATCTAATATAACTCTTATTCGTTCACCAACCTATAAAATATTATATTTAATATTAAAAGAGTATTCTTATTTAAACATAAATAGTTTACCTGGTACTTTGGCGCATTATTAAGCATAGGATAATTGCCTTGAGCATCACCATTATGCAATAAATGATTATCAACTAAATTCCAACCCCAGCTTTGATCATCAGATCCTAAAAGAGCTACATACCCATGACACTGCAGTGGTGCATCTTTAGTAGCAATCCCTATAACAGCTACGGTTCCTAGAGGTCCTTCCCAAATCACTTCCCAAGCATGCCTACCATGTCTAAAACCTATTTTACTTCGTGAGGCATCTGTACTTTGTGCTACTGGGTTTCGATGTAACGTAAAACCATTTGGTTTAATATAAATATTCCTAGAACAATCGTTAGGATTCCAAGCATGATGAAATGCTCTCAATTTGGCTTTATAGGTGGGCACTGAACTTAAAAGATCGGATTTTAGTGCTTCTTCTGCTAGTTTTCTGACACAATGTAATCGCCACACGTCGTTATTCTCGTCGTTAAGAAAACTGTACCATCTTTTACATACAAGAGAACAATTTCTAAGGTCGTGTAAGGATAGAAAAGAGAAAATTACTTCAAGAACATTATCTGGAACTAATGTAGCGATTGCCGTATCCATTTTTCTAGTTTGTTTGACAAGTCGATGTTGTTGACGTCTAACCTGACATTTTGATGTGACATAGGAACTAAAAACTGGTGCCCTTTAACATATCTGTTTTTAGACACTTTTTTCTGTGGCCTCTGCTCATAAAGACAATTTTTAATTTTAATTAATATAATATTTTTAAATTCGCACAATCAACAACAACTAAGATTTTCTGTCTTTATTGCAAAAATTAAATATTACTTAATTGGGTAAATTGCACTGAAAATTTTCTTAACAACTGTAATTTCTATAAAACGGAATTTGTTAATACATATGAATACTCTTGTAAAAAATAAAATTTTGAAAAAGTAAAGACTGTTTTGGAATCTTTAGAGTATCTATTTCATTTTTTCTTAAATTTGTTACAATTTTCCTAAGGGAAATATTATAAATTTACGGGAGTGACACGATGATACGTTAAGAAAAGTGGTGTTTTTTGTATATTTGAACGAATTAAAAAAAAAATATTTTGAAAAATTAATCAATGTTTTTTAATATCCAGAAGTCTTAATATGTTTTTTAAAAAATAATCAAAATCGTATTATGATAAACGGTAAAAATTTAGGGACCAGACAGGAAGGTTCTGGAAAATTTTGATTTTTAAAAATCTTGTGAAAATTTTTGAATATATAATGAAAAATCACAGGTTTATTCAACTAACTGTTAACTAAATGATACATTATGTTCAATGGTGAAGCAAAGATGGGCTTTTCCAAGAAAATCTAAGCAACATTTCTGTTAGACCATAACAGAACAAAAAAAAGTGTGAGGTGTCAAGGGACACCCGGATGGAACGAAGTTCCTTTCGATTAATTAGTGAAGGAATTAGTAATTTGTAAACATAACAGAGTGTTTATACATACATAAGCATTTATTATTGTCTGTATAAAATCTCTACTTACCTAACAGTTCGTTTCTTTTATACAATACCAGAGCTTTAAATAACACATCTTTTTAAAATTACTTTTTATAATTTAAAACAGGAATTAACAATTCAATACAAAAAATTTAAAATTAAAATATTTGACAGTGACTGACAGTTAAGGTAATTTGACTTAGTCAAGTTACGAACTATTTTTAAAATGTTTATGAATTTATTAATTTATAAAAACATGATGAAATAAAATATAATACTATTATAGGTAATTATGTTTTTTTCTACAGTATTTTCTTTTTAATGTACATTTTCTTTTAATTTAAAATAGTGTCTTTTTAATTGTAATATATCTATCTATGAGAGAGAGGGAGAGAGAGTTATTTATTTTTTGGTCTGTGAGAGAGAGAAACATGCGTGTGTCGGTGCATTGTGTCGGTGCATAGTGTCGTGACAACTTTTGGTATGAATTTTTTTGGGCTAGCTCCTAGCGTCAGTCGCAACAGTTCGTAACGCGCGAAAGGGAACTTCGTTCCAAAAAGTAGGAAATTCAGAAATTGGTGAAGACTTCTGAGAGATGAAATCAGAACACATGGTTTCAAATACCTGTTTTATAAAAAAATTCACTTAGATTTACATCAGAGAGAGGCATGGCAAAATATGAGCATTCAATCCAAGCTTCACAGAGTTATACCCGATACACAGACAGATCTAATGCTGCAGATGATTCAGGAGTGTCGCAAATGTAAAAAATTCTGTCCTTCTGTCTTTCAGCCATAGGTATATGCAATGTGGCAATGCGCAAGAGAGATAGTCAGTCTTAAAGAAAAGAACCCTAAAGTGATAAGCAGACTAGTATACGAGTACCAAGTATAAGTCGATGTTCTGGCAAAACAAAATAGTGTTATGACTAGTTTGAGTATAGGAGGAATACCAGGCAACGAACTAACCGATAAACTTGCAAACGAAGGATTAGCCACAATATTCTACGGTCGGTTCGAAGCAGCTTTATAGGGACTAAAAAGTACGGCCAGGGATTGGATAAAAGTCTGAATATGTAGACGACACAACTAACACTCATCAAGCACACAGCAGGATATATATTAAACAAATACTGTGTTAAATAAGCAGGAATTAGCTACGAGTTATTATAGGAGTCCTTAAGGGTCATGCGGTGAAGGGATTCTTTTGCAAACCATGGGGCTGTTTAATTAAGACCCTTATTGCAGACTATATGGCAGGGAACCTGAAATAGTTAAACACATTCTGTGTCATTGCTAGGCATTGGAATTCCCAATGTCTGGATGATATTTTAAAAATATTATGAACCAACTTTAATCAAAAATATGTATTTGCCTTCTTCAACAGCAATCAGGATTTTAGCCCAAATACTATATATCAAGATGTCTTTGGCAATGCTATAAAACGATTCTAGTATAGTAAAAATTAGCACCAAGCTGGGGGAATCGTTATTATAGAAATGTAGTTCTCCAATTCGTCAAGAAAGAATCGGGTGGAGTCTCCTGTGGATATTTTTTTTTTTCAAATATGTGAATTGCATCATTTGTTTTTCCTTATTTATTACTTGGCAAACCACTATGTACAATCTTTGTTTTTAGCATATTTGCGACCTTCTACCTTCAATTTAACAAGAATAAACTCTCCGAATAAACTTAGTCTAGGGTTTCATTTTTTTGGGAGCTGCTGGTTTAGAACTAGCCATTGTTTCAACTTTATGGATGTTGTAGTCACATTCACCGTCAGACGAATATTTTTTTTATTATGTCATATTCTTTAGCCATCAAAACACAAATGAGGTTCTGTAAGCTAATTTGCTGGCTGTGGAGCAAGGAGCTCCTATTGGCGTGGTGAGGTCTTCTCCAGTGACAAGACCACTTCAACCGTTTCTCAGGTCAGTTGGCCAGTTCCTTTTGAGTCTTCTATTGGCTTGATGTTCTATTAGAAGTTGGAGTAAGGGGTTACTGTGTGATTCCAGTCCTTCATGGTGGTTTGCGCTATATTTAGTGATCACATCCTGTACGAACGGGATTCTTAGGTCTTCATGGAGTGTTAGGTTTGACACATACCGGGATGCATTAGTTATCGTTCGCAGTATTTTCGATTGGCTTCTTTGAATTATGGCTATATTTGACATTCACCGTCAGACGAATATACATTAGATTTTAGTTTTTCATCTTGGATCAATAAAACATCTTGAGATGTTGTAGTGAAAGCATATTTAATGCTTTTGTTACCATAGGATTTAAAGTGATAATGCTTCCGAATTAACGGTATTGGTTTCATATTTTGCCATCTTTCATCTGGGCTTTCTTACTTGAATCAAAAAGCATCAGCTGCTAAAGTCATAATCGCAAACCATAAAGTCAGTTGAGCAGTCGCTCAATCACAACTACATTCTGTTTTCACAGCCCAATTTGCTTCAGAGTAGCAAAGGTTTGAAAGTGTGAACCTATTTTTAAACTGAGCCGCAAATCCATCAGATAAAATAGGGATCTTCTTCAAATTAGGGTAGCGAGTTATATATGGCACCCCCGTCTTTTTACACAAAAATAGTTTGGCTGCGAATGCAAATATCTCAAAAAGATTTTGAAATGGGGATAATATACGATCAAACTGAACAAATTAAATGAAACGTCTAAAGAAATTTGATTTGTAATTATTAATAAGAAAAGTACAAAAAACTTAACAGATAATTGCTTTTAATACCTATGAAAACATTCATTGAAATAAATATATATAACAACAAAATTTGTACTTAACATCTATGGAGGGTAGAGGTAAGGAGAACGATCTTAAATGGGAAATGATTAAAAATGTGTCCACTTTTTAGAGGAACATAACACTTCTCAAACTTGCCACTACAATGGCGCTAAAGTAGATGTAGGGTACAGAATGAATGTAGCAGTTTTTGACAAATTGATTGAAATGTCGTATGATTTCGTAATACAAGTCACAAATTATATAAGTGCTATAAAAAAACGTGGTCAGCGAATTCAGTTTAGTGTATTTTAAATTCGTTTTATAATTTATGATTATCTTATGTATCTTATGATTATTTTAAAAATGGTGTCATAATAAAGCGGAAATGTGTCTTTCCTTGTTTATTTATCTATCCTACTCTAAGAAATTATGGCGCTTTTTTTAAAATTTACCCTACTACGATCGTAGCGCCACCCTTATTTACCACATTTTGACGGACACATTCAATACACGGAGACAGTTCTCCTTACCTCTACCCTCCATATTAACATCTATCCACTATAATGCAATTAACTATAAAAATAAAAAAAAGTGAGAGGTGATTAATGAGTAAAGGAAATGTAATAAATTTTTGGAGTTTACTCCTTAAGGCGCCTGCTATGAAGAATTATATGGGTATATAGTAAAACCGTGTGAAATAGTCACGTTGAGAAAAGTGTCACACGCAGGCGCAGTGAAACAGAATAATATCATTTCTCTCTCTCTCTATGCTTTCACCAAAAATCTTATACTGAACGCATACAGAAAGCACTTCTTGAATTTTTCAAAATTTCAAACTGATTGAATTTTTTAAAATTCTTAAAGCATTTGCGGAAAGCATTTTGAAAATGTTTATTACATTCTGTATTAATTTTGAACAGAGAGAGAGAGAGAGAGAGAGAGAGAGAGAGACAGACAGAGAAACATGCGTGTGTCGTGTCGTGGCAACTTTTGGTCTCAATTTTTTCCGTCTAGTCTCCGTCGTAACGCGCGATAAGGAACTACGTTCCAATAAATAAAGATTCTTATAAAGATTAAAAACAAATTATGTATACTTGCCATTCAGTGTCTTATAACTGAGTTTCTAACATAAATAAGTTTCATAATAAATTTTTACAAGAATCTCATTATTATTTTCTAACTTTGATTTAACAGTTTTAAACTCGATTTGTAATTCTTCGTCATCCTCTTCACATGTAGGTATTATTAATTGAATAACCATTACACATGTTGTAGTTGAGGAATTAATATTCAACAATAGATTAAACAATTTATACTGATCAATTTTCTCTAGTCTGTTAATTTGTTGGCCTAAATTACTTTTGAAAATATCATACACTTGTAGACCAAAATCTGTAGTTAATTTTTCAAAATAATTAATAATACTTTTCGCAAAATCTTCAATAGAATTATGTAAATAAGCAATTAGGAGATTTAATATAATATGTTCTTCTAATGCATCTGTGAGTGGTACAATTCTATTCCAATTTTCTACAAATAACTGTAAAAGATTGGAATTTGTCTTTTGGTTATGAACACATTCAATTAATGTTGTGCAGAATAATTTAAAAGTTGGTTTATTTAATTTAGTAAGTATTTCTAAAGAATTTTCTAAAATTACATACCTTTCTTGTTCTCTATGGATTAAACATAATACTACAAACTGATCTATTTTAATTAGGCGAGTTTTACCTTCAACTGGTAGATATTGATTAACAATATGATTAATAAAATAATTGGATAAAGATAATATAACAAACTTATCAAATGTTTGTATTAATAATTTATCAAAATATACTTTCAGATCAATGTTTACATTCTTGCAACTTTCAATTAAATACCAACTTTTTTCTATATATAACGCCCGGTATTTTTTGGGAATTACAATATTACACAATTTTTTATATAGCATTTGATCACTATTTTTAACTTGTGTTATCAGTTTGCAAGCAAGTAATTGTAGTTCTTCTGATTGATTATTTTTGAAATATTTTACTGCAGCTGTACACAAATCTTTTGAATTCTCAGCGGTATTAAATAATTCAATAATACTTTTTTGATTTAATAATGCGCAAGATAGGAATATGTAATGTTTTCTTATTGGTTCATTTTGTTCTGATATAGTTTTTAGATGTATAGGCAGATTTTTTTCAGATATTCTAAAAAATATATTGTATAAAGTCGGTATGGAATACTCAATATTATCGCTTCTACACATTTTTATTATTAACGGTAAAATTATTACGGGTTTATTAATTTTTAATAATGAATTTAATATATTTTCTTCAAGTTTAATTGATAGAGTTTCATTATCTAATTGATTATTAATAAAATTTATTAATTCATTTTCAGGTAGTAAATCTATGAGTATTTGTATTCTTTTCTCTTTTTCTTCTGAATCTAATTTACACCATTCATCAATTAAACATTTACAAATTTTAGAATCTATTCCTAAATGTGAATAATATTTAAATTCATTATAATTACCGCCGATAAACCACATTTTCGGATAAATTTTCTCAAAATATTTGAATAAAATTTTTATATGGTAAGGTATCATTGATTTAACAATACTTTCTAATTTCCAAGATTGTATCATTTCTAGTATATCTGAGTTTTCAAGAGATTTTATTAAAATATTAGTTTCTATTAAAGATAATACTTTTTTTTTAGTAATATGTTCAATTATCTTAGCAACAAGTTCATCCTCACCATTACTTAAAATAAATAATTCAATAATTTTTGTTTCATTAAAAAATGTTAAAGGATATTGAGGAAAATCTAAATGATACTGTATAGCATACTTAAGAATTGATAAATCATACCCACCAAACTTTTTCTTATTCAAAACTTCTACAATTATCGATAATAGATAAGGAAATTCTGATAAATTCATAGGATTGTTAGGAAAAGCTCGACAAACAGAATAAAAATTGCTGATTATAGAATGTTGTATAGAAGAAAAATTTGATATATTAGAATTAATAGTACTCGGAAATAATTTACAAAACTCGTAATAAACATCGCGTTCGGTTTCATCATCCATATATATTCTAGAGAAAAAAATATTTTCACTAATATCTTGAATATATTCTATAGCTACAAGTTTAAACATTTCTTTATCATGTTTATATGAGTATTCTAAAAGTTTTTCTGATATATTTTGATAACCAAAAAAATGAGTACCATTAGTTCTTAAAAAAACTAATTGCTTTCTAATAAAATTCCAAATTTCTTTAGTTAATTTAAGTGTATCAAACACTTCAAAAACTAATTCAATTACTTCTTTATAAATATAAACATTTTCGTTTTTATGTCTAAAACCAATGTATTGTAAAACTGAATTTAAAGCATTAATATCTTTATTTTCACCACAAATTATTATTAAAAGTTTCAATAGAGTTTCTCGCCTTTGTATATTAGAAGATACATTTATTTTTTCTTTTATAATTGGGATTCCCACAGAAGTTGGATAATATTTTAGGAAGCTTTCGTCGTTCAATTTGGTAATTTTCACTTCAGCCCATTTCATTTTTATACTCGAGCTGGGGTATAATTTTAAAATATCAACATATTCAAATAATTCTTCGAGCGATTTATTTGGGAAACAAACTGAAAATGTTTCCCTAAATAATTCCCATCGTTGATTTTTAGGAAAATATTTAAGAAATTCATTTGTTTCTCTTATCTGATTTGAACAGTTTTCGATTTTGGTAGGAAAGATATTTTTAAAGAATAGTTTAAAATATGAACCCAAACATTTTACAACAGCACGCTTATTAAAAATATTAATGTAACTGTTAGGATTTTCTATAAACTCGTTTTTAACTATATTTAAAATCTTTACAGTAGCTGCTTTAGTTAATTTTCCTGGATTTATTTTCTTTAAAGTTAATAATTGTAAAAATAGCGTAGGGTTTTTTATTGCTAATGAATTTAAAATAGGTTGTTCTTCAAACGGTTTGTTGAAAATGCCATAAATATGATCTAAGTAAAGTGTAAACAGTTCTTCATTTTTATAGAATATTTGCTGAATTTGGTATCCATTCAATACTACTTCGCACTCTTTAAACAGATTCGCAATCTTCGCAACAGTACAAGCATGTACTACGTTCCATGCTGTGAAGAGTCCATACCTAAAAAAACAAAATTTAAAAAACATTTTTATACATAAACAAATGTTGAAATATATTAATGCAGAAGCAAATTATTATTAAAACAAATTTTATAATAAAATATAATGTTCTCTTCTTTCTCTTAATCTTATGCCAAGCCTAGTTGCGATCGGCATAAGCCTTCCGAATCATTCGTATCTACCTGTCTTTTTAATTCTTCCTCTTCTCTCATTTTTTTTCTTTTTTAGGTCCTTATTTATTTTATCCACCCACTTCAACTTTGATCTTTCTCTTTTTCTCTGACCCTCAATTTCACTCTTTTACTTACATAATTCTGATCCCTTTTCTCTACATAACCAAACCATCTCAACCTATTTTCCGGAATTTTCTTCTCAGCTGTCCCACTTTCACTGTACCTCTTATTCTCTCATTTCTTAATCTTTCATCGTTAATCCACACATCCAACGCAACATCTTCATCTCCGTCACTTAGAACTTTCTCTTCTGCTACTTCGTTATTGACCAGGTTTATACATCAATGCTGGTCTTACAACTCTCTTCTACAGTTTACCTTTCATTTTTGCACTCACATTCCTATCCCACAAACCTCAACTCATTCTTCTCCAATTCATCCATCCACACTTAATTCTATGATTCATCTCACTCTTTAACCGTCCATTCTTTTTCTAGCACAGACCCTAAATATTTTATTTTAAGGCCTGATTTTCAAAATCAAGAAATATCTTCCCATTACCTACCTGAAACTGTTAAAATCCTATCTACGTGGGATAGAATTCCGAACAAGAGTGAATGAAAGTAATTCCAATAATTTTCCTATAAAATCTGGTGTTCCACAGGGCAGCGTATTGGACCAATATTATATGTGCTATACACAACGGATTATGAATCCAATAATGAAACCATCACTGGTACGTTTGCAGATGATGCTGTCATCCTTACAACCGACGAAAATCCAATTATAGCATCTAACATTCTACAGGTACAACTGAAGAAATCGAGACGTGGTCAAACAAGTGGAGAATTAAAATGAATTAAACAAAATCAGTCCAATTGACTTTTACCTTGAGGAGAGACCAGTGTCCATAGTTTCACTTAACAATATCCATCTTCCCCAATCCTCTAGCACCAAATACCTAGGAATACATCTTGACTCAAAACTCAACTGGAAAGAAGCGGAAACAAATTAACCCAAGAATGAAAGATCTAAACTGGCTAGTCGGTAGGAAATCGAAAATGACCCTAGAAAATAAAATCCTTGTCTACAAACCTATCTGGACGTATGGAATCCAACTCAGGGGATGTGCGAGTAAGTCAAATACAGCCATAATTCAAAGAAGCCAATCGAAAATACACTGGTATGTGTCAAACCTAACACTTCATGAAGACCTAAAGAATCCCGTTCGTACATGATGTGATCACTAAATATAGCACAAAGCATCATGAAGGACTGGAATCACACAGTAAACTCTTACTTCAACTTCTAATAGAACATCAAGCCAATAGAAAACTCAAAAGGAACTGGCCAGCTGACCTGAGAAACGGTTGAAGTAGTGTTGTCACTGGAGAAGACCTCACCACGCCAATAGGAGCTCATTGCTCCGCAGCCAGCAAATTAGCTTATAGAACCTCATTTGTTTTTTGATTGCTAAAGAATGTGACATAATAAAAAAAAGTCCATTTATCTCATCTGTTGTCATATAGTCAGTCTTCGGTCAACTCACTCTCAACCCTCTTAGTCTCGAGCGCTTTTCTCCATTTTTCAAGTTTTCCTTCCGGTCTATATTTCACAATATCATTAGCATCCATCATATTTCAAGGAGCTTCACCTCTTATCCTTTCAGTCATAACATTCCTCACCATACTAAACAGATAGGGGCTCAGCATCGACCCCTGACCGAGCCCCACATGTACCACAAATCCCTCCGTAACCACAATACTGCTATTTATTTTCTGTTTTATTCCCTCATACATTTCCACTAATCGGAATGCTATTCCGGCACGAAAAATTTCAATTGCGAACATCCATGTGCAAACTTATGTAACCTCAAAAGAACACCTTTACCTATAAAATTTTTAATATTAGTTTTTTCTATTTAAAAACACGTGAACGTCGGTGGAAATAACCTTTTTAATAACTGGTTTGTTTGAAAGTGGAAGCAGTGATTTAAAGATGAAATTACGCATTGGCTTATTAATAAATGGAAGCAACAAGAGATGGATAGACCAGGAAAGTTGCTTACATTTCTTTAGTGACGATTTTTCTGTCGCAACCCCACTTTGCAATTTAACATGAGAAGCTTCCCTTAAAAAATTATAATTTAGATACAATGTAGAACAACAATCTTTAATTATCTCAATATACTCATTTTTTGGACATTTGGAAGAAACTGTAATAAAGCAAAGGGAATTAAGGATAAAATAATGAAAACAATGTGTTAACATCTAATATTTTATTACAATATATAACTGAAATTAATTTTTCTAGTAAAAAATTATGCAAATATTCAAGGACACAGATAAACTAAATAAAAAATATGTTAAATTATAATATAAGCGTAAGATTTACATTATGATATTGATTGATGTATATCAAAGTATATTTTTCTATTTTTTACACTTAAGAAAAACAAAATAGATAATATCTAATAAATTGTACAATGGTTAAACATAGATGTTAAGATGGTCTGAAAATGTGATGAAACTAAATAAGGATTAGTAATTACATGATAAAAATGATAAAGCAGCCAAGAAAATTAAAAGAAACTGTTAAATAGAAAATAAAACATCAAAATAGAGAGAAAATTAAATTAGATAGAAGTCGATAGGAGGTGATTGATGATGATTACATATTTAATCCTACTTAAAAAGATACCACAAAACTAGTACTTTTCAATATTTTTATCTTTTTTTGTAAAGCTTTACAAATTTATAATGCATCAGTTTAGACTATCACTAGATTCAAATAATTTTCATAATTAACATTAACAATAACATCTTGACTTTTCTGTAAAATTGCTAAAATATTATCATAGACAACTTTTAAATTATCATTATCTTCCTTACATATCGGTGTAATTAATTGAATTACAAGTACACAAACAATTGGTGATGAATTAAGATTTATCATATAATTAAACAATTTGTATTGATCGATTTTATCCAATCTAGTAATTTGTTGTGATAAATTATTTTTAAATATTTCATAAATGTGTGGACCAAACTCAACAGTTAATTGTTCCAAATAATTAAGAATACTTTTAGCAAAACCTTCTGCAGAATTGTTTAAGTATGCAATTAATATATTTAAAAAAATATACTCATCTAATGCATCTGATATTGGAACAAATTTATGCCAATTTTCTAAGAATAAATTGATAATATTGTATTTTGGTTTTTCATCATGTACGAACTCAGCTAATACAGTAGAAAAAATTCTAAATGTTGATTTATGTGAGTTAAAAAGGATTTCCAATACTTTATTCAAATTAACAGATCTATCTTGTTCTCGATATGTTAAACATAATACTACAAATTTATCAACATGAGGTAATCGGTTTTTACCTTCTAATGGTAAATACTGATTTATTACATTATTAATAAAAGATGAAGATAATGATTTTATTACATCCTCATTAAATGTTTGTTGCAACAATTTATCAAAGTAGACTTTTAGTTGAAGTTTTGTATTGTTACAAGATTCAAAGAGATTCCAACATATTTCTACATATCTAGATCTATATTTCTTAGGTATTGTCACTATGGTCAGTTTTTTAAAGAATATTTGATCACAGTTATCATTCTCTGTTAAAAGCTTTGTAACAATTGTAAATAAGTGTTCATTAGGATTATTTTTAAAATATTTAACGGCAGCCAAGCATAAGTATTTTTTAGAACCATTTGAATTAAATAAATTAATTATAGTATCATAATCCAAAAATGCGCAAGTTAAATGTATAAAATGTTTACTTATTTTTGGTTCTTTTTCTGATAACATTTTGAGCAAAGGTAGTAACATATTTTCAGGTGTTTTTTCAAACAATCTGTACAGTGATGGTACACAATATTTTAAATTGTCCTCGCTGCTCATATTAATAAATAATTTTATCAAATTTATTGGTTTCGTAATATTTTTTGATAATTGCAATATTTTAGTTTCAAGCTCACTTGTTCTATAATCATAATCTGATTCTTCCACCATTTTATTATACATATTTTTATTAACAAAATTTATAAATCCTTCTTCAGATAGTAATTGTATAGCAGCTTCTAAAGCAGTTTTTTGTTTATAATACTCAAAATTACACCATTCATTATTCAAGTACTCACATATGGTTTTATCCAAATTCAAATGGGAATAATTTTTAATAATTTTATCGAAAAATATTTCATTTGATTTTTTATGTATATTTTCAAAATTTGCAGCAAATAGTCTAGGTTTTGACTTTAACATAGAAGCAACAATCTTTGACATCTGCCAGCTACCTATATTATTATCTAGATCTAGATGCTTGTTACTGAAAATGTATAATATATTTTCCTCTACTACAGAAATACTTTTTTTTTCAGTCAAATATGTAATAAATTTCATAATAAGATAACTTTCATTACTAGAGAGCAATAGCAACTCAATGATTTTCGTTTCATTTAAAAAGGGTAACGCATATTGGGGAAAATCTAGATGATATTTAATAGCGGCAATCAGAACGGATGATCCACAATGGTCAATTTTTTTCATATGACAAAGTTCCTCAATAATTGACACTAAATAAGGAAATTCTAAAATATTTAAACACTTTTCACGACACTTGTTACAAATATCATAAAACTCGGTAATCATAGCGGATTTTAATACATTAAAATTGGGTACATCAGCTTGAATATAACTTGGAATAAGTTTGCAAAATTCATAGAATATTTCAAGTTCAACTTCTGATTCTTCTAAGTCAAGTCTGAACGAATAGTATTGCCGAATAACATCTTGGACATACTCAGTAGCAACTGATTTAAATAGTTCTTTATCTTTTTTAAATGAATACACCACGAGTTTATCCAGAATGGGTTTATAGTCATAAAACTGTATTGTACCACCAGTTCTTAACAACGCAATTTGTTGTCTAATAAAATTCCAGTGCTCTTTGCTTAGTTCTTCATCTTTAAAAGTTGTACAAACATGTTCCATAATTCGTTTGTAAGTGTAAGGATTTTCATTTTTATGTCTAGATGCAATGTATTCCAAAACATGACTTAATGCATCCAAATCTTTATTTTCAGCGCAAATTGTTATAAGTAGTTTTAATAAAGTTTGTCTACGTATCATATCTGAACACAGATTTATCTTTTCCTTTAACAAGGGAATCCCCACTGAAGTTGTATAATATTGCAAATAATTTTCATCATTTAATGTTGCAACTTTTACCTCAGCCCATCTCATTTTTATTTCGGGAGAGGGATTTAATTTTAAAATATCTACATGGATAAATACATCATCAAGTGTTTTATAAGGAAAATGATTGTAGAAAGCTTCAGTAAATAATTCCCATCTTCTCTTTTTGGGAAAGTATTTAAGAATGTTAAT
The DNA here is from genome assembly GCA_964028335.1 of Altica lythri. Classification (NCBI taxonomy): domain Eukaryota; kingdom Metazoa; phylum Arthropoda; class Insecta; order Coleoptera; family Chrysomelidae; genus Altica; species Altica lythri. The sequence continues at coordinate 16,660,693 of OZ034808.1, read as the reverse complement.
AATATCAGGCAATTCAGATGACCAATTTTCACTTTTTGTTGGGAATATTTGTTGATAAAAAAATCTAAAATCTGATCCCAAAATTTTAACAATTGCACGTTTACTCAGAATGTTTATAAACTTTTGAGGATCTTGAAACATTTCATTTTTAGCAACTGTTATAATTTTCACACTTGCTGTCTTTGTTAATTTTACTGGTTTAATTTTATTTAATGTTAATAATTCAATATATAGTTCAGGATTTTTTAAAGCTAGTAAATTTAAAATACTGCTTTCTGCGAAAGGTTCATTGTTAAAGTCAAACACATAATTTATGTAAATTATAAAAAGCTTTTGGTTTTTATGGAATATATGTTGAATTTGATAACCATTTAATTTTATTTCATTTTCGCTTGTTTCTAATATATTCACAATTTTGGAAAAACTGCAGGAGTGGATAACGTTCAACGCATTGAAGATTCCATACCTAACAGAAAAAAAAACTATTAAAAGTTTTCTAAACTGTTTCAATATAACATATATATATAAACGAATAGAGGATTCTAAAACGTTTTGTCCAATTTCAGTAAATATATACTCAGTAACATTAGAAGTGTTACACCCAGAAGGAATAATTTCTTAATCTTAATTTTTTGACAACAGAATGACTAAAGTTAAAGAATGCTATGATAACAATATCAATGTTTTATCTTTAATAGTTTTTGTAAAAATAAAATTTTATCTTAAATTAAAAAAAAAACGATTTATGAAGACCGGTTGGTAAAGAAATTTTTAATTATTGTTCTTCAGTCTAATTGTAGTCAGTGTAACAAAATGCCTCGAGTTCGAGGACATCAAAATTACCACCATGTTAGCGATTTTGACAGGGGTAGAATTGTTGGCTATAAAGATATGGGTTTGCCCTTCGTGTTAATTGTACGGCAATGACGGTAATGCGTGTGTGGACAAACGAAGGTAGAGGAACACGAAGAAGATCAACTGGCCAACCAAGGCGTACCACAGAGCATCAAGATAGGCGCTTTAGACTACTTGTTCTGCGAGATTGTTTTGCTACTACGCGTCAAATCGCTGATCAATGCTTTGGAGAGGAAGGTAGACCTGTTATTATGCGTACACTATACCGTCGCATTCGAGCCTTTGGACTGTTTTCATACCGCCCACGACTAGTGCTACCTTTGACCCAGGACCATTGCCATCAACGTTTGAATTGGTGCAGAGAACGGCAGCCATGAGTGGAAGAATTTCATAATGTAGCATTCAGCGATGAATCGCGATTTTGTTTAGGCATGCACAATAGCCGTAGAAGGGTAAGACGCCGCCGTGGAGAGCGACGAGATACCAGGTTTGTTCTTGAAAGACATGTACACAGGACAATTGGAGTAATGGTTTGGGGGACTATTGCCTCTGGTAGCCGATCACCACTTGTGTTCATTCGAGGCAGTATGACAGCTGCACGTTATGTTGACGATGTCTTACAAACCACTTTACTGCCTTATCTAGACGACCGAAGACACGTCCATTTTCAGCAAGATAACGCGCGTCCCCATATTGCTCGTCGAACTATGGACTTTCTCCAAGAAGCTAGCGTTAATGTTTTGCCGTGGCCACCCTGTTCACCAGATTTAAATCCCATCGAATATGCGTGGGATATGATGGGAAGAAGACTGTCTAATTTACACCATCCCCCACAAACTCTGGCACAGTTAATCCATGAAGTTCAAGTTGTATGGAACGAGATACCACAAGCAGACATTGATCATCTTACGTGTACATGAGTGTGTTCAGTTACGGGGTCGCCAAACATATCATTAATTTTTTTTTGTTATACGTTATTAAAAATCGTTTTATTCTCGATGTAAATCTACCATGTTGACAAAAAATTAAGATTAAGAAATTATTCCTTCTGGGTGTAACACTTCTAATGTCACTGAGTATATTACACAAATTGAAAGAGACTGAACGTTAATATTCACGCAAATGATGGTATACTCTAATGTTTTTCAGGTAAAAAACTCAATAAAAACAATTAAAAATTATTTTTAGTACATATTTATATCCTTATATAAATAATAGAAAACAAAATATATTTTGGAATAAATGCTTTACTTTTAACATACAATGATTATTTAAAATTAATGAAATTAGACAATTTCTAAATTTAAAGATATCTCATAATTAACTTTAACAAGAGTATCCTTACTTTTCTGTAAAATAGTTACAATATTATCGTAAAGAATTTTTAAATTACTATTATTCTTTAAAGATACTGGTGTCATTAATTGAATAACAAGTACGCAAATATTTGGTGACGAATTCAGATTCAATATAAAATCAAATAATTTATATTGCTCATATTTATCCAATGTAGAGATATGTAACGCCAAATTATTTTTAAAAATTTCATAAATTTGTGGACCAAACTCAGTAATTAATTGCTCCAAATAATTAAGAATAGTTTTAGCAAAACCTTCTGCAGAGTTGTTTGAGTATGCATTTAATATATTTAAACGAATATACTCATCTAAGGCATCTGTTATTGAAATAAATTTATTCCAATTTTCTAAAAATAAATTTACAATGTTGTATTTTGGTTTTTCATCACGTACGAAATCAAATAAAATATTAAAAAAGTTTCTAAATGTTGACTTATTTAATTTAGGAAGTATCTTCATTATTTGATTTAAATAATCAGATCTTTCTTGTTCTCTATATGTTAAACATAATACTATAAACTTATCAACTTGATGTAATCCGTTATTATCTTGTAATGAAAAATACTGAATAAAAACATTATTAATAAAAGATGAAGATAATGATGTTATAACATCCTCATTAAATGTTTGATGTAATAATTTGTCATAATACGATTTACATTTAATTTTATTGTCGTAAGATTCCAGTAGATTCCAACAGATTTCTACATATCTAGATCTATATTTCTTAGGTACAATAATGCTTACCAGTTTTTTAAAGAATATTTTATCACAGTTATCAATCTCTGTTAAAAGTTTTGTAACAATTGTAAATAAGTGTTCGGTAGGATTATTTTTAAAATATTTACTAGCTGCCAAGCATAAGTATTTTTTAGAACCATTTGAATTAAATAAATTAATTATAGTATCATAATCCAAAAATGCGCAACTTAAATGTATGAAATGTTTACTTATTGTTGGTTCTTTTTCTAATAATAATTTGAGCAGAGGAGATAACAGTTTTTCATGTGTTTTTGCAAACAATCTGTACAGTGAAGGTACACAATATTGTAAATTGCTCTCGCTGCTGATATTAATAAATAATTTTATCAAACTTATTGGTTTAGTAATATTTTTTGATAATTGCAATATTTTATTTTCAAGCTCAATTCTCCCATGATCATGATCTGATTCTTCAACTATTTTATTATATAAATTTGTATTAACAAAATTTAAAAATTCTTCTTCCGACAAAAATTGTATAGCAGCTTCTAACGCAGTTTCTTGTTTATTATAATTGAAATTACACCATTCATTATTCAAGTAATCACATATTTTTTTATCAAAATTTAAATGAGAATAATTTTTAATGATTTTATCGAAATATATTTCTTCTGACTTTTTATATATTTTTTCAAAATATGTAGCAAATAGTCTAGGTTTTGACTTTAACATAGAAGTAACAATATTTGATATCGTCCATCTGTCTATATCTACATCCATAGTGTTAAGAAATTTTAATATATTTTCCTCTTCCGCAGAAATACTATTTTTTTCTGTAAAATATATAATTAAATCACCAACAAAATAATTTTCATTACTAATGTGAGAAAGTACCTCAATGATTTTTGTTTCATTCAAAAAAGGGTAACGAATATTGTGGAAAATCAAAATGATATTTAATAGCAGCTATCAGAACGGATAATTCAAAATGTTCAATTTTTTTCATATTACAAAGCTCCTTAATAACTGACAAGAAATAAGGAAATTCTAAAATATTTAAACACTTTTCAGGACACTTGTGACAAATATCAAAAAACTCGGTAATCATAGTGGATTTTAATAAATAAAAATTAGGTACATCAGCTTGAATATAATTTGGAATAAGTTTGCAAAATTCATAATATATTTCAAGTTCAACTTCTGATTCATCTAAGTAAAGTCTAAACGAATAATATTGCCGAATAACATCTTCGACATACTCAGTAGCCACTAATTTAAATAGTTCTTTATCTTTTTTATATAAATACACCAAGAGTTTAGCCAGAATGGGTTTATAGTCATAAAACTGTACTGTACCACCAGTTCTTAACAACCTAATTTGTTGCCTAATAAAATTCCAGTACTGTTTACTTAGTTCATCATCTTTAAAAATTGTACAAACATGTTCCATAATTCGATTGTAAGTGTAAGGATTTTCATTTTTATGTCTAGATGCAATGTATTCCAAAACATGACTTATTGCATCCAAATCTTTATTTTCAGCGCAAATTGTTATAAGTAGTTTTAATAAAGTTTGTCTACGTATCACTTCTGAACACAGTTTATTTTTTCCTTTAACAAGGGAATCCCCACTGAAGTTGTATAATATTGCAAAAATTTTTCATCATTTAATGTTGCAACTTTTACCTCAGCCCATCTCATTTTTATTTCGGGAGAGGGATTTAATTTTAAAATATCTACATGGATAAATAAATCATCAAGTGTTTTATCAGGAAAATTATTGTTGAAAGCTTCAGTAAATAATTCCCATCTTCTCTTTTTGGGAAAGTATTTAAGAATGTTAATAATATCAGGCATTTCAGATGACCAATTTTCACTTTTTGTTGGGAATATTTTTTGATAAAAAAATCTAAAATCTGATCCCAAAATTTTAACAATTGCACGCTTACTCAAAATGTTAATAAACTTTTGAGGATCTTGAAATATTTGATTTTTAGCAACAGTTATAATTTTTACACTAGCTGCCTTTGTTAATTTTACTGGTTTAATTTTATTTAAAGTTAATAATTCAATATAGAGTTCAGGATTTTTTAAAGCTAGTAAATTTAAAATATTGGTTTCTGCGAAAGGTTCATTGTTAAAGTCTAACACATAATTTATGTAAATTATAAAAAGCTTTTGATTTTTATAGAATATTTGTTGAATTTGATAACCATTTAATTTTATTTCATATTCGCTTGTTTCGAATGTATTCACAATTTTAGAAAAACTGTAGGAGTGAATAACCTTCAACGCATTGAAGATTCCATACCTAAAGGAAAAAATATTCTATTAAAAAAGTTTTTTCAACTATGTTTCAATTTAAAAAATATATAAACATAATAGTCCAATGAAAAAGGTATCAAATCTTCAAAAAGAGCAAGGGACATTTATGTATCCGACTCTCAGGAATCCGAATCTGAAGTTGTTGTTTTTTTGTAAATATTGAAGTAATGGCGCTAGAGCATTTCGATCTCCATTTCGGTACGTATCTATGTCGCTCACCAGCAGTGTTGCCAACCTAAAATTATTGAAATAGGTAGATTGATACAAAAAAAGTACAAATCGATAGATTTAAAAAAATGGCGATATATTTAAAAAAGTGTTTATTTAATATAAAAAAGGTAAGTTCAAATTAAGATAAAAAAATTAAATAATTATGAAAGAAAATTATTACGGTATATCGGTAGATTACTACCTAAATCTGTGAAGTTGACATCGCCGCTCACTAGTTCTCACAAAAACGTCGGCATCCGCAGTGAAATATAGATGAAAGAACATCAAAGGCGGCGCGAAGAGTGATTCTACTATTCTTGTCTATATACGACGGTAGGATCCAGAGACAATATAATTATATATTATCTCTGGTAGGATCACTCTGCGCGCCACCTTTGAGGTTCTTTGATCAAAATTTATCTGTGGATGCCGACGGTTTTGTGAGAACTGGAAAGCAACCATGCGAACTATACCGATTTTTCAGTAGATCTACTGCTTTAGAAAGTAATGTACCGAAATACCGTTATAATTTTCTTTTATAATTATTTAAGTAACTTTTTTGTATCTTAATTTAAACTTACTTTATTTTATTAAATTAACATTATTTTAAATTTGCCGACATTTTTTTAAATCTACCGATTTCTACTTTTTTTTTGTACCAATCTACCAATTTTAGAAATTTTAGGAAGCCAATGTCCCTATATCGTTTACGCACCCTAAAATTTTTGAAGATTTTACGCTCCCTAAAATATTTGAAGATTTGATACCTTTTTCATTGGGTTAATAAGGTTTTGTCCAATTTCAATAGATATATTAACATGATATAAAGTTATTTTTCTTAGTATTCGGTGCGGTATGTTTTCGTATATTACGATATTATAAGCAGATGACTATTTGGTTTACGAAGTAAGGGGATATGCATATCCAAAAATATCCAATTAGAGCGAATTGCAAAATATAGAGATGACACTAGTGTCGTTAGAGCTCTAAAAACACATACCTACATATCATCCACCATTTTGTATCCAGTCTCACAGAATATTATTGTGGTGCTCGTGCCTCTTTCGAGCACACAAAGTTTCTTTATTTAAAGGTTTTTAGTTATATGCAATCGTTGGCGATCATTTGGTCTCTTCTTTTCTTTTTCAGTGATTTAATAATCACTGATTAAGATTCATTTTCTTTTTGAAGAGCTTTATGAGATTATTCGTATGGATAGCAAAATAATCTCAACCAGTATAGAAAATATATATATAGATCACCGTTGCCAAGACAGTGGATCGTCGTTGATAAAAAAAAGGCGAAACAAATTGTTTGATTGATTATTATTTTTGATATTTCAAAAAAGTCAGATGTATTTCTTTTTGCTACAGTAATACAAGTTGTTATAATTTCATTTTTATTTTATTTTAATTTGGTGTAATGACCATTGCACTAAAATTATGTTGTTTGGTTTTACCAAAAAGAATAACTTGGAACTGTAACAATACTATAGCGAGTTACAATTTTCACATTTAATCTAGAATTTAACTTTTACAGATACATCCCCGAAACTGGATAGATACTATTTTAAAACGTTCTATCACAAATTTAACTAATGACACTGTTAATAACTGAAGTCTAATCTAATCTAAATAAACCTGGCATGGTCTCTCCTGTAGAGCTCCATGTTTTAAGCACTGCTTCCTATGGGAATATTGTGACCAGGTTCAGCATCAAGAGTTCTTGCATGCACCCTATGCGTGCAGGACTCTAGTTTGTTCAGCTAAAAATCATCACCATCACTGATCTTCAGGTAGGCATAAATCCAGGTGTCCCAAGTTCTTATTTGGATGACTATCCTTGAGTTACTGTTGCCACAGGGCAGTTCCCTTTATAAGAGATCTGTGTCCTGTGACTAGCTCCTCAAGGTGGTGATAGGATTCAGGGTTCGTGTCACCGAAGATGAGGGACCGTTTATGGTCCAAGGCCACACACTCGAATAGAATGTGAGTTGCCGTCTCATCTTCCATGGCGCACAGTCGGCACGAGGTGGGTTCCTGTGTCAGAATCCCCATCCTTCGAAGGTGTAGTCTGAATGTTCCATGCCCAGTGAGTAGGCCCACCAGTACTCTTACCTGACTCCTGCCAAGATTCAGTATGTCAGACGTTAGTTTTTTGGAGTAGCCTTTGAGCGTCAGCTTCGAATGCCTCAGCCCTACAGTATTACTCCAGTGTTTGGTCGACTCTTCGCAGACCCAGTTCCTGACTTTGGTCCTTACCCAGGCAACTGAAGTCTAACGGGAATATAGTTTTAATTTACTTGGCGAGTGATAAATCTGTGATAAGGATTTTGAATGGATGAAGATAATCCTCATGTATCAATGCCTAAAATTCACAACCAGAAAAGAAAAAAATGACAAAAGATGAACCATTGATGGTTAGTAGCATTGGATACAACATTGTGGATGATTCTACTCATACCTTTAAATTAAACCCTAAGTTTCATTTTCTCTTTATTCCGTTATTCGGTACGTTTGCAAACCATTTAAGCACGCTTGTATTAGTATGTCCGAATTGATAGATTGATGGAAGGAAATACTTTTTGAATCCTGTTTACGATCTTGGAGAATACCTGGTTAAAGAAGGTTTCCCACGTAAATATTACACAGATTGAAAGAGACTGAACGTAAATGTTCACGCAAATCGTGGTATACTCTAGTGTTTTTCAGGTAAAAAACTAAATAAAAACAATTAAAAATTATTTTTAGTACATATTTATTTCCTTATATAAATTAATAGAATACAAAATATATTTTGGAATAAATGCTTAAGTTTCATACAATGATTATTTAAAATTAATAAAATTAGACAATTTCTAAATTTAAATATATCTCGTAATTAACTTTAACAATAGTATCCTTACTTTTCCGTAAAATAGTTACAATATTATCGTAAAGAATTTTTAAATTACTATTATTCTTTAAAGATACTGGTGTCATTAATTGAATAACAAGTACGCAAATAGTTGGTGACGAATTCAGATTCAATATAAAATCAAATAATTTATATTGCTCATATTTATCCAATGTAGAGATATGTAACGCCAAATTATTTTTAAAAATTTCATAAATTTGTGGACCAAACTCAGTAATTAATTGCTCCAAATAATTAAGAATACTTTTAGCAAAACCTTCTGCAGAATTGTTTGAGTATGCATTTAATATATTTAAACGAATATACTCATCTAAGGCATCTGTTATTAAAATAAATTTATTCCAATTTTCTAAAAATAAATTTACAATGTTGTATTTTGGTTTTTCATCACGTACGAAATCAAATAAAATATTAAAAAAGTTTCTAAATGTTGGCTTATTTAATTTAGGAAGTATCTTCATTATTTGATTTAAATAATCAGATCTTTCTTGTTCTCTATATGTTAAACATAATACTATAAACTTATCAACTTGATGTAATCGGTTTTTATCTTGTAATGAAAAATACTGAATAAAAACATTATTAATAAAAGATGAAGATAATGATGTTATAACATCCTCATTAAATGTTTGATGTAACAATTTGTCATAATACGATTTACATTTAATCTTATTGTCGTAAGATTCCAGTAGATTCCAACAGATTTCTACATATCTAGATCTATATTTCTTAGGTATAATAATTCTTACCAGTTTTTTAAAGAATATTTGATCACAGTTATCAATCTCTGTTAAAAGTTTTGTAACAATTGTAAATAAGTGTTCGGTAGGATTATTTTTAAAATATTTAATTGCAGCCAAGCATAAGTATTTTTTAGAACCATTTGAATTAAATAAATTAATTATAGTATCATAATCCAAAAATGCGCAACTTAAATGTATGAAATGTTTACTTATTGTTGGTTCTTTTTCTAATAATAATTTGAGCAGAGGAGATAACAGTTTTTCAGGTGTTTTTGCAAACAATCTGTACAGTGAAGATACACAATATTGTAAATTACTCTCGCTGCTGATATTAATAAATAATTTTATCAAACTTATTGGTTTAGTAATATTTTTTGATAATTGTAATATTTTATTTTCAAGCTCAATTCGACCATGATCATGATCTGATTCTTCAACTATTTTATTATATAAATTTGTATTAACAAAATTTAAAAACTCTTCTTCAGAAAAAAATTGTATAGCAGCTTCTAATGCAGTTTCTTGTTTATTGTAATTGAAATTACACCATTCATTATTGAAGTACTCACATATTTTTTTATTCAAATTTAAATGAGAATAATTTTTAATTATTTTATCGAAATATATTTCTTCTGACTTTTTATATATTTTTTCAAAATATGTAGCAAACAGTTTAGGTTTTAACTTTAACATAGAAGTAACAATATCTGACATCGTCCATCTGTCTATATCTACATCCATAGTGTTAAGAATTTTTAATATATTTTCCTCTTCCGCAGAAATACTATTTTTTTCTGTAAAATATATAATTAAATCACCAACAAAATAATTTTCATTACTAAGGTGAGAAAGTAACTCAATGATTTTTGTTTCATTCAAAAAGGGTAACGAATATTGTGGAAACTCAAAATGATATTTAATAGCAGCTATCAGAATGGATAATTCAAAATGTTCAATTTTTTTCATATTACAAACCTCCTTAATAATTGACACTAAATAAGGAAATTCTAAAATATTTAAACACTTTTCAGGACACTTGTGACAAATATCATAAAACTCGGTAATCATTCCGGATTTTAATAAATTAAAATTGGGCTCATCAGCTTGAATATAACTTGGAATAACTTTGCAAAATTCATAAAATATTTCAAGTTCAACTTCTGATTCATCTAAGTCAAGTCTGAACGAATAATATTGCCGAATAACATCTTGGACATACTCAGTAGCCACTAATCTAAATAGTTCTTTATCTTTTTTATATGAATACACCACGAGTTTATCCATAATGGATTTATAGTCATAAAACTGTACTGTACCACCAGTTCTTAACAACTCAATTTGTTGCCTAATAAAATTCCAGTGTTCTTTGCTTAGTTCATCATCTTTAAAAGTTGTACAAACATGTTCTAAAATTCGTTTGTAAGTGTAAGGATTTTCATTTTTATGTCTAGAAGCAATGTATTCCAAAATAGAACTTAATGCATCCATATCTTTATTTTCAGCACAAATTGTTATAAGTAGTTTTAATAAAGTTTGTCTACGTATCATATCTGAACACAGATTTATCTTTTCCTTTAACAAGGGAATACCCACTGACGTTGTATAATATTGCAAATAATTTTCATCATTTAATGTTGCAACTTTTACCTCAGCCCATCTCATTTTCATTTCGGGAGAGGGATTTAATTTTAAAATATCTACATGGATAAATAAATCATCAAGTGATTTATCAGGAAAATTATTGTTGAAAGCTTCAGTAAATAATTCCCATCTTATCTTTTTGGGAAAGTATTTAAGAATGTTAATAATATCAGGCATTTCAGATGACCAATTTTCACTTTTTGTTGGGAATATTTGTTGATAAAAAAATCTAAAATTTGATCCCAAAATTTTAACAATTGCACGCTTACTCAAAATGTTAATAAACTTTTGAGGATCTTGAAACATTACATTTTTAGCAACAGTTATAACTTTTACACTAGCTGCCTTTGTTAATTTTACTGGTTTAATTTTATTTAATGTTAATAATTCAATATATAGTTCAGGATTTTTTAAAGCTATTAAATTTAAAATATTGGTATCTGCAAAAGGTTCTTTGTTAAAGTCAAACATATAATTTATGTAAATTATAAAAAACTTTTGATGTTTATGGAATATTTGTTGAATTTGATAACCATTTAATTTTATTTCATTTTCGCTTGCTTCGAATATATTCACAATTTTAGAAAAACTGCAGGAGTGGATAACGTTTAACGCATTGAAGATTCCATACCTAACAGAAAAAAAATAAACTATTAAAAAAGTTTTCTAAACTATGTTTTAATATAACATATATATAAACGAATACAACTTGTAGTTTCATATTACAGAAGATTCTAAAAAGTTTGTCCAATTTCAGTAAAAATATTAACATGATAAAAGTTATATTTCTTTGTATTCGATACGGTACGTTTTCGCATATTCCAGTAAATATAACGACATGACCATTGGGTTATGGAAGTAAAGGGATGCTGATGTACAAAAGTATCCTCCAATTAGAGCGAAAAGCAGGAGAGATATAAAACTAGTCTCATTAGAGGTCTAAAAACACCTATTCAAAAATAAAAGTGACGGTGCAGACTGTAGCGACTATAGGGGCAAATCTTTACTATCCGTTGCAGGCAAGGTCTCACTAGAATCAAAGTTTGGCATTCCCCAAAATTTCTAATCATATGTAACAGAAAAGTAACCTGCCCCTTCCATACGCACACTGGCGTTCGACAGGGTTATGTAATAACCCCTCTTCTTTTAAATATATGTGTGGCTGCCCATTCCATTATTATTGATAGAAAGTTGGATGAGAGGACTGGATATCAGAGACAGGCATGGGGTGGTGTCTTCAAATTGGCACGGTTGAAGGCAAAAACGAAAACTAGAAACTGCTACATAACAGAACTAATGTATGCAGACGACTGTTAATTAATAGCCCGTTCTCCAAACCAACTTCAGAAGAAAATTGACGTCTACTCAGATATCTTGAATTGAACTCATCTAGAACTATTAGCGTCTTCATTTCGTTACACTGGTGTACACTAGTGCAGTTAAAAAAAGCGAAGAATGTTTTATTGGTACGGTGTAACAAGGTCCCGAAAAAGTGCAGAAAGCATGAATGTTTATTTGACCCAAGTTACACTAGTTTATGTCACACTTTCGGGGCGTGGCTACACCGACTTCAAGAGCCAGTGTACCAGTGCAATTGTAGATTTTAGGTTATGTTAATGTCATATTAAAGTGTTTTGTTTGTATTTATCGTGTGAGTGAATTTATAAAAAATGAATCAAAAGCAAAAACTATTGTTACTGGCGTCGGAATTTTTATCATCAGAAGATAGCAGTGATAGTGACGTAGAATATTTTAGTACACAAGTTTGTGTATAAAGAACAATGATTTCTGGGAAGTTGAAAGTGATAATTCGGAGGATACAGTTAATTGTAACATATTTCACAATCCCCTGAATCAAAAGGGAAATGAAAAAAGAGATCACATATGTCAGTTGCTACCTTACCAATAGTTGAATAATTTTGTCTTATTTTTTTATAAATAAATAATAAAATACTTTTTGTAAATCTGATTTTCTCTGCCTTCTCCCGAACTAGTCAACCTTTCCCTTGAGAAACCCTAATTGGTGTTGTAATTTTTATTGCAAGAAACAGATGACGGACAATAGTAACTATAAATATATAAAAATAACTGCACAGACAATGCGGGGGTTGCTTTTACAATCCAACTTTCGAATTCCCACAGACGTAGTATGACTAATTCGGTAGAAGCAATTTGTTTACAGGGTGACATTTTTGTACACCACATACGCATGAAGGGTGTAAGTATTGAACATTCGCGATAGCGCAAAGAATTGAACTGGTGTAGAACAGAACTGTCCGCATCCAGTGTAACGACAGATTGAGTGCACACTGCTCCGGTGCTGGTGTAGCAGAGTGTACACTTTTATCGAATCGAATAGAAGACGCTATAAAGATTCTGTCAGTGGTTCAGGTCATCAGCGATGTGCAAAATATTTTTGGAAAGGCTACAACTATAAGACAAAGAAGACATAACAGGGTCAGTGCTTCATCAAACACTTGAAACAAAAATGGCTGTCTACCAAGCAGCTGTCCTGTCAACTTTACTAAATACTATTTAAAAACGTCCTATCACAAAATTAATAACAGTGTAATTTGAACTAAAGTTCATCTTCCCGCACCCCGTATAAATAGTAGAATACAAAATCTATTTTGCAATAAATGCTTTTCGTTTAACACAGCTTCAGATAATGATTTATAATTAAGGAAATTAGACAATTTCTAAATTTATATAAATCTCATAATAAACTTTAACAATAGTCTCCTTACTTTTCTGTAAAATAGCTACAATATTATCGTAAAGAATTTTTAAGTTACTATTATCCTTTAAAGATACTGGTGTTATTAATTGAATAACAAGTACGCAAATATTTGGTGACGAACTCAGATTCAATAGAAAATCAAATAATTTATATTGCTCATATTTATCCAATGTAAAGATATGTATGTCTACGCGTCATATCTGAACACATATTTATCTTTTCCTTTAACAAGGGAATCCCCACTGAAGTTGTATAATATTGCAAAAAATTTTCGTCGTTAAATGTTGCAACTTTTACCTCAGCCCATCTCATTTTTATTTCGGGAGAGGGATTTAATTTTAAAATATCTACATGGATAAATAAATCATCAAGTGTTTTATAAGGAAAATTATTGTAGAAAGCTTCAGTAAATAATTTCCATCTTCTCTTTTTGGGAAAGTATTTAAGAATGTTAATAATATCAGGCATTTCAGATGACCAATTTTCACTTTTTGTTGGGAATATTTGTTGATAAAAAAATCTAAAATCTGATCCCAAAATTTTAACAATTGCACGTTTACTCAGAATGTTTATAAACTTTTGAGGATCTTGAAACATTTCATTTTTAGCAACTGTTATAATTTTCACACTTGCTGCTTCTGTTAATTTTACTGATTTAATTTTGTTTAATGTTAATAATTCAATATATTGTTCAGGATTTTTAAAAGCTAGTAAATTTAAAATATTGTTCTCTGCAAAAGGTTCTTTGTTAAAGTCAAACACATAATTTATGTAAATTATAAAAAGCTTTTGATTTTTATGGAATATTTGTTGAATTTGATAACCATTTAATTTTAATTCATTTTCGCTTGTTTCGAATATATTCACAATTTTAGAAAAACTGCAGGAGTGGATAACGTTTAATGCATTGAAGATTCCATACCTAACATGAAAAAAAATAAACTACTAAGAAAGTTTTCTAAACTATGTTTCAGTATGTCAACGAATACAATTTGTAGGTTCGTACTATAGTATAGAGGATTCTAAAAGGTTTTGTCTAATAAATAAATCAATTTTGAAGTTTTTTTTTTATATAAAACAAACCAAAACAAGTTAGTTGCTTAATTGATATAAATAACTAATATCATTACAAAAAGTTTCTAATTTTTATGAAATATCTGTTGAAATTGATACTCTTCTAATTTTATATTCGTTTCCTTCTAATTTATTTACTGTTTTTGAAAAACTGCAAGAATGTTTACTACACGAGCAGAAGGCGAGTATGACGGTTACACGAAAGTAAAATATGTATTCCATATAAGTCACAGACCTTACTTTTTCAACTAGTACTTTAGTTTGACACATACTACCGTGTATTGTCGGATTTGAATTTTCGGATTCAATTCTTGCCCCGTGTGAGTTTTTTTTTTAATTTGTACTAACCAACTATTTAATAAACTCTTTTTTATTTAACTGGTAATAAATTACCAATAGCCACTTCAGTATCATGTTATTTCTGGTGGAGTATTATCTCAAACACTTAGAAATCATTGGTATAGTCAGCAAGCAATGACAGATAGTTTATTTAAATTTATTCAAGACTTCATGCGCCTTTAGAAAAGTATGATATAAGTTTAAACGAAGTCGTTGAAACACAACTGTTATCAATAGCCCGCTCCCGCTAAGCCCGCGCACAGGCAGCCTTTGTGTATAATAAAATTCTAAAATAAAATTAGCATAAGTTACTCCTTATTACATCAGCTATCTCCAGTGAAAGTAAAATTGTAAAAAATGTTATTTTGGTATATACGTACATATGCATTTAGAAAAAGCGGTTATTTTACTTCCATTTATTTGTATAGATACCCATTTTATATCAACTGTCTCAATTTCCAACACACTGTGTGGGAATGCCATCGATTCGATGGTGAACAATGTATTAAAAAAATGTAAAAATAATATTTTGTAGAAATCATTTCAGTAAAAGTTTACTTAAAATATAATTAAAATAGTGACACAGTTTTAAATCTGCGTTCTGATTAATCAAAAAGTCCAAAACCCATATCATCATCAGAATCGTCATCAGAATCTTCTAAATATTTATTTTTGGCAGTTTTTAATTGTAAATGATTTTCAAAATAGTATTGTACAAGAGTATCTTCACTTTTCTTTAAAAATACTACGATATTATCAAAAGCAGATTTTAAATCCTCAGGATCATCCGTAGATGTTAGTGGTATTAATTCAATAACCAGCACACAAATTGCTGAAGATAATTTGTAGTTTAACATAAAATTAAATAATTTGTATTGACAATATTTATCTAATTTATCAATTTGTTGTTCTAAACTATTTCTGAATATGTTATAAATACATGGACCAAAATCAGTGGTTAATTGGTCAAAATAATCTACAATAAATTTGGCAAAATCCTCGAAAGTTGCACTTAAATAAGTATTTACAATATTCAAAATAATACGTTGTTCTAATGAAGATGGTAAACAAGGATTATCATTCAAATGTTGTAGAATTTGTTGTATAATATTAAAACCTGGTTTCTTACTGCATACAAAATCAATTAAATTGTTACAAAATGTTTTAAAATACATTTTATCTAATTTAAACAGAATTTCTAATACTGTTTTTATATTATTTCTTCTATCTTGTTCTCGATAAGTTATACATTGGATTGCAAATTGATCAATATCATTTAATCGATTTTTATCTTCAACTGATAAATAATTCTTTAAAATATTATTAACGAATCCAGAAGATAAAGATGTTATTACATTATCATCTAATGTTTGATGTAATAATTTATCAAAATAAGATTTTAATTTTATTTCCTCATCTTTGTATTTCTCTAATAAATTCCAAAATATTTCAATATATCTCTGTCGGTATTTTCTTCCCAATGTAATAAAAGAAAGTTTTTTAAACATTATCATTATCTGATCACCACTGCTGATGTCTTGTATACGTTTTATAATAATTGAATATAAGTCTTCTGAAGGATTATTTTTAAAATATTGTAAAGAGGCTCTTAATAGCTGATTCCTCTTAAATTTAGTATCATTTGAATATAGTAAGTTAAATATACGAACTTCATCTAATAAAGCACAAGTTAAAGATATGTACAATGTTACATTTTTTCGTAACAAATTATTAAAATATGGATACAATAATTTTTCAGAAGTTTTCGAAAACAATCTGCATACTGAAGGTGTAGAGTACTTAGAATTATCTTCTGTATAAATATCAATAATAAATGGAACAAATAATTCTGCTTTCGAGACACTTTTTAGTAACTGAAATACTTTTTTTTGTAGATTGAGTATAATTGAGAGTTCTTCATTTGTTTTGAACACATTTTTATTAACAAACTGTATAAATTCTGTTTCAGGTAATAAATCTATAAGCACGCCTAATGTAATTTGTTTATAATTAATAGTAAATTTATTCCAACCCTTTTCTACATAATCGCAGATTTTTTTATCTATTCCTAAGTGAGAATAATATTTATATTTTCGGGTACTTCGACGGGTTAAGATATCTTTATTTAAAAAATTATCGAAATATAACATGAATAATCTTGGATGATTTGGTATAAAATATGTAATGTTACTAAAATGTAAAGAAACATTAGGCATTTCAAGTAATTTTAATAAAATATTATATTCTAATTGGGAAAGTACCTTTTTTCTTGACATAAAAATAATAATTTCATCAATAACATGATATTTATTTTCCGTTAACGAAAGAAGTTCTATAATTTTAGCTTCATTTAAAAAAGGCAATGAATATTGTGGATAATCTAAATGATACTCTATAGATTTACTAATAATGCTTACTTCTTCGTCTTCAAATTTTGTTTTAGTATAAATTGTTTCTATAACAGAGAGTAAATAAGGTAAATGTAATATATTTAAACAGTTTTTCGGAGTAATTTCGCAGATCTCGAAAAAATCGGAAACCAGAATATGATCGTTACAACCATAAGTTTGAATATCCTCTTCCGGATTAGAAACATAAGGAAATAGTTTACAAAACTCAAAAAATATATTGCGTTCCAATTCTTGATCATCTAAATAAATCCGATAATGATAACCCAATTTAAATTTCAAGTAATCAATAGCTGTTAACTCGAATAGTTTTTTATCGTATTTGTACGAATACGTTAAAACTTTAATTAATATAAAACTATACTCATAAAACTCTACACCTCGTGCTTTTAACAAAAGAGCTTGTTCTCTAAGAAAGCAACAATGATCTCGTCTCAAATCATCAATTATAAAGGTATTACACACAGTCTCTAAAATTCGCAAATATATTTGATAATATTCATTCTGGTGTCTGTCACTTAAATATTCCAAAACGGAACTTAAAGAATTCAAATCTTTATTTTCTGCACAAATAAGTACAAGTGATTTTAAAAGAGATACTCGTCGAGTTATATCAGAACAGAGATTTATTTTTTCTTTTATCAAAGGAACACCAACAGAAGTTGTATAATAATTTAAAAATTTTTCATCCTTTGATATTTTCAATTTGATCTCAGCCCATTTCATTTTAACATCTGGACTAGGATTTAATATTAAAATATCAGTGAGTTCAAATATTTCTTCCTCTGTAATATTTGGAAAACAACTAAAAAATGTTTCCCTAAATAATTCCCAACGTTTACTTTTAGGAAAATATTTCAAATACTGCAAAATATCATCCATTTTATCTGACCAGTTTTCGCGTGAAAACAAATTCTTATAAAATATTTTAAAATCTGTAGCTAAACATTTTAAAATTGTTCGTTTGTTCATAATACGAACATAGATATGAGGATCGCGTATGATTTCATCTTTAGCGAAATGTAGAATTTGCGAAGTAGCTGCCGTAGTTAATTTTTTTATTTTGATTTTTTTGGATTTGAACTGTTTTAAAAATAAGTTAGGATTTTTTATAGCTAACAAATTTAGAATATTTTTTTCTGTAAAAGGTTTTTGAACTAAATTGAAAATATGATCTATGTATATTGAAAAAATCTCGTCATTTTTAAGCAATATATGTTGAATTTGATAGTTACTAAGTTTTATATCATAATCTTGTAATCCTAATAAATGTACGATTTTAGAAAAACTACAGGAATGAATTAACACGAAGGCATTGAAGATTCCATACCTAGTAGAAAAAAATATTCTTAACAGATTCTTTAAAAAAAAAAAGTACATACCTCTTTTGAATAGCATCAAATAATTGATCCATTTTATCTTCACTCCAACAACAAGATATTTTTCTCAAAATTTTTAGCCTTGTACTGTAGGACACACATGGAAGAAAATCATTAACGAACTCAACTGGACTTGTATTTTTAAATGCTTCTTCTATAAACCATTTCTGTCTAATAATTATTTTTATATGTTCTATGTTTCCTTCTTTTAATATTTCTAATAAAGCTTCCGTTTTTTTAAAGAATATTAATGTTTCCACCCAAAATAATCGTTCTTGATAAGTTTTTGGTTGTATATTTTTAAGAGCATTATCAATTTCAGATTCACTTGAATTTAATGAGGTAGTTTTAAGTAGTTTAAAGAAACTTTTTTTGCGTTCATTTACCAGGTCTCCCTCTAAATTATGGAAGCCGGTGACAAAATTAGCCATGATTTTACCTACAAAATATAGATCAATAAATTATTGCAGAGACAGCTAAACGGTCACGTAAATTTGAGAAATATTAATATCAAAATTTCATATTTTACTTCGACCAGGGAAAATAGCAAAATAAACAGTCTTTCCGTGATACTCGTTGATACAGGTAGCTAACAGTTGTCCTTGTCTTTTTATGAGGTACAGAGGAGAATCTAAAATAATTTTAGCTCTATACGTTGATGATGGTTTGATAGCATCCAATGAACCAGAAGCAGCTAATTATTTTATAGAAGAGTTAAAAGATTGATTTAGGATTACAACAAAACCAGCATCCTACTTTCTAGGTTTACAGATAGAAAGAACAGAAGATGGTCCAATTAAGGTTAGTCAAACAGCTTATACTAAGAAAATTCTAAAAATATTTCAAATAAGTAATTGCAAATCTGTTGGTACACCTATTATAAAAGGATATAGTGAAAAACAAGATAAAAATGAAAGGTTTCCTTATAGATAAGCTGTTGGAGCACTATCATATTTGATGATTGGGACTAGACCAGACATCTCTCATACAGTGGGAGTCGTGTCAAGAAAATTAGAAAATTTTTCAAACGATGATGTAGATAAAATGAAACGCTTTTTGCGCTATTTACAAGGAACTTTGAATTGGAGACTTGTGTGCAATAAAGTATTAAACTCCAATATGTTATGCTATAGTGACTCTGAACATGGTGGAGACTTAGATACCGGAGAATCCACTTCTGGAATGGTTTGTTTACACACTGTGGACACATTGTTTAGAAAAGCAACAGACAAAACTCAGTAGCGATTTCCAGTACTGAAGCTGAAATGGTTGCAGCTGCAGCTAGTAAGGCAGCAAGGTCAAGTATTGTTACAAAAAATGATTCCATTAAAAATGAGCATTCAAGAAGCACTTATGAGCGAAGTGCATTCTAGCAGTATTAATACATTTCTAGAGCATTTTATATGTTTTTTCAGTATAATCTTTCCACTATTTCATATCATTCACCCGTTTTTATATACCTACAGATTTGAAAGTTGTAATTGTTTAAATACTGTTTATAATTAAAAAATTAAAATAAATATTTTGCTTATGTTTTTTATTATAGAATCGACAAAAAAAGCCGGTAGGTAGGTACCTGTATCAATGAGTGTTTATATAAAATCGTTTCTTCCCTGGTGTATTAGTAAAATATGTATCATAATATTGTGTAACAATATCATAATAATAATATAAATTTCTGGATTCGTGACTTACTCTGTAGCGAAACATTAGTATTACAATTTCAAAAACACGTAACAATTTGCTAATCAATTTATTAAATACGAATATAATTTAACTTCTTCAAGCAAATACCTGTTTGCTGTTTGACCTTGATGAACATTTTCTTTTATGGCAAGAACTAATTCTATAATTATATGTATTAAATATATTTATTTTAAATAATCTCAGATTATTACTATTAACAAATTGTTATACCAGTAAACCTTTTTTTAATAATTTGAAATATTTCACAAGAATATGTTAACTTCTTTAATGTATTCGTTTTAGAACCATGTTAACTTCTAATAAAGGCTTGATATGAGAAGTACTCACCTCTAATTCACTAATTTTTATATCTTGATTACTTTTTTCTTAAACTAATTACACAGATCTATTTTTAAACAACGTAATGTACAAACATGAGCCGGGACTCAAATCACGTAACTCACGTTTAATTTTTAATGTTTATCAACAGAACAACAAAGACTTCAAATTCATTTTTATTCTTTTGGTAGCAATGCGATTATGGTCCTGTACTAAGTTAGTAACTAGTAAACTGGAATTAAAAATCACGATAAACTTAAGCATGTAGTATTTGGATATAAATATTTCGAAACAATTTAACAAAGAGAAATATGTCTTAACTTATTTAAGTAAAAATTACCTTTTACAAAAATATGAAAATCTATTTTGCTCTCTGATCAGTCTGATTATACTTCGTGAGTCTGATCTGAAAATCCCTTGCAAATTATTTCGTTGACTGCCAGCTCATATGCACAAATTAACAGAGCCGTATTTAAAATTTCGTCATTGTAAAAAAGGTGCGTTCTGGTCCAATTTTACATACTTAAGTTCGTACACAGGGTTAATGGAATATAATGTTTATAATAATCTAAAATCTTGATCTTGTTGAAAAAAAAATTATGCGATAATTCCTATCTCATATAAACACAACCCTGTAATCGTACATATAATAAAACTATAGAAATAAAAATTCTGTACATTAAAGATATTTTAAAAAATAATTAGCGGGAGGTGTTACTACATCGATATAGAACCCAAAAATGTGGTTAGTTTTTTGTTTATCTGTCTGTATGTTTGTGCGCGCATCACATGAAAATTACTGATTCGTTGCGAATGCGGTTTTCACAGACGTATTTGCCTTCTTTCAACTTAACATCTGGTGTATAAAAATTTCTCCCCGAACTCCTTTGACAGGGTGAGGAAAGAAATTTTTATACGAAAATCAACACGCCACGCGAACGACGTCGCGAGTACAACTAGTCTGTAATATTAAGTTAGTTCGATTAGATGGATGATGACAATATTTTTATCCTGTAAAATCTAACTCCATTGATGATAATATCGTTTTATGAAGATATGGAGTGAAAGAAGTAACTTGGAACGGGCTTTAAGTGTTTCACTCTTTCATAATATTGTTCTTATCACCGATAAAAGGGATTTCTCAGGTAATATTATCAGACATAAACATTTTCGTTGTT
Source organism: Altica lythri (assembly GCA_964028335.1). Taxonomy (NCBI): domain Eukaryota; kingdom Metazoa; phylum Arthropoda; class Insecta; order Coleoptera; family Chrysomelidae; genus Altica; species Altica lythri. The sequence goes on along the minus strand of OZ034808.1, from coordinate 16,638,800 downwards.
AGCAGTGACTACTTTTAATTCCTAGTGCTTTATATTTTATTGTGTTATCGCCAGGATAAGATTAGCTCTATAGTTAGTTTACAGTTTAATCCCAGCTTTTGATAAAATTCCTATGAGTGAAGTTTAATAAGTTCATCGCTAGTAGGCTCTTGGTCAATTCTTTTGCGCTTCTAAGACTTGCCTGCTTGTAAATATTTTTATTCTTAGAGATTAAAATAAATATTTATAGATTAGATTGTAGAATATAAGTGAGGTCGAATGGCCTTGATAAACTGTGAGTTATAAGATCTTTTGCTAGTCTTTGCATGAAGTGTTTTTCCAATAGGCTAAATTGAGTTCCTTTTCCTAATTAAGAACTTCTTCCACAATCCGGCATTTTTAGATGCCACAGAAACATGTCCGATAAAAGGGGTACTAGCTCCTGCTTTTGCGAGACTATCAGCAATCTCGTTTCCGACAATCTCTTAATGCCTGGGTACCCAAAGCAAAGTTACTTTGCTGTGTTTAGCCAGGTTGTTTAAGAGACTATTTGCAGTTTTGGACTCGAACGTGGAAGATTATAGTCTTCAAAGCAGGTTTGCTTTCGCAGGCAATAAGATTCTGGTTGAATATTTTTTAATGTTAACAGAAATCTATTGCTACAAGCTCCGCTTGGAAGATATCCCCTATACCTACCCCTTCTGATGGTTTAGACCCATCAGTATAATAAGTAAAGGTCCTTTTGTAAGTTGAGCGGTTTCGTTTTCTGTAAACTCATACTCATTAATACCAACATTTAGTATAAGTTCGAAATCTCGTTTTAGAGACATAATGTCTGTAGGCACCTTAATGGATTGGGTTGCTCCGACCCTTAGAATCCCAAGATGTCTTGTAAGATCGACGGGTTTTAGACTTAATTCTTGTTAACCTGTAGGCACTTTCAAGAGCAATCTTCTTTACATGTAAATGCAAGCGGGGAAGGTCTAGAATTATGTCAAAAGTCGCACTTGTACACGATCTTATTGCTCCAGTAATTCCTAATTCCTACACTGGCGATTCGTTGCACCGAGATTAAGTTAAAGGTCCAGACACACATAACCGGTCCGTCGACGACACGAATGTGGGCCGAGTGTCGTCCGTCAGACGGTCTGCGTCTCTAGTGGCCACATATTACCGACAGGAGAACGCCAACGTGTTTCGTTGTGTTGATACCTAAATATCAGTTAGTCCCTTTTTAAGGTAGCGGTTAGATTATCAAAACCATGTTAGCGAATTTTACAAATAGTGATTTCGCAATTATAGCAATTGCTTTAGGTGACGAACAGTTTAAAAAAAGAAATGAAAGAAGAATGAACAGGATATGGATTCATAGATTCATAAGGCTTTTACTTCTAAGGTTTCTGCTATATTCTTCCAAATTCTATCTTTATATTCTGTATTTCTATACTTTTCGCTACTCTGATCATAGAGCACCGGGTATTTGCGAACCTCTTTTATGTGTTTTTCAATTTCCATGCTAGGCGACAACGATCCGTCACCGTCAAAAATTAAAACAAAACTAATCCAGCCCGATGCTGATCCGTTGCCGTTCCGTCTCTCGGGCGTCAGCCGGTAATGTGTAAGCAGTCTCATTTAATTTCATTGGTCAAATCCTTCACCGTATGACGAACGACACTCGGACTACACTCGTGTCGTTGACGGACCGGTTATGTGTGTCTAGACCTTAATGCGTACAGTTTTAGTTGCGGATTCATACAAAAATATTTCTTATTTAGATAATTTATCACATTTTATTGCAACAATTTGATACATATATACATATAAATATTTAAATATACATATTTAGAATCTATCACAACCTACAGTTTTAATTTACACAGTGGGTAAACAAAAACTGCGAAAATAGAAAATAATACTTTTCATTTTATTTCTATAATAAATATATAATACAACCATAATATTTTTTCCAAACATAAGAGTTTAAAGAGAAGTTTTTCATATTTTTTCATATAGAAAGTGACTTTTTGTAAATATTGATGTTAAACAATATAACCAAAATAAGCATTTCTATATTAAAATATGTATTTGTGATTTAAAGTATGAAATTTTATTTATCTACCACCTTGAATGACACTTTTTTAACATTAATATAATTCAAAGATATTTAAAAAAATATTTCTATAATATATTTTGATTTTACTTACTTAGACCTTAGCGAAATTTAAAATTTTACACAACACCAACAAAAATATTCTAGAATATAACAACTTTCAAAAGACAGGGTCGTCTTGTACAATTTATTTCAAATCTACTGATATACTTTTTAAGTAGCTACAATGTTTTTTTTTTTTTAATAAACGGCACAGGTAGAAAAATATAAACAATGGCAAGATCTAACAAACACTAAATTTCTCTAACAATATATTTAAAACTAGTACGCAACAGGAATATTGGGATATAAATAAATATTTTTTTTACTGTTCATTATTAAAAAAAGTATTATTATATATATTATTTATTAAGTGATGTTTATAATGTGAGATTTCGGAATATGCTGTGGATTGTATCTTATACATACAGATATTGGACGCAATATTATTTATAACAACTGAAAGAAACTATTTTGAAAGCAAAACTTTCTTATTGAGTGTTACGCACAGAGCGGCAGGATCTTATGAACTATGAAAAGCTGAAAGAACGATCCAACGAGCCGTATATTTCGACTGCAAAGAATATTATTATTCTAACGCTTTACAAGTTTTTGAAAAACATTTTCAAAGACAATGACCGTTCAACGAAGAAACAACTACTTCCTGGGCTATATGCCCCGACGGATATTGAATTATACTTCAAAGTCAAATGGGGTTGGCATATCTAATAGATAATTTAAACCAACTATTTTGGTTTGTAGTTAGAAGGGACAACATAACTTGTAGACCGGTTTCGGTTGTATTTGCACCTCATCAGTTCAACGTATATGTTATCCGCCAGCGAGCTTAAAGCATAATCCCTGTCTGAAGATGCAACTAAAATCACGATCGATATATGTCTATACAGCAACGAAAGTGTTATTGAAGTGATAGTAGCGACATTCTCACCTTCATAGACATATATCGATCGTGATTTTAGTTGGATCTTCAGTAAGCGATTATGCTTTAAGCTCGCTGACGGATAACACATACCTTGTACTGATGAGGCGCATATACGCCGAAACCGGTCTACAAGTTATGTTGTCCCTTCTAACTGCAAACCAGAATGGTTGGTTTAAATTATCTATTAGATATGCCAACCCCGTTTGACTTTGAAGTGTAATCCAATATCCGTCGGGGCATATAGCCCGGAAAGTAGTTGTTTCTTCTTAGTTGAACGGTCATTGTCTTTGAAAATGTATTTCAAAAACTTGTAAAGCGTTAGAATAATAATATTCTTTGATATCTATTGGTAACACGTTTTATTAAATACGACAATCTGACAGTTTTCTGTAATAATACTTTAAATTTTAACTTTAATAACATTCTATTACGTTATGTTTTTCATGCGTATACTTCAGAGCTTAAGAAAGGTATGCTTCCCATACTCGTTTATTTCGGGAGTGCTACATCTTATTTTTTTAAATATTTATTTATACCTTTATTTGATCCTAATCGAGATATTACAAAAGATTTTCCAAAAACACTTATTAGCAATGGTGTAATTTTGTTTTTGGAAAAACCTAATAATGTGTTCTTATCATTGACTTCATTTGATATATTCACCACATTTTTATTCATGTAAATATAAAGAAGTGCACAATGACAAGTCACAAAGGAACATTTTATTGATAAATGTGGTAACAGTCACAGCATAAATTGAACTTTATTTATTTTCCAATAATTGGAGGTATAGAGAGCATCGGTTTAGGTAATTGGTATCTTCTGGTACTCAATGATCTTTCAATAGGTTGAGATTGTAATTCACTGGCCATCGGATAAGACGTCGCTCTCTTCGCAGATCGACTAATAATAGAAAATTACTCTCAAACTAATACATAATATTTTTTAAACTATCTCGTTTATAGAATAGTGATAATGAAAAGGATTGCTTGAAATTTTAATAATAAAAATAATTATATTATGGTATGTTACGTTGAGATTATGGTATCCTTACACGCTTGCACAGGCTCAACAAGCGTCCACAAGCACAAGCGTATGTATTTAGCTTGACTTGCGTGCGATTGGAGAAGCTTGCGGGTAATCTAATCGGGTGTTGGTTTTTGGTCACAAATCAAAGGGTGCTTACAATGCATTTGAAACCGTTTAATATCGTTCGTGATCTGGCTTTAGGAGGACGTGGAGTAAATTTCTATAACAAAATATGTTTCGGGTTTTTCATTCTTTTTGTTTCTCATATATTAAAAAAAAATGTAATAAAAGAAGGATAATAATTGAAACCACATCATGCTTGCCTAAACGAAACATACTAACGCATTTACAAACGTGTAAATGACAACAATTGCTGGTCTAGAATTTGTATAGCATTGACTTGACAAGCTAGTAAAAATACCATACTTTTATTTTATAAAATTTGTCCTAGACAGAAATTTTTATCAGTACAGTAAAAATTAAATAGTAGAAAAATATTTTAGGCAGTACTACCAAAAATATCCCTAGAATAGAAATGGAACAACAATAAATGTAAACGCGTTTCCAATCATATCTGTATTCGATCAATATCACTGTTCTACAGAATATTTTATTTTATCAAATGACATTAATAGTTGAAAAAATAGATATCAGAATTTTCTGAAGTAAGAAAATCGGTAATTATCTACTCATTCAACTATTAGTAAGAAAATTATATGGAATATTCTAAAACATTAAAATATTTAGTTATTAAAAATTAATGAACTAAAATATTTCATATATATGTCTAAACAACCATACAAACATACTCTATATTAGAAAAAAGCAAAGCAGTTTTTTAATATTTATTTAGATGTGTATTTAAATTGGGATTAAACCACTTTAAAACAGAGATCCAATAATATATTGCAAATCTGTATATAAAATTTGGGTAATTGTTTACATTTTCACCCCATCCCCCTAGGGGGTTGGGGTTGCGGGGGGTGTTAAAGGAACGCTACTCGAGTACATCCCCGTTGAAATTGAGTGGCGGTCACCCTTAGAAAATTTTTTACGAAGGGTTGAATTTTCAAAAATATGGTAAAAATTATTATATTATTTAATGTATGAAAATTCAACCTCGTTTGAAAGCTTATGATGAGTGCTTTTTAAGCTTTTTAACAAGGTTTGTCACAACCATACCACGCATTATGCTTAAAACCAATATTAAAAAAAAAAAAAAAAAAAAAAAACCTCAAAAACCCTCCACTCAGTTTAACCTAACCTAGGTTAGATTAGGTTGGATTTTGGATAGGTTATGTCAATGTACCCTACTTTAACATTGTAATTTCAAGAAATTACACAAAATTTCATCAATATCTGAGGAACACAGCGTGCGGGGTTGGAGGGGGGTGAAAAAAACAACAAATATTATTTTTGTCATATAATTATAGTTGAATTTTCATACATTAAATAATATAATAATTTTTACCATATTTTTGAAAATTCAACCCTTCGTAAAAAAATTTCTAAGGGTGACCGCCACTCAATTTCAACGGGGATGTACTCGAGTAGCCTTCCTTTAACACCCCCCGCAACCCCAACCCCCTAGGGGGATGGGGTGAAAATGTAAACAATAACCAAAATTTGTTAGCCTCCGATTTTAAGTTTTGATTTAATTATTAGGTTTAGTATTTTATGATGGTTTTTATATTTATAGTGTTTTTCTGTAGGTTAAACAGAAACAAAAGTTTTTTAGTATTATTATTTCCACCGTTTAACAGTAATCTATTTATTTATTTCATGATCCTTTAATTTATATTATTTTTTATTAAGCAGCTTCTCTGACGATTCACTCTGAACATATATAAAATAATAAAATCTTCTTTATAATAAAGTATGACTAATTAGTCATGTTAAAATGGGAAAATTAAAATAATTTTTTATTACAAATAGAATGAATCGTCATTATTTCGGCTATTTTAAGCGTTACTACGTCAGACCAGACAACAGTGCAAAAACTACCGATGATGTGCAGCAGGGTAGTGTTATAATTACCATCATAAGAAACTAGCGATTTAGACATGACTAATGTAAACCTTTCTTTTGAGAAAACCGCTGTTGCGAGCAGGTGAAGAGATGCCCGGGTCATGGCTGAAACATTCATGTTACCAACATGCAAATTTTGTAAGACAACCAAAAGTTTTCAAGATCATCTACTATTTATTGACTTCAATCAGAGTTTATTATAAAAACACTAGTTTAAATAAAAAATGATCCAAAAAACTTATCAGTACTAGAGTTAATTTAATGTAAAATTATCAGTTAATGTTTCCATGGTTAATATATACAAGAAATGATGTTTATACAGTGATTCATTATTTAATAAAAAAATAATAGCTATAACAAATTCTGGTTTACTTTAATTACTTCAAGATCACGAAATCTTTACAATGATTCTAAAAAATTAATCATTCAAATCGTGAATGTTACATAATGTATTTGTATTGCGACATAAAGACAAAAATACCCTACTTAAAATTGAAAACCACTGTATATGAAATATTATAATAAAATAAAGTATAAACATATACCTTCGTCTTCTAGAGAAAGCTTGTCCAGGAAGACCAAAATGCCCTCTAGGAATCACCATCCGTGCATTTCCTTGCGCAGGTCTAGAGCCCCCGTAAGACATTAACATTGCTAAATGAGCAGCATATCCGTCTGATAAAACTGTAGCCTGTGATTGTTGTTTCTTAGTAGCCTTACCAATTATATAGATTTGTTTCGGTTTTAAACCTACTGATGTGTAAACACTGATATCCTTAGCACTACCATATGCAGAATGTATCACTACACCATGATTCTAATAGGAATAATATATTAAAATATTAATTGGTATAAGATGTATAATATAAGTAATGTTACCTCCACTAAATTATTGAGATAAGCAGCCTTATGCCCTAATGGGTCAGTTGAAAGACCATCAGCAAAGGAAATCAGGCCATGCGGGAAATTATGCTGAGATAACCACGAAACTACTCTTCTATGTTGCATATCCGGCCTTCCAGTGATATAAATAATTAAATATCCTAATTCTTGCCAATGTCTAATAAGATAAAATAAATTTGAATGAAAATTTTATAATAGTTAGATTATGTACGTACCTAACGACATCTACTGCACCAGCCCTAACCTTAGGATCACGACCAGTAACAGAAACACTTGCAGTAAAAGAACCGTCTATACTGAATACAACACATTCCGTTTTTGGAGGAACCACAGCCAAAAAGAAGTCAACAGCAGTATGATCTCCTCTTACAACCATCTAAAAATAATAAAAATCAGTAACAATACAAAATTTATTAGGTTAATACTAACCTTAATCGGATATAATCCGTAGGTTAGAGATTTCTCACTTGGTACTGTAAAAACAACACGTCCAGTTTTATCACTAACTTCAGTAGATAAATGTATCCATTCTCCTAGTGGAGCATCCTTCATAACATGAATATCTATCTTTTCTCCTGTTAGTGTAATCATATCCAAAGGACCATACATGAATCGAGCAGTCAAAATTTGCGGTGCTCCTTCCAGTACTATTACGTCATTAGCTCTATGATTGGCAGTAACATTCTAAATAAAAGATATAAACAATAACGTTGTTTATTTAAAAATCCAATAATATAAGCTAAACGAATCTTAACTACAACCTTGTAACGATTTGAAGATCATCAATTAAAAAACATAGTTGTATTAGTGAGTCTTGTGAAATAGGTGCATCCAGATTTGGCGAGAAGGTCGAAAGATTACTGAATGGAAGTTATAGTCACTTTATAGAGGTTCTCGAAGGTTCAATGCATTAATTGAGATTCACCGTATAAAGAATGACCGAATTCTATTCAAGCTGTTAGAAAATGAATTTTGAGAAATCACCAGAGTAGCAGAATGAGGACATCCTTCTTACCTTCTACAACAGTGAAAGTTAAGAAATTGATTGATTTTGAATTTGATTTAGTGCAAACTGAATTTTGGTTATTATTTGAGTAGTTTGTACTTGACGCCCTTACCCCTTGATTTCAATTAACCCTCGATTAAGTTAATCCATAACAATATAATAGGCTAAAGCGGGCTATATTATTCGTGACAAGATTTAAATTTTGTATATTCATTAAAATATAATAATTATATGATTTTGAAAGTTGTTAAGAATCTATAACATTACAACCTTGAGTTTAACAGATGTCCTCTTCCTTATCCACTTCTCTCTGGGTTGTCCAGGTCTAAATGTTTGTTCTCTATCATTATCTCCTGGCATAGATGTCACTTCTATTCCACCAATTTGTCTTAAAATAAAAGCTATTACATCGCAGCTCTCCCAATAACTAGCATGGAACAAGTGCGGTAAAGCGTTTGTAGGAAAATTTGATAAACCTTCAGGACAATACAACGCGTAATCCATACGTTTAGCTCCCCACCACTTTTGTTGTACTGAAAAAATTCAGGCATAAATAAGATGTGTATAGAAAGACTGTAGAAAAGATTTTTAGTTTACAGAAAGAACAACCATAAAAGCATGCAAGTACGATGAATTATTTAATTACTTACAAGCATTAATGGCTTGGAGGGGTATGTTATCAATCAGTCCCGAGACAGTACTCTGTATTGAGACTTCTGATAAGCGTCTAGGTTGTAATGAATCATTAAACATTTGAGGATTAGACTGAAGAATTTCGACTAGAATATTGCAAAGTTGTTAATTATGAAGGAAAATTATCAAAACCCACTTGACCACAATAACTTTAATTACCATAAAAACCTTCAAAGTTAGGATTAATAACTTGAGTTCAAATGGGTTTTTAATTATTAAATCATAACTGGTTAATGAAAATAGGCAACCTACGCATACAGAAATACAATGTATAAAGTATTACCCAAATGATAAGGTTGTCCATTTCCCAATGGATATTTGGCATATCGTGAAATGTTTACTGGTGGCATAATTGAAAAACGAGCAGACAACAGAGGCTCGAGTCTAGCGGCAACAGGGTCGGTCGGATGGAATAAATTATATACCTGAAGACACGCTGGACGGGTAATATTGACTAGAACAAAAATGATAAATTACTCTAAATATACATACATATAAAAAAATTTCACAGTACCAACGTTTTGGTTAACGTATCTATACTTACCAGATTTATCATCTTGTAAGGAAATCTTTCGATAAGCGAGGACTAAAGCAAGAGGACTCCCAAACATAAAAAAGTCAGAAACATCAAAATCCAATTTCATTTGACTAGATTGGTCACTGGTAGAAGACGATCGACGTCTTGGTGTTGGAGCAGTCAGATGACCAGTTTCATTAATATGTACATCATCAATACCTTAAAGATGAAATAATATTTGAGCAATAAAATATAAAATATTTTGGAGACAAAGCTTTCAAAAATATATGCCAAAATTTTTTCCACCTTTCTATATTTAACGTCTACTGCAAAACAAAAATTTGTACCTTTTTGAAAATCATTTTCCAATATGCTATTTTCACTACCATGTCTTGAAGCGTATTTTAAACTTCTACACAAAGAATCATAAGCTAAAATTGAACCCATAGAATCAGCTACAAAGCACACTTGGCCAGCAAAACCTTGACCTTCTTCAGACTTTACAAATTCTGAAAAATGCGTTTATTTAAGATAATCATTCAATGATAAGAAATATATTTTACCTTGATGTGCAGTATTAGCTGCACTGATTGTCCTCGACACAGCTTCAGTATATTCTGACGTTGAAGAAGCCAAAATAGGAATAGCACCAATAGGAATAGAATCATGAGTAATTTGAGGAACATCTGTACAAGATGGCGACACATCAAAACTATAAGGGCTAAGACTAAAAGAACAAATCTAAAAACGATATTTAGGGAAAAAATAATTTGAATACCTAGATAAGATACCTAAACCTTCAGTGCAAATGGAAGGGCAAGACACCAGTCTTATCGCAATATGTCCTATTAAGGAAGGATAATGTTGACGCATTACTAATTCAAAAGCGCCTTTAAATGTAGTTATATCCGACTTTTTTGCAGCCAGATCCACATTTGCGTCTAAAACGCTACCAGCATGAAATACTAACATCAATACTGTAGTACTACAAGGAATATGAGCTGGAGATGCAGTTGGAGATTCTGGGCAAGACGCTTCTAAGGAATTTATTTTTCCTTTTGTCGCCAGTAGTCTTCTTTGACCTCTCTCACTGGCAACACGTTGTAAATATGATGCAGAAAATATACTATCTTCAACTAAAATAAAAATTACAATAATAACCAGTCACAAGTTTAATGAAAATATAATATTATAAACCGTTGGCGTAGAAAATAGTAAAACAAGAAAAATACCTTGCTTATCTAAAAGTGTATTAGTGGGTGAAGTAGATTCTGGATCTTCTTCTGTAAGCAATTCTAATGAACTATATTTAGCTAAACATGCAGAATCAGCCATTTCTTCACAATCGAAGAATTCTTCATCTGATGACGTACCGGAATCTCGTCCTAAAGTTTTTATTCGCCAATTAGCTACTTGAAGATCGAAACTTTTAATGGAAGAGGAACTCGGTGAGTGTAAAGTTCTGGACTGTTGCCACTTGTCATCTTTCCTAAAATAATAAATTTGTGGAATAAAATTTTATGATTACGGTGTAAATATTTTGTACTTTTTAGTAACTACTTCTTCTTCTGGTGAATAATCGGCATCTGAACTTCCAGCGGTTTGTATAGTAGGAATATTAGCATTTTTTGTTAGTATAGGACTATCTTCTGCTACTTCTATACTGCCAAGAGTAGCGACAAGTGTTTTACCATGATCATCTTTATAAGTACTATTACCAATATGATCATCTTCATCTAATTCTTCTTCTTCATTTAATTGTCCCATCTTTCTTTTTAACGCCAATTGTGTTTGTCTCTCAATCTCTCTAATATCTTCCATAGTCAGACCATGCCATTCATCTTGCCATGCCCAAGCCTGTCTGTGAGCTCGCACCATTGTTCTTCGTAATGCTACACACATACAGAAAAAAATAATAAAGAAAATATATTAACATTAAAAAAATAGCTTCAAATTCTTACCCGTGTCATGAATAAAACGTTCTATCTTCGTTTGCATACCCCAATATCTAAACTCCACTTTGCATAACTTATAAGCGCACATGAGTGCCTTTCCATTAGGTAATGGTTGCTGTTTTCCTTTAACCGCTTCCCAGTATTCTTCCAACCAATTAGTAGTCAAGGGCCCTCTACCAGATTTTTCTGAAACATATATCGTCGGATCTTCTTCTCGGACATAATCCGCACCGTAAAGTTGATCTTTAACAACATCTATTACATCTAAAAAAATCCAAATACATATTAATAATTTCACACAATCACACAACTACGAAAATATCAATTTTACGTTTGCATACTTTGGGAATTAATTATATTAAATTAATATATAAAATAAATAACTCACCGACAATTCTGTTTCTTAATTCACTTCCAGTGAGTTTGAAAACATTTTCTTGGTGACCATTATCTGGATAGTAGTATGTTTCTATTTCCAGAGAGAATTTTTCGACGAATGGGCAAGTATATCTAGTTTTGGTATAAGGGTAGGCATTCCAAGCTTCTTCTTCGACCATAAGGGCCGTTTTTGGAAGTATCCCTTTAATCCATCCTAAAAATTTTCATAAAGAAAATTAGTATATCTAAATATGGAAATTTCATACAAATTACCGATAGTAACTTTAAAATAAATAAATAAATATATTTACCAGGTAAATGACTTCCTACATGATAAATTTTTCTGGTGTACTGTCCTTGTCCGCCAGGCCCATGAGTATAAGGTTCATTTGTTAAAATTTCAACACCGCTGCCAGCACCGCTACTCTCTTCTCGACTTTTTTTCTGAAAGTAGGAAAAAGTAGAGAGATCTCAACTTAAACAATACTTCAATTAAAAAGTTGAGTGTTTTACACAAAGCGAAACACTAGAAAAGAGGAGTAGAGCGTTAACTACTACTATTCAGAGAAAGTTAATGGGCAGTCTGAAATACCTATATGTAAAAACTTACATCTTACAAATTTATGATAAATAACTGTTTGTTTTTTAGAGGTATCTTTAGGAATATAAAAATTGTTTCTTTATAAAACCATTTTTTAAAAGGGAATATTTTTAAACACAACGTACTTACTGCAATCATATATAGCTGTGCTATTCTGTATTCTTCTACCGTAAGAGGCAGAGGAATGCGGTATTCTTTGATGAGCATGGCTGACGAGGACGGTCTCTCAGTTTTAGGTTATTAGAAAATCCAACCAATTTCTCTTCATCGTTTATCCCTGAAACAATATTTCAAACAATACTCTTCAAACACGTCAAGTAATACTTAAAAAAATTTTTAGAAAGTATACAAAAAAGAATATATTCAATGATATTAAGGAGAAATTGAAAAAATGTCGCATCGAACAGAACTCTAACCCGCAACCTTTGCCTCTACGCAGCAACGCTCTAACCTCTAAGCTATGAATGTTTAGAAATTATTTAGCTTTTTTAGTCGTTGAATAATTTCTAAGCATTCAGAGCTTAGTGAGATTCAATTTCTCCTAAATGTCATTTAATACATTCTTATTTGTATACTTTCTCAAAATGTCAAAAATTTCATGAGATTTATCTGAAAATAATCGTTTACTAAATATACACTATATAGTATTCCACATTTATAAAAGATTTAAGGAGTTTACTTTTCAACTTCAGAATGAGAGGAAATGATAAAATGTTTATATTAAATTATATTATTTGTTCGGTTTGGAACTGTTACAAAGAAGTCTTACTAGTTCAAAACACGAATACGAATAAATTTCTAATCTCGTTACGTGTATGTAGATATAGTACGTTTTGACCCGGAAAATCCAAGTTATCGGAAAAGCTATAAATGTGAAAATATTCCTTTTTTAAGACTTGTTTACCCCGATAAGTAAATATTAGGGAAATTGTTGTTTTCGTAGACTGATATTTTGTGCTTTTCAAGGTTGGGAAAATAACAGCTGACATTTACACAAGTATTATTTGATTAGTTGATAAAATATTCAATATTGTTTTTTCTTTAATTAACATAGTGCAATTTATTGGGTTAATTGCGTAATTTTCAATTGGAAGTTGGTTATAAAATAACACTAGCTCCTGAGATATTCGCAATAATATTCTAACGAAACACAAAATAGGGTTGGATTTATTTATGGGTTATTAAGCGATGAACAAATAACTAACTAGACCAATATACAATTTATTTTCAACGACCTTATGTACAAAATTTAAACAATCGGACGCAACTGAACTTCTTAAAAGAAAGACTACCCGTTCACTGTGGCATGCCGATGGTTTTATCCAAGAGCGGAAGAAGTTCTCGAAGAAACGGGTATCCTTCCGTAAACGCTACGCATTTCGTCACCGTTCTAGAATAAAGACTCATTCGAACTATCTCGTTGCCTTCTTTTAGCATTGCCGTTAACTATATTTAATTCTTTACAATATTAAAAATCACGAAACTAGGCGGAAGTATGGCCCAAAATATGTAGAAAAGTCTTAAGAAACATATCCGCAAACAGTTTACGAGATATGGATTTGTTTTTGTCTCATATTTGGATTATCTCTTTTTTTATTCTCAAAAACTCGCTTTTCTTATCAAATTTGACCCATGTTATATGTAGATATTATTTGTAGCTATTATTTAGTTGTTGGCGAACAATTTTACAAATTTTTGCCTGTTTACAGTAATATTGAATTAATTGATACGCATTTCATGTACGGCCGTGCAAATGGAAGCAAGGGAAGCGCTAGGTCTGTATGTAGACGCTTTCCCTAATAGTCACATGCCTTCAGTTCGTGTGTTTGGAAGAGTGCCCTAAGTTGCGTGAAACAGGTACATTTGTGAAACCAAGGTCGGTGTCCACCCCTGAGACAGAAGAAGCAATTTTGGCACGAGTAGAGGAGAATAATCCAGAAAATAATTTGCGGAGAATTTTAGCGGCGGTAGGAATTGGGGCTCCTCTGGTTTGGAGAATATTCCACGAGCAGCAGCTTTACCCGTACCATGTCCAACGAGTGCATGCTCTGAATCCACTTGATCATCAACACGTTTGGAGTTTTGTCGCTGGTTTCTAAGAAATGATGCTGAGGACCAAAATTTAATTGTAGACATTGTTTTTACTGATGAGGCAGGGTTTACACGAAATGGAGTTTTAATTTCCATAATTCGCATATGTGACCCGACGAAAATCCCCATAGTATTCTGGAATCCAAGCATCAAGTATTTTGGGCGACCGGTTACTAGGTCCGATTGTTTTACCTAACCGATTAACGGGAGCTGATTACTTAAATTTGTTGCAGAACACATTGGGTGATCTTTTAGACGATATTTCTTTAATACAAAGCAATCAAATGTGAGTTCAGCTTGCAGTTGCCGTAAGAGACCATTTAGATGGATCTTTTGGAAAAAGATGAAAGAGGTCGACAGTCTCTTTGGCGAAGATGACGTAGCTGCTTTGAAATGGAGGTAGGACACTTTGAATATCTTATTTGACTCTATGTTTCGATTGTTTGTTAATAAATATCATGTTTTTTTGACACATAAAAAAATTGTTTTGAACGAAATTTAACTGTATAGGTACGTATAGTTATATAGAATTACAGTTTTTGCGTTTTAATCCTTTTCAAGATCTTCAGGCGACTGTGGTGAACGTTAAAAAAGTACCAAAAACCGTTACTCTATATACCTATATAGTAATATTTAATTGTTAGAAAAATCTTGAAAATTATAAGAAACACTTGAAAAAATCTTGAAAAAAAAAACGAAAAAGTGAAAAGTCGCGTAAAATTGTAAAAAATATTTAATAAAATGAATATTCTCTATTACAAATTAATTAACATTACGTTAAACTCATTAATACACTTGTCGCCAAATTTTACGTTTAGAATAAAAGAGCTTTAAGAACAAAAAGAGCTAATTAAGCATTTTTTTTAATAAACCTATAGTTAAAATGTCAGGGGTGCAATTACATCTCAATACTGGAAGAATTTACTTCTCTGTCTCTCTCTCACTCTCGATTATAGGCCATAAAGTTTAATGGAAACTCCAGAACTAAGTTTCACATTTGATTACTCCATCAAAATGTTAACATTAGTGTTAAATAGGCTATGATTTGGTAATAAATTCTGGTTAACCACAATCATTAACTGCATAAAATTACATGTTATCAATAAAGTTAAGAGGAAATTATTAATTTAACTAAAAACGGGAACATTGTGTGTAATTTCAATATTAGAATTTAATTGATATTATAAGTCAATATTGATAAAAATTAATTTTATTGAAGCTGTAAATAAATATAAATTATTACGATTTTTTTTTAATAATTACTTTAATAATTGAAAATTGATATACAGCACACTATTAGTCATATTAAAAAAATACAATCACTTAAAATGGTTACTTACTTCAATCAGATATTTACTTTTAAAATTGCACATTTATATATTTTTTTAATATAATCAAACTACACTGATCAAACGATATATTTTAAATAAAAAATCACTCAACTCTTTCGAGACATTTAAAATCTAATAAAAATATTTAACTGCGATATTCAACATTCCGAAATTTAGCAAACTCACTCGGAAGAAGCTGGGAATTTCATGTTCGTGTGGAAATACTGTGTGCTGCTATCACTTAAGCTTCAGCAGATACTAGAAATAGCACTGTTGCCACTGCGCTCAAAAATTTTCACCTAACAGAAAATGTAAGTAGGAGTCAAAAAATCGTGATATGTATTTTAATTATAATTTTTATGAATATGGGTCGAAATGCTCCAAATTGATTCTTAGGAATTTTATTAATTTTATATTTATATTCAAGTAATTTTTGGAAAAATGAAAGTAACTTTATTGTAAGTTAAAAATATTGGTCAAACATTAACTGAATGTTTGTGGATTTAAGTATAACTTGATTCATTTTCGGGATTTTTCTAAATATCAAAAAGTATATAATTAAAGATGAATTTACTTGTGTGTTTTAGCACTTCTCTAAAAGTAGCCCCGAAAAATTATATTAACCTTCCAACATTATCAGAAACGAATGAAAAGCTGGCAAACAGAAAACGTGATTGCGGGATAACTCGTATATCACGAAAAGCTTTTCCGAAGTTCTATTGATCGAGTGAAGGGCTTTCACGACGTTGGTCGGGACTCGAACGGCCACGTAGGGATATAGGAATTATTCAAAGGCTCCGAATCGGGATACTTCCTCATGATAATACCACCTAAACAGGAATAGAGCGCCTCCAGGCGATGGTTTCTGTCGACAAGCTGCCTCCTAATCGACGATAATTTGACACATTCTACCTGTATGATTGTCTCGGATTGACAATGAGTAACAGGTTGATTTCATTTCGAACATGATTTATAATACAAGAAATATAAGGAAGAATATTGTTTTTTTATAAAAACATGTTTAATGATTTTTTTCATCTTCATTATACTTCAAAAATTATGTTCTTTTAACAGGCTAAATAGTAAGTAGTCAACTACAAAATGGTATACATATATACAAATTTCTACAGATACAAGTGTTCATATATGAAGGAAATATTTTAAACTATACACCTATAAACTTGTCTTATGTGAAATATTTCAATCATAACCAAAATTAAAGCAAAAACGTGTCGGTAGAACTAGGTTTTTTTAAACATATTATAATATCCAGAAAACTGATAACACTCAGAAAATACCTAAATACCAATAAACCTAGAACGTTATTCTATCAAAAATGTTATTAAAATTTTAATACAATAGCTTTAATATTTACAGTCTATAAAATAAAAATAGATTTAAATAACAAAGAGAAGCAGGACGTAAAGGGGAGTAGAACGCTATTTCTGCAGGACGCGCAATTTCAGATTTCAGCTCGGAAAATGTCAAAGGTGATTTTACCCGAGGATAATATCACCACTGTTTGAAATTCTCGGTTAGTTTAGTCAGTATACGGCAAACAAAAACAATGAAATTGAAATATTTTTATCTCGTAATGAAATAGATGTAATAAATTATTTAATTGATATTTAGAATCTGTATTATTTGTTTCATAAATAAACAAAAGAATTAATAAAATTTGAGAAAAAAAATAAAAAATTAAAAACATTGAAAATAACATACATCTTCTTAGAAAGTTGAGAATGTTTTAAAGCTTCTCAATAATTATGAATACATCAAAATTTTATGTACTAATCAGTTCGTTGAAATATTTTAAGACTGTACTAAAATTCAAGGAGATTCTAAAAATAAATTTAAACAAAAAATAATAAATATATATTCCTAATGGATAATAAAGAAGTTGAACATTATACAGACTTTGTATTACATTAAACAACACAAACATTAGTTTTTGACGTCAGTATTAAATTTATAATATTAGGTATTCTATTAATAATTATCTACTAGATAATCAGTCAATAAATGTGCAAAAATTAATTATAAGTCGATTATTACGTCCAAATATTTTAACCTGAAAGCTATTCAGTAAAATTATATTTTGTACAAAAATCTCGAATATGATAAATTAGTCCAATAAATTAATACTAAAGTAAAATCAAAGTCGATAAAATATAAAACGATATATAATTTTGTTCCAATATTAAAATAAGAGGGAAAAACAATTAGGATGTATCAAAAAATTTATCGCAAAACCATTAAATAGTTTTAGAAACTTATTTTTTTAATAAATCTTAATATGGTTGGATTAATCAATATTTTTTTAATAACTTAATAACCTACACACTATAGCGTGTACAGAACAAAATTATCCGTTTTTTTTTTATTCAGGTAGTATGTAACTTTACACTTTAATCTAAATTGCTTATGATAATGATATAATATATATTTGTTTTTAAAATTTATTACATGTAAAATATACACATATATTATTTGTTTCATTAATGTATCATTTTAGTACTTAGCAACTTCGTGTGTAAAGGTTGCAAAACATCTTTTTGTACTTTGCATGTTCAAGGCAAAAAAAGTTTTAATATCGTTAGTAATAATTTAAATAAACTAAAATATATGTTATACTATCAGTAAAAAAGAAGTTGTTTTAGAATGATAATTTTATATTCAAATTTGAGTTTTGAAACAAAATAAATAAAAAAGTAAAACCTGTCTCTTATCCATCTGATTATGTAGTAATAGAAATAACAAAGTATAGAAAGTATAAAATACAAACTTAATTTGCTTATTATTTAATTAAGAAGAAAAACAATTACTAATTACAAAGATATAATCTAGATTGGGTAGTAAATAAAAATGACATAAATACCTGTTCAAGGGAAAATAATCTTAAAGTAACTTAATTTAACTCCAGAAATATATTTTCACTTACTCACTACAATACTGTTTAATACAATTAAAATATTTTTACAATTAACAACTTCTTGTTAGACTAAACAACCTGTCCTGTATGTATGTGACATTTCATACTTAGAAAATATAAAATATAACTTCAATAATCTACAGAATTGCCAACATTACAATCGATGATCAATATTCTAGGGTTTTTGTATGTAATGTTGGTCTAACTTGTAATCATCTTTGACAGATTTGTCAAAACTTAATATGTTTTGATTACTTTTCAATGTTATTTCTTCCAATTTGTTCATAATATGTAAAAATATATAATTTCAGTTCAAAAATATCATGGAAGAATGTATAAAACCACAATAATCTTTGTATATTTCTACTTAGTGTATACTGTTACAGGTAATTTTACTTACCAAGATTAAACTTATAAAGAGTTTATTTCATATTTTGCAACTTTTAGGTGATATTTTGAAGGAGATATTTGTAAATAAAGGTGCAAACGTTACTGTGCCATGTCCTCTTCATCAAACAAGGGATGTAATGTGGGTAAGAGAAGGCAGGGAAGAAAAACAACATACTCGGATGTCAGTTTTGGAAAACGGATCCTTGGTTATTTTAGAAGTTGATAAAAACGATACGGGTATATACTCTTGTAGTCGAGAAAATGTTGTAAACTCTGATATTAAAGCAAAGATAAAACTCTTTGTTCGAAGTAAGTACAATGATCTAAAATAACATTTCTATTTATGTAACAGTGCTCACAAATATAACAATAGTTTTTGTTTTATGATTTAAGAAAGAAAAATGATAAGTGTATGTTAAGGAAATTTTGAATTTCAGTTGAGAATATTTTTATATCAGTTCAGAGTGTAGTTTACTTTCTTCATCATTGTTTAGTAAGCTCATATTCCTTTCCTTTTTTAAGTTTTGATTTCATGAGTTATTCTAAATTTTCGAATAATTTGCGGTTTTTTATGATCTTAATACTTCGAAAGTACGGTTTTAAATATTAATATTTTTCAGGATGTTTATTACATCCATGTTTGCTATATACTATTACTATATATACTTTTCTTTTAGCTCCTCCACCTGCTTTACACAATGTTATGGTAAGACCAAGTACCATTTTAGCTCTTTTATTATGGGAAGTAGATGGTACTGGTGGATATCCAATTATTAATTTTACAGCCCAATATCGATTGGGAAACACTAACAATAGCTGGATACCAATTTCGCCCAATCATATTCCACAAAATTCTGTAAGTACGATTGATTGAAATAAGATTGAAACAAAATATTTGTTATAATATTCACATACAATAATAGACACCATATTCGTTCGAATTTGAAACTAATTCCCCTAGAACACAGTAGGCAAATTGCGGAGTTTATGTTTGTTCATAAAATTATTCCCTCTTACTACTAGAAATCATAACACCTTTTAAATTGACCAAGCATGCACTAATTAATTCTTAGAATCTCCAGCACCTAGAATCGCTAAAAGCTGTAATAAATTATCAAATATTATAGAAGTAGATATCATCTTTCATAATGCACTCACGATTAAAAAATTATTGAAAAATCACTTTTTAGAAAATTAATTATGTGTTTATTATTATTTCTTATTTTATCTCGATACAAATATTATAGAAGTAGATATCATCTTTCATAATGCACTCACGATTAAAAAATTATTGAAAAATCACTTTTTAGAAAATTAATTATGTGTTTATTATTATTTCTTATTTTATCTCGATAAAAATGTAAATATTGTATTATATTATTGTGATGGATATTTCTTTGAGCTTGTCCTGTTTGCATCCCAAACAAATAAATAAATAATAATTCTTTAGAGACAAATTGAAGTCTACAAACTTGACCCAAACACAACGTACCAGTTTAGAATTTGGGCCACAAATCAACTAGGAAGAGGTGTTATCACTGAAGTGTGTGGTACTACATTGAGTGTGTATACGGAACAAGGTACAAAAATTTAACTTAATATTTTTATTTGATAAATTTAAATGATCGAGAATATTTTTGAATCATTGTTTTTAGTTACTAGCCTAATGCATTATTCTGATTTTTTGGTGTAATTCTATTTCATAGAACTAATTATAGGAAGAATATATTTCAGGAAATCTTTATGATCTTCGTTTTGTTGTTTATATAAAAGTGGTGAGTCTGTTAAAATAAATATTATTTGTTTTATTTCAGAGTTGGCAAGACATTTTTTAGATAGTGCAGATAAATTTGATACAACAGTATGGGCTATTGCAGTTGGTATAGTTATGGGAACATTGGTATTACTGGGTCTAAGTACCTGTTTTCTTCTTTATCAAGAATGTAAAGTACCAGGTGGTAAGTATTTTAATTAATTAAAAAATATAAGTATATATATTAAAAAAAATTATATTTTAAAGTTATTGAGGAACAAGAAATCATTGAATTAGTACCAAACATTATCCTAAATCCGGGTTTTGATCAAAACAATTCAACTACGGAGCCACTTTTACAGCCTGATGAAAATTCAAATAACGAAACGCCTTTAAGACTCAACAATAACACTGTGGTACAACCCAATCATTTTTAATTTTAAGTAAATTGAAAATGCTAGACGTCAAAAAATATGTATTAAGCACCAATTGCATTTGTAGATTGGAAATTTTCATATTAGGTTAGATCTGGTTATTTTTGTCGCCTAGCATTGACGACATGGAGCAAATATTAGACTGATATCTTTTTTATATGGTCTTAAAATAATTTTCACTATTCTTTGCTCTAATTATACTAAAGACTATATGGTTAAACGGTTCCTTAAATTTATCATCATTGGCGTATTTTATTAATTTGCTTCTTAAAAACATGAAAAAAACTCCAAAAGTAAATATGAAATGAACAGGAATCGTTAGCTTTATTTTATCTGTATGTGATTTTATTTGGTGATATTCCTATTGCAACTTTATTATTTCCCGTTGTAATAAAATATTTAGGTTTACTCTTACTTTAATAATATAAAATCGTTATTAGTGATCTCAAAAAAAAAAAAATCTAGTCAAATACATAATAATAATATAGACCTCATATCTAAGTTATAAAAATTGAAAAGAGTTATAAGAGAATTGTGATTTGGGGTCATTTTTGATCAGAAATTTGTTTAATTTATAATTTAAAATTTATTTAGTTCTAAACTTAAGTTTTTTCTGACACTTTAATAAAAGTATGAAAATGCTTCTTTTCGTACATATTTTTGCTGGAAAATGAACTCGATATGTTTTTAGAATACAATTCATTATTTGTATTTGGACACATCAAGAATTTATGTATTTATGTTTTGTTTATTTTTGTTACATAAATTTATAATTAGATTTATTTTAGATTTGTGTGTGGTTTCAAAATAATAATTTATGTGACACTAAAATCTCGGATTATAATTGGCGCAAACAATAGAAAAAATATAAATGTATTTAATGATATACTTTGGTGATTCATTTAATCTAATTGAAGATTTTTATCTTGTCACGCGACCGTTTCAGACATACAAAAAAATAGTTAATAGCAATTTTATATATATATATATCATTAAAAAACAATCCTTTTATTTTTCGATAGGTACAGTTTGATGGGTGAATACAAATATTTATATTTTTTCGATTGTTTTATTAATTAGCAGAATTTTTACTGATTAGTTCTAATTGATAACAAACATGTTTGACCATTTTAAAAATCAGTTGAATATTGATTTATATTTTAACATACATGTTATGTTCTAGGTTATTAATTTTTTACATTCCCAATTATAATAATTTGAGTTATAGGACAAACAATAATATATTGTTAGAATTCTAATCTTCTGTTTAGGTATTGATTAATGTTTATAACAAGTATCTATTTCAAAATGGATATTTTATTATTTAATACGCTAATTAACCATATTGGATCAAAAATTAAGAGTAATATTAATTTCATATTTTTCTATTGATCACCTAGTATACAAAAAAGTATAGTATTCGGTGACGGATTTATGCCTAGACTTTATCGAATGATGTTATTATTTAATATGTACGTGATAACAGTCAAATTGTTGAAAGGTTCCTAGAATTTATACCAAATATCGGCCATAAACCTAAAGATATTAAGAATGCTTTGTTAAAATCTCTAGAAAGTAATGGTTTAGACATAATGAACTGTCGTGGTCAATCTTATGTTAATACAAGCAATATGTCAGGTATTTATTCAGGCCTTCAGACACGTATCAAAACATTTAATCCTTCAGCAGATTACGTTCCCTGTGCCATCCATTCTTTAAATTTAGTAGGATCATGTGCTATGTGCTTTGCCAGAACTATATACTTTTTTCACTTATCTACCCTACGTTGGGAAATCTTGGTGCCACGTAGAAAAAGAGCAATCTGCAATAATTGATGCATTGTTGAAAGCAGAGATGAGAAACCGATTACACGATCTGAAGCTATGGGATTGCAGCGAAAGTTTCTGCATTTAGAAACAGCAATTCTAGTCATTGTTTGGAAGTAAGATGCTTAAAGAATCTCAAGCTGATTTATCATCCGTTGTGTAGATTTATAGTTTTCTGGCTCTATTTCTTCAGGTCATGAGAGGTAGACGATTTTTTTAATATGAAGAAAAAGCCAAAACACTATCTAGAGTCCAAGATTATAAGCGTTATGATACTCGTCGCAAAAAAACTAGAAATATTCAGCCAGATGAGTCACAGGTAAATGAAAGAATTTTCTGTTGAAGAAAATTTTAGCACAAATGCTTGTTACCCTATTTTAAATACTCTGAGTGTGCAATTTTCCGGGCGTAAAAGTGCATATGAAAAGCTTTACGAAAATTTAAATTAAATTGATTATTTATGAATTGATAAATCTTACCAATAAACTAGTCAATAAGTTCGACGATTTAGAAGAGACATTAGGGAACGAATGTATCCATTTACATTGTGAACTCAAAGATTCTTCAGCAAATGCGGAAGAAGTACGCTCTGCACTAAATGTATGCTATGTATTACATTCACGGAGTCTTCTAGATGTTTACCTAAATGTGGACATTGCTTTACGCATTTTTTTAAGTATTCCGGCTAAAAATTGTTCAGGTGAAAGATCTTTTTCTACTTTCAACAGAGTAAACTCCAATTTGCTTGTAAGTATGAGTCAAAATAGACTTTATGCTCTTGCATTATAGTTTATTGTAGCTGAACTAGTCCAAGAAATTGATTATGATGATTTAATTGATATTTTTGCTCGGGCCAAAGTCAGGAAAAAGAAAAAGTATTTTAACATTAAGGACTGTGCGATAAAGCATCAAGCCTAAATCCTTCACTGATAATATTTAAACGTCTGTTGTTGTTACCAACTCTTTTGAACCTCTATTCGCTTCGTAATTTTCTTAAAGTTCACATTAAGTTTTTAATTAATTTGAACGTATTTTAATCAAAGATAGTTTTAATTTGCGTTTATTCCAGAGTTAAATTATTTATATTCGATTAAATTCTTTGCTTTAAATTACTGACTCTTGATAGTTATAAACACAGAACCTCCTACAGATGTACACAGTTTAAATTTAAGAAATCGGAGAGTTTATTTCCTTAGTTCAGACTTGCATTATACAGACATTCAGACATATAAAATTTAAAGTGTATAATTCTGTTCCTAACCATCTGAAAAGGGTTGCAACAAATTCTTTTGTTTATATAATGAAATTGAAACAAAATACTCAATTATTTAGTATTCCTTTTTAAGCATCACTACCTATTCTTCTATTATTTCTTATTAGGTTTGTAATATAAAACGCTATAGTTGGGTAAAGTGAAAAAACATCCTCTGCTCTGAATTACTATTCACTGTAGAAGATGAACGTTACCGTTATTTTCATTAAATGTTTGTTTATTTTAAATAAAAATATTATACTGCATTTTTTATGGAAATAATAAAGATGTTATTGTTATTATTCGTACTTGAATGTTAAAAATGATCCAATGTGGTTGTGAGAACTTTCTTCATTATTGAATAAGTTCAGAAATCAATATTACTTTATAGATATTGATTTAAATGTGGTAAGGTTTTAAACAGATATATACTGGCTTTGCTTTTAATAGTAAAACTAAACAGAAACAGAACTTGAGCGTTGTGAATTGAAATCTAGTTTAGAAAGGTTGATCAGGGTGATTAATTTTTTATTAATTCACCTATAAAACACATTGTGTTCACAGTGGTTGTAATAAGAAAATATAATTGAATGAAACAGACCTAAAATATATCACAAGATGGTAAATGCAATAAACTATTTATTATACTCAATTTTATGCTCGCTTTAAAGTGCAATAATTTATTTGTCTTTTAATTTATCGATATAATAACGTCATCAGTGCCTACATTAGTTTTGGTGTAAGTAAAGTGTAGCTTTGCACATTTCATGTATATTTAATAATACGCTATGAACACAGACTGATTTTCGTTTTCTTACTATCATGTAAATGTAGGAACGTTATTTAATATTTTGTAACAGATTTAAATCCGCTTTAGAAATCTGATACAGAACTATGTATATCCATATTAAATTAGAATTAAAGATACTGTATATAAGTCTAAAATTTTCATATACAATTATCTAATAATTCAAAGTGAGGTACTAAACTTATACAGACACATCATAAATTACAAAATTGTACACATCTAGAGCACTATTATATATAAAAAAAAGTATATTAATATTTTTTAGAATTCAATTTCTTCTTTATGTATATGAATTTAAAAAAATCATATATTGATCTCAGTATATATTATATACTCATCGGCACGAAAAACGGAGCAGTTGAATTTAACAATATTTAAACGTTTTTTTAAAGAAAAAAGTAACAATTTCAAAAACTAGGACTAAACAGCGCAAAGTGGTATTATAGCAAGATGATTTGAAATTACTCAAATTGCTAGCAAAAACTGGGGAGGCTTATTTTCAATAATGATTTTACCCCCATGTGCTAGAATTAAAATCGTATCCTTCTTGGCACGTTTTAAACCGATGGCTTAAAGACTTAGATGAGGGTGGGGTATATATAGTAGGACACAGGATACAAGTCCAATTAAGTCTAGGTGCGTATGCTACAGTGTTTTAGGCTGAAGTAAAGGCCACACAACACTGTTCAATGGAGGACATAATTCAGGGTATAACTGGTAAAACCGTAGTCATATACTCGGACAGCCAAGCAGTTGTAAAGGCGATAGTGTCTGCACAAATAAGCTCATAGCTGGTATGGTTATGCGTTAGCGCCCTGACACATGCCACAAGTCGGCATTTTCCGACATTGGTATGGATACGTATTGGGGCAAAGAACAGGTTGATAAATTGGCCCGAGCAGGAGCTAATATCATAATAATTGGCCCGGAACCAGTCGGAGGAGTTGCTGACACGGCAGAAAGGCAGCCTTTGGAAAATATAGAGGCTAGAGAAGGCCCCAGGAATGGTGGGAAAAATCACTGGGGAAGCGACAAGCCAGAGCTGATATCACAAAGACGAAACGAAGTAGGAATGATTGTTAGTCCCTTGATAGTCTCTTGACATTCTCTTGTTGACTGAAAAAATAACTGATTCAGCTGAAGAGGTAAATGACATCTTGGGGAATATGTCCAAACCTTTGCAACTGATATCCCAAACATGTTTAATTGAGCTAAAGGAATGTTTACATACCATTGAGTCATTCTTGTGGTCATACATCTGAAGAAAATAATTTCCAATATATACAACTTAAAGGATAACAAAATATTGAAGAATTTCATTACTATATTCCTGGCAGCAGTTAAAAAGCCCATCGGAAAGATGTTCAATTCTGTGTGAGCCTCCAGAGAAATTTTGACCCACATCCTCCTAGGTAGCATACCCTAGAACTGACGATAAATTCTGCAAAACGCTCTTGTGATCTTTGCCATTCTCTCTCAAGGACATCTGGAGAGCGCAGACTTAATTTGGACTAACCGGTAAACAAAACTTGCTTCCAGCAAAATTAAGTCGCGTAATACGATGGTGCTTCGGAAGCTAAGGTCTGTTGTAGGTCTACTATTAATAAGATTGATTTCTGCGAGTCTTTGTCTTCGTACGTTCACTTACATTGGTTTGCCGTACGTGTTAAAGTTAATTTCTGATTTGGACGCTCTAGCAGTACGATTTCGCAGATGATAATGTGATCTACACGAACGCTAGTTCTTTGTTTGAAACCAGTTCCAGGCCGTCTTTTTTTAGATTAGATGTTTATTGGGTTAGCTGTTAGCCTGTATCACTGCGACCTTTGCAGATCTATTGTGACAACCCATTATCTCAAGAATAGGATTAGAGAACCTTGTCCAGCCCTGCCCTCTTAATGAGACTTAATAGCCTTGACAGTGGCCACTCCGCATAACTTGGAGCAGCCGGTTTCTCCCCTCCCAGTACCAGATAGTACTGCAAGGCCTTCGCATTGGCATAGGACATGAAATGCGGTTTCCTCCTCCTCTTGGCAGTATCGACAGATGTCTTCATCTGCTAAGTTCAACTGACTCATGTGTTTCTTGAGCGTACAATGTCCTGTCAAGAGACTGACAATCATTCTGACATCGTTCCGCCTTTGTGATAGCAGCTCTGCAGTAACAGTAAACTTCGCCGAGTGTCCCTTTATGAAGACTTTGGCTTGTCGCTTGCCCGGTGATTTTTCCCACCACTCCTGGGCCTTCTCTAGCCTCCATTTCTCAATGGCTGCCTTTCTGAATGTGTCAGCAACTCCGCCGAATGGTTCCGGGCCATCGGGCCAATCATTGGGGTATTAGCTCGTTTGGTGTGAGCTTCCAAAAATTTTTTAAAGTGCGGTGCAGCTTACTGTTGAATATGTGATAGTCAGCTGCCGCTCTTTTGTGATAAACAGTCATAATTTTTAGATCAAATAAACGCAGTACAACTTTATAAATATGCTCTTTGTAGATCTGTGTAATTTTTTATTTTTATTGCTAGCTAGAAAATACTTGTTTTTTTAGTTTAAGATGTGATACATAATAATAAAAGTAATTTTAAGTTTGTTTAAAAAATTCAACTGATTCATTTTTCGTGTAATACAGATAAAAATATTTTGATATTTATTGAAGATGCAACATTTATGTATCTCACTTTATTAAGTATTATTAACCTTTATGACTAAGCTTTTATACCAGTTGTTCGTATATGTGCTTCATATCTGTCATATCATCAATTATGTTAAAATTTTACAAATAAGAAAACAAAAAAAATGTAAATTTTTATTCATAATTTTATAAAAATTGAAGTATTTTAATACTTCTTGGTGATAAATATGCTGCTGCTAGTCTTAAGTTGTATACATTGTGTAACGTCAGCTTCCTATTAATCTTTTAAAGCTTCACCAAGGCATACATTTACATAAATTTTAGTAAAAACCATAGTTCTTCCACGGAAAAGTAGCATTAGTTTATTGATTACATAAATAAACGAAATAGGTTCGCACTTGATTATTCGAATTTCAATAAAAATCATTTAATAATCAGTACATTCTTGAAAATTGAGCTACATATTTTTCCTACATTTATTTTACGTTACCAACATTATATCATTAATAACAATTAAACAATAAAAGATCTTCTAAATTGTTTGGTAGTATTTTGGTAAACGTATGTACTCATCTTTCATTCATAAAAGGTTGTGAAAATTGAAATTATTTTTTATACATTTAATGAAAACAAAATTCCTCCCCAAAAAGATTTTAAGAGCTTCATGTTATTTATTATATTATATATTATGTGTACGTCCTAGTGATCTGTGTTATTGTAAACATATAAATTTGTGTTATTTTATTGTATTATTAATACTATAATTATGTATTGTGTTTAAAAGCTAAAGTTGATTTTTATATATCATTGCATATTTCATCTACACATATAATCACATACGTGCCATATTTTGAGTCATTTATATATTTTTTTTTTCATATAGGTGTTTTAATTGTACAAAAAGAGCATAAATATTAGTAAACGCAACATGTAATCTAAAAATAATCTTTGACTAATTATTGCTCTTGATGTATTGATATAAAACATATTGCATTTTTACAGTCGGCAGTATTTACCTTGTAACAGGTCAAATAAAAATAATTCTTATACTGAAACTTGTATTATTTTTTCGTAGTATAGTGTCTATAATTTAAAAAAAAATGCATGCGTTTTGGTAATATACTTAGTTACATTAGAAGTGTTACACCCAGAAGGAATAATTTCTTAATCTTAATTTTTTGACAACAGAATGACTATATTTAAAGAATGCTATGATAACAATATCAATGTTTTATCTTTAATAGTTTTTGTAAAAATAAAATTTTATCTTAAATTGAAAAAAAAAAACGATTTATGAAGACCGATTGGTAAAGAAATTTTTAATTATTGTTCTTCAGTCTAATTGTAGTCAGTGTAACAAAATGCCTCGAGTTCGAGGACATCAAAATTACCACCATGTTAGCGATTTTGACAGGGTAGAATTGTTGCCTATAAAGATATGGGTTTGTCGTATCGCCAAATTGCCCTTCGTGTTAATTGTACGGCAATAACGGTAATGCGTGTGTGTCGTATGTGGACAAACGAAGGTAGAGGAACACGAAGAAGACCAACTGGCCAACCAAGGCGTACCACAGAGCGTCAAGATAGGCGCTTCAGACTACTTGCTCTCCGAGATCGTTTTGCTACTACGCGTCAAATCGCTGATCAATGGGTTGGAGAGGAAAGTAGACCTGTTACTATGCGTACACTATACCGTCGCATTCGAGCCTTTGGTCTGTTTTCATACCGCCCACGACTAGTGCTACCTTTGACCCAAGACCATTGCCATCAACGTTTGAATTGGTGCAGAAAACGGCAGCAATGGGTGGAAGAGTGGCATAATGTAGCATTCAGCGATGAATCGCGATTTTGTTTAGGCATGCACGATGGCCGTAGAAGGGTAAGACGCCACCGTGGAGAGCGACGAGATACCGGGTTTGTTCTTGAAAGACATGTACCAGAGATAATAATAATTTGTCTATGACATGTACACAGGACAGTTGGAGTAATGGTTTGGAGGGCTATTGCCTATGGTAGCCGATCACCACTTGTGTTCATTCGAGGCAGTATGACAGATGCACGTTATGTTGATGATGTCTTACAAACCACTTTACTGCCTTATCCAGACGGCCGTCGACACGTCCTTTTTCAGCAAGATAACGCGCGTCACCATATTGCTCGTCGAACTATGGACTTTCTCCATACGTTATTAAAAATTCTTGAAAATGTTATCGTGATATTCCTCCACACAGACTGGTTCCTCGACGAAATTCGATTCTGTCGTGGGTTACCTCATTTCGGGAGTGTGGAAGTGTCGTTAAGACCAGAAATGGACGTCAACGGACCACCAGAACTCCGGAAAATGTTGAACGTGTGAGGCAATCAGTGTTGCGCTCCCCGGCGCCGGCGTTCGGCTCGTAAGCATGCTGCTGCTCTGGGGATTTCTGACACCACTGTTCGACGAACTCTTCACAATGACCTTCAATTTTATCCCTATAAATTGGCTGCTGTGCAAGAATTGACTGAACGCGATAATTTTGCCCGTCAAAATGCATGTCAATTTCTTCTTAATAACCTGCCCGATGACGCAGTGGTTTTTTTCAGTGATGAGGCTCATTTTCACATTTCCGGCTGTGTCACCAAGCAAAACATGCGTTATTGGACTGGTGAAAATCCCCGTGAACTTCACGAGAAGCCACTTCATTGTG
Organism: Altica lythri; assembly: GCA_964028335.1. Taxonomy (NCBI): domain Eukaryota; kingdom Metazoa; phylum Arthropoda; class Insecta; order Coleoptera; family Chrysomelidae; genus Altica; species Altica lythri. The sequence goes on along the minus strand of OZ034808.1, from coordinate 16,608,487 downwards.
AACGTGTTACAGTCTGGTGTGCGATATCGGTGATGGGGATAATCGGTCCTTATTTTTTTGAAGAAAACGAACGTGCTGTTTCCGTGAATGGAGCTCGTTACAGGGACATGATCGAGGAATTTTTTCTTCCAAGGCTCGAGGAAATGAGGATCAGGGACGCATGGTTTCAGCAGGACGGAGCCACAGCACACACCGCACGCGGCACAATGGATTTGTTGAGACAACATTTCCCCGACCGCGTCATCTCTCTCAGAGGCGATCTCCCATGGCCGGCACGCTCTCCTGATTTGGCGCCATGCGATTTTTTTGTATGGGGTTATTTGAAATCACTGGTTTTTGTCAATCGACCACAGACCATAGCTAACCTTAAGGACAACATTCGCGACGCCATTACCAATATACCGATCGATATGCTGCAAAGAGTGGAAAGGAACTTTAAAAGTCGACTTGTTCAGTTTATAGACAATGAGGATCGCCATTTGTCTGAAACCATTTTCAAAATTGTTAAAAAAAAATGTTGGGATGTATTTTTGAAAATAAAATGAATTGTAACAATAACTGAAGTACTTTTGTTTTTATTGACTTTTCAAAAAAGTAAGTTTCTCTGGCGCACCCTGTACTTCTATACAAATTGAACCAGTACACGCATGGCTGCACATTTTTTTCGGAAGATATACTTAATATAGTGTACTATATACCAATTTGAAACTTCAAGATTATTTCTCAAAAAATTCTTTATGATTTTTATACAAAATCAACTTGATATCCTAATTTTTGGTAAAATATTTTAAAAAATGTGCTCTTTTTGTAAAAAATTTCATTTTTTTGTAAAATTTTGCGCTTTCTTGTTAAAGAATGTATTTTTTTTAAACCGGCCAGAAATTAGTACTTTCCGGTTTATTTTTAGGTCAGAAAATCTCATTTTGTCGGACAAGGCCAGAATATAAAAATAAGTCCGGTAAAAGCTTTTACCGGACTATCACAATAATTAAAAAAAAAAATATTGTACGTAATAAGTCCCAAAAGTGCTTTTACTGTACTCGCAGGCTTGCAGGACTTGCCTTCGGCTCGCACTGCCATTGCCCACACGTCCAGTAAAAGACCACTTTCGGGACTTGTTACGTAAACTACTATTTTGTCATTTTTTCTTTAATGAATCTAGCACAGCGCAGAAATCTAAGATATATCATCTCTAATATCTAATAAAAATCGCAAATTACACAAAAAATAGGGGAAACTTTATCCGCACGTAAGAAGATTTGGTTGATATAAAAATATTTATATTTTTTTGTTATTTCGCTAACTTACGAAGTCTATACCCACTGTTGTTAATAGTAAAGAATAAAAATCAAACGAAGCACATTTGAATTTAAACCTTAATAGACAGGAGCTTGACATAATAGCATATACAGACAATTTGATGATCGAGTACCTAACTTTAAATTGAATTACTTTTTTTTAAATATTTTAGATTTCTCTCTCTTAAGTATCCTTTTAAAAGAATAATATGTTGTTAATTGGTTATCGAAGCAAATTAGACATGACTTAATTGGCCAAATAACAGTAACAAACCAGACACACACAGAAGTGACGCTTTTGATTTTGATCACAGCATTTGAGTGACGCTTAAGTAAGTAGGTTAACAAGAATTAATCGCGTTGGTATTTTCACACTATTTAAAGAGATTATACAAAAGAAAAAAATATGGCTCAAGGAAAATTGAAAATGAAAGCCAAATCCCCAAAGGTTACTAAAAAAGTAACGAAGAAACCAAAAGGTGGAGCGGTAACAAAAAGAGCAAGTAAGTGTTGGCGTCCTAAACGTGTGTAGGTAATTATAATTTTTTTGATAATAATTTAGATCGTCCTGCTCCTGCCAAAAAGACCGAGACAGCACAAAAACTGAAGCAGGCAATCAGTAAAACTGTGAACAAAACGATTGAAGGAGAAATTCGATCAAGAGCAACCCGTAGTGGTAAACAAAACCTTTCCACGGCACAGAAAGCTGTCGCTAAGCATAATAAGAAAGCTAAAGCTTAGGTAGTTGGTAATGATAAGTATTTGTACCTGTTAGGAGTGTTCATTATCACATATATTTAAAAAAACAGTACAAAATGCCTATTCTTTAAAATAATATTAGTTTTTACTACCTCAAGGTTAATTTTGGGGTGATCTGCTATTGAAAGATTTAATTTGTAATGAATTAGTATAATTTCTATGTACTACTAGTTGGACTAGTTGCAATTTTTTATGATTATATTTATAAATGTTACTTTGAAGATACATAATTATATGTAATGGGAGAGAATATGCACAATAATTAAGTTTACAATGTTTTCTTAGTTATTTTGTTTCATTTATTCGTTTTAAATGAATTAAAGCTTATTGTTTATTATATGATTATAAATTTAGCTTTCTCTTATAACTTACTCTGTTCTATATTCTCAAGATATTCTGTATATTAGAAGTATCGTACTATCCCAGAGTTCATGCAGATGCACCCTTTTTTTCAGGAATTCGTGGTTGAAAAAATATGATTTGTTTATTTTATTGAACATTATCCAATACAGTTACCGTAAAAAAAGGAAAATATTCTTAGTAATAACAGGTTTTTATGTTTATAACGAGTTTATGATTGTAATTTAAAATTAATTGTGAACTTATCTAGGAACTCTAATTTCATTTTTATGATTTTGACAGTATCTTTGAGATAATAAAACTGATTAGTTAAATAAATTGACTGCTAACTGACTATTAAATTAATAAACTTATACTAAATGAAAGCGTTTTTCTATGGATTAATAATTAAAAAAATATCAGTTCTTTTCAAAAGTATAGTCTTTATTATACTACTCAGTTGACTAACTTTTGAATTAGACTTCTGTCAAAACCATGGAATGTGTTCTCATATCTAGTTAAGTACTTAAGATCTATATTTCTAGAATTTTGTTCAAAAATAGGTTATTAAAGAATAAAGATCATTTGTATGGAAAATTAATATTTACTAAACTACCTTTTAATGTCACCACTCCTATTATTCCTCTAAAAACAGCAATATTGCTACAAATCTGCTGCTATTAATATTTACTAAACTACCATTTAATATCACAAATCCTACCACTCCTATTCTTCCTCTAAAAATAGCAACATCGCTACAAATCTTCTGCTATTTCGAATAAGGAGGGGAAATGTTCTGAGATACAAAAAAATCATTTTTGTGTTTTTTGGATTACATTATTTTTGTATATGGTTAAGCATTATTTTAAGAATTCAATTTCCATAAAAAAATATTGTATAATTAAGTAATTGGTGGGGACAACGGACTCATTCAAAAAAAGTTTCTTTGCGGTAGGCACTATAACTCATAATCGCTTCATGTGAAATAAAAAAACTAAAAAGATTTCTTTAGTCTTTAGTATATAAGAATATCTTAGATCTGAACGAAGGAATTTACAAAATTCAATTTTGAATTGTTTCTAAATGTAAAAAATAGTACATTACGTAACGAGTGGGGAAAGCAGGTGATCCCATCAGGAGTGATGGGATTACCTACGCACCGCACGAGTTGCGTATTCTATTTTTCATCACTCCGTGAGGAAAGCTCTTGAATTTGTCTAAAGGAAAGTAGATAATAATAGTAGTATTAGGTCTGATCCGCCTGCACCGCGAAGGCGCTGAAGGAGGGTTGGGGGGAGGCGGATCCCCCCATTAAACCAAAAATTAAGTTAAGAAACTAAAACATTTTTATTAAAAAATTATGTATAGTTATGAATCTTTGTTAAATACGTTAAATGTAATATTTGAACAGTTGCTTAATTCCATAGACTTTTTTTTTATTCAATTTAAGTATATTAGATAATAATTGAGAATCAACAAAATCTTTATTTAGTAATGAAACGTTTAATTGACTATATTCGTGGTGCATTTACTACCGCGTTATCAGATGAAAAACTATTAGAAAACTCATCCTCAATTTCTCTTAATTCACTTTCTATCTCATTTATTTTTGATTGGGAAACACTTATCAACTTTGTTTCGGTCATTCATTGCTTTCCGCACAGTCCTGCATGGTCGAAAGCAGTGCTTTCCGCACGGAGTGATGAAAAATTTTATATTTCGTAACGTTGAAGGAAGCATTGCTTTCCGCACGGTCCTGCATGGTCGAAAGCAGTGCTTTCAGCACGGAGTGATAAAAAAATCTATTTCGCCTGAAATTACTTTTTGGTTAATTAAAAAATGATTTGTAAGTAAGAAAATTCTTCGCTCTAAATCGAGTATTTAGTGCTAAGTTTGGGCGAAATCCGTCCGCCGGGTTTCGAGAAATTTTGACTACAGACTAATACAAAGGGTTTAAAGTTGAAGCATTGAAAAAACGCTTTTTCCCGTTCCCCCTCTAAATATACCTACGCTAGAAGAAGATAAAACGTAGATTGTAGATGATAACTGGGTTTGATTCGCACAGATAACTACTACACTGCGATCTAAAAGATCATTTGTGTATACCCTACATCTATTTAGGAGTTGGTTCGATGATGCCGAATGTGAAATAGTGAGGTATGTCGTGTTCACCGAATAGGAGTCAAAAAAGTGATCTTTTCTAACACAATGTTGCACCAGGGCATAACGGTTTTGAAGGTAATGAAACCGCGGACCTTCTGGCCAAGAAGGGAGCGGATACACGATTCACTGGTCCAGAACCTGTATTGGGACTGCCTAGAGCCTGGGTAAGGACCAAAGTCAGGAACTGGGTCTGGGAAAAGTCGACCAAACACTGGAGTAATACTGTAGGGCTGAGGCACTCGAAGCTGATGCTCAAAGGCTACTCCAAAAAACTGACGTCTGACATGCTGAATCTTGGCAGGAGTCAGATAAGAGTACTAGTGGGCCTGCTCACTGGGCATGGACCATTCAGACTACACCTTCGGAGGATGGGGATTCTGACACAGGAACCCACCTCGTGCCGACTGTGCGCCATGGACGATGAGAAAGCAACTCACATTCTATTCGAGTGTGAGGCCTTGGACTATAAACGGTTCATCTTCGGTGGCACGAATCCTGAATCCTATCACCACCTTGAGGAGCTAGTCACAGGACTCAAATCTCTTATAAAGGGAACTGCCCTGTGGCAACAGTAACTCAAGGAATTTCGGACACCTGGATTCTAGCCTACCTGAAGATCAGCGTGATGTTGATTTTCAGCTGAACAAACTAGAGTCCTGCACGCATCGGGTGGTGCATGTTAGGACTCTTGGTGCCGAACCTGGTCACAATATTCCCATAGGAACCGGTGCTCAAACATGGGGCTCCACAGGAGAGACCATGCCAGGTTTATTTAGATTAGATTAGATTAGAACACAATGTTGCAGGAGATTTTACCATTAATTAGATTAAAAAGGAACAAGAGAGGAGATTGTTTTCTTCTAGTGACTGACATACCACATAAAAATAATCTGGTTTCATATGAAGTAGGTACTTTGGTATGGAAAATGAAGCTTGAATAACAAAAACTTGGCGAACTTACATTGAACATTGAACATTCTGTCGATGTGGCATGTGTAGATAGGCATCCAGACTGAAGCACAATACTCAAGAATGCTTCGAACCAGAGAAGTGTGTAGGGCCATAATGGCCTTAGTATCATAAATATGACGAGTGTGCCGTTTAATGAATCCGAGCATTCTAAAGGCCTTGCAAACGATAGACTCAATATGTTGATTAAATGTCAGACCAACATCGAAGATGACACCCATATCAACAATGGACGAGACACTATCTATTGCAGTTTCATCGACTTTATAGACATTTTTGGTAATGTTGGAAGATCTTGAAAAATGAATCGTCGCACATTTGCTGTTAAAGGAATCTATTATTACGTACGTTAGCAACCTGATCAAACTCTGAGAAGACATATTCACATATTTATTTCGTTGGAAAATAATTATTATGCAATCTATTGCTAATAGCTCCACTTGGAAGATTAAAGGTTAACCAGGCCTATTGAGAGCCTAACATTGGGACCTGTAACTCTAACCCCTACATTTATCTCTTTTAGTGTTTTAGACAACAAGTTAGGACAGACATAGTGTCTGTAGGCATGTTAGATTAAATCGCTCCGACCCTTAGACTCTCAAGATGTCCTGTAAGATCCCCGGGTTTCAGACTCTAAGGCGGCTCGCACACCGGAGGAATATGCAACTAGCAACATGCAATAAGCAACAGGCAACATATTTTGTTGTACTTCGCACACCAAAGCAATAAAAAATCACTTGTTGAAAATGTCGTCTGATGAAGACGAAGTTATAATGTTGTGGCAAATTTTAAGGAGAAAGAATAGAAAAAGGAGACGATATTGAATTCATCCAGCATTTGAAGCGTTGAGTAAACATGGAGCCAGTATATAGCTGAGATCACGTGTCGCGCGCAACGTCGGCAATCGCCGTATCGATACATCCGACGATGCCTCTCGTCGCCATCTAACCAAAAGGTTTTGGTTCGCCAAAAAACCCTTAATGATCTAACACTGCTTGATGAACGAAATATTGGCAAATTATGGGCGATATAGTTGCTTTTCAACCGGCACGTCGTGTTGCTAGCAACATATGTTGCTCTAGAAAGGTGATAGCGATATCGTATTGCGTCGGTGTGCGAGATCAACAAAAATGTAATGGAAAAACACATTGGCGATACTATTGCTTATTGCATATTGCTAGTTTCTAGTTCCATATTGCTCCGGTGTACGAGCCGGCTTAGTTCTTATTAATCTACAGGCAATTTTCAGAGCAATCCTCTCTGCATGTAAATGCAAAGTGAGAAGGTTATAATTACCTCCAAGGCCGCACTAGGACCGATCTAATTGCACTGGTGATACCTATACAAACGAGTCTTTGCATCTTGTTGTTTTGTTTTACCAAACCAGCACAATAAAGGAGATTATGGGTTTGACAACTGTTACCAATAGATAAAACATTACTGAAGTCTTGAAATCCACATTTTATATTGTGAAAACTGCATTGGGATTATTCTCTTAAAATCTGCACAAAACGGATTTATTGTTCTTTAAAATAATTCTTACACTTTACTTTTATTTTTATTAATAATTATATACAATATAAACAAATAAATAACAGCGTTTCATAAAATCGATATAAAATCTTAATGTTATATTGTGTCTTCTTCAAAAATATATAAAAAATAGTACACATTAAATACATATATTGTTAAAAAATAATAATGGCACTGTATTTTCTTTATAAAGGCAACGTTAAATAGCTTCTAAGGTGAAACAACCTGCAAAATATATATTTTGTCGAATCTATTCTTTATATCTAATAAAATACTTACTATTAATAAATGCCCACTTTTATCCTTATGAATATTTGGATTAGCTCCTTTTTGTATTTCAATAGTTCCCTGCTTTCCTTTCATATTATGTTCAATTCTGAAAAAATATATTCATGAAAGTAAGGACAAATGGCCAATAAAAATAGAGATTGGAATTACCAAAGTAAAATCATTTTAAAAGTATTAGAAAATTTTTAAGTAAAATTAGGATATGTGAAGATCTCAGAAGATTATAAATACAGGAAATGAATCAAATTTGTCTTGTGTTGCTTAAATTTATATAAAGAATTACTTACTGTGATTTATCAATTATTTTCAGAACTGATTGATTTTTCATAGAGTCCACAATCATAGTAACAGTTTCGATTAGGTATGGGGCCTCCAAAATCAAATCTCCCTAAAATAAAAATATATTTAAAATATTAAAAACAATATTTTTTAGATTTACATACCTTGTCTTTCTTTATTAAATCTTCAGGAATCTGTACCAATAATAGATTATCATTTTCAGGTGTAACTATGAAATTAAGTTTACTTAATGGAAGACAGTGTTTGGGCTTCATTGATCCTTTTCCCTCCAAAAGATGCAGGTTTTGGTGAGTAATAATCATAATTCTTTCTCTTGGTTTATAACCATGTCTATCATATTTTACCACATTTGTAGAATACTGAAAATTTATAATATTTTAAGTAAATGCTCGATTTTTATGGTGATCTTTACCTTCAAGTATTTACAATTCTTTTGGAAACGAAAGTATAAATACAATAGCAAATAGTTGAGTTAAATACAAATTTATGAAAAATAGATGTTTTTGATAGATGTAAGGTTCGGAAGGTGTTTGCTATAGAAAAATCGTTACAAAAATAAGTAACGGAATAGTCTGTCCATTTCAAGTTACCAGATATTAAAAGCTTCACTTCCATCGGAGTTTACAGAGTTCGGACAATTTTTCGTTTATATAACTTGCAGAATAGAAGATTTGGTACGAAAAGAAAGTAGTACATAAACTACAAACTAAGCACTATTCTTTACTACAAAGAAATGATTTAAAAAATAAGTATTTATAACAGAGATATTATCTAGAATAGGAACCAATTAGGTTTCGATATTTTATCAATTGCAAATAGTTGAGTTAAATCATAGACAATCTCTGAGTTAAATAGTTATAGATACAAATTTATGAAAAATAGATGTTTTTACGGCAAGGCTTTTAATCTTAGGTTCGGAAGGTATTTGCGACAGAAAAATCGTCACAAAAGTAAGTAACGGAATCGTCGGTTCATCTCTAGTTACCAGATATTAAAAGCTTCGCTTCTATCGGAATTTACAGAGTTCGGACAATTTTTCATTTATACAACTTACAGAATAGAAGATTTGGTACAAAAAGAAAGTAGTACATAAACTACAAACTAAGCACTATTCTCTACTACAACGTAAAGATGTTAAAAATAAGTATTTATAACAGAAACATTATCTAGAAGAATAGGAATCAATTATGTTGCGATATTTTACCTCAGAACAATCGGAATCAAATATAAATCTTGTTTTGTGACCACAATTCTTTGGTATAACTACGAAAATAAAATTGTTCAACATTACGTTATCAAAAATACTTACAATTTCTTTTTCACCATTTAGTGTTGATACATACAACTCTTTTAAAGCCACATCAGTTCCTATTACTCTATCGTTAATAAACCAATTTGGTAAACTTGCTGCATAACTTTTCTTTTTACCTACAAAATAATTATGGGCAAATAAAATGACTTTTACGTTATATCTTATGAGCAATGCCGAAGAACCATAGGACAGACCTGGGGATTATCTCCCAAGGTCACCATGTGGATCTACACGGCAATCATAAGACCTATGCTAACATATGGTGCTGTCGTGTGGTGGCCTAAAGTAAAACAAACGACAGCTATCAAAAAATTAAACCAAATCCAAAGATCAGCATGCCTTCTCGTAACAGGAGCCATGCGAAGCACACCGACCAGCGCAATGGAGGTCATACTCGGTCTCACCCCCCTTGACATATTTGTTAAGGAGGTCGCATTGATGACCATGGTACGCTTTCGCACGGTTGGTATCGAACCCACTGTAGGAACTGGCACCCATAGGGAGGGAATCGATAAAGGCGATACCACTCTTACAGGCAGACACGGATGCCGTCGCACCAAGATTTGTCTTTGACAAACCCTACAAAATATTAACAAACAAGACGGCAGACCCCAACGTATTAAACGCTCTGAGCGCCTATACGGATGAATCAAAAACAAAGCAAGGTGTGGGATGTGAAATTTACTCCAGATCCTTGAACCTAAAAATAAAATGGGCTATAGATGGCTTGTCAAGTGTGGTTCAGTCAGAACTAACAGGCATAACCATAGCTGCAGAATTAATCAATAGGAACATCACAGACAGGAATGTAAATATATACACAGATTGCCGACAAGCACTACTGGCCTTGAATAGACCACGTATCACCTCAAGTTCAGTACTAGAATGTCACCAACCTCTAACTGTTAACTTGGTCACTCTCAGCTGGATCAAAGGACATGGGAACTCTAAAGGCAACTGCATTGCGAGCAATTTAGCAAGGAGGGCTGCGGTCTACAAATATGTTAGCCCTCGCCCTTCTACCAAGCTAACATTGTCCGCTGTCGGGGACCTTATCAAACAGCACTCTCTCCAAAACTTTATACAGTGCTGGGATGAAACTACGAACTGTAGACTGACCAGAGAGTTATTACCTCATCTTGGCGAGGAAACAGCAAAAAAATTTATGGCGTTGACCAGACAAAATCTCCGAACAGCTGTGGAAATCTGGTCACTGCGAATTGCGACAACATCTCTTTAGGATGAAATTAACAGAATCGCCGCTAAGCAGAGGCTGCGAACAAGAAGAGGAAATAGTAGAACATATAATGTATGACTGCTCTGCTTTTAAGATCCGTGTTGGGCGAGTACTGGCTTACACCAGCCGATGTCAGGGAGATCCCCCTCGGGAGCCTCATCACCTATTTTAAATCACTAAGCCTGGTGACAGCCTGAGGTGAGGATATGGGTCATATGTGGCCTCAGTGTTGGCTGAGCATTAGCTCGCCCCTCCCCAAATTTCCAGATCCAGAATGACTTTTACGGATACTCAAGCAGGGGTATTATGTTTTAAGTATACTATGTCTCTTGTTATTTAAGAAATAGAACAGAAAAATTTGGTAAAAGGTCAGTAATTAGTAAAAGTAAAAAATTAAATATATAATTTGCAACGAAGCTATCGTGAAATCTACAAAAGCGTAAATTCATACATTAATTAGTACCAAATTGATTGTTTAAAATATAAATATTTTTAATAATGTAGTTTATTTACCTTTAAATAGTGATTCAGCTAAAACTTTAAGTTCAAGTTGTCTTTTCTTTTCGGGTGTTAGTCTTAATCTGTAGATTCTGGATAGATGAGCTCCATACATGGTTTCTAATATATTAGATGCTTCTTGACAAATGATTGGTGCTGTTGGCCATGGGGTTCTGTGAAGTATATCCTTTGGAAGATTATTTGCTAACCTTTTCAACCATTGTACTCTAGCCATACGGTAAAATGATTTATTATCATCATTTGGTGCATCATTTCTGGTAATGAAACCTTTGATGAACCTTAAAATAAAAAATATGCTTTAAAGAAAATAATTGGATATTAGGTGAGGATTGGATTAATATTAGACAAAGTTAGATATTCTTTAAAGAATGATGATTCTACCAACCTCCTGATTTGTAACGCAGCTTTTTTACGTTTCTCAGCAAGTCGTTTAGCCAAAAACCTTCTTATGTATTTCTGTACAATTATGGCGGATTCTTTCATTTTTAAAAATTTCCTTCTTTGTACTAAACCTTTCCAGTTAGCTTGAATAATTGCCGCTATATCATTTTTCTTAATCTGGAATGCATCTTCTGTTGCAAACAACGTTTTTGGATGTCTGATGAAAATTTTTGTCCTAACACAAAAAAATGTTAGTAAAAAAATCTGTGCTCAAAATAATTATACATACTTTCCCATTTGGTATTCTTCTTCCTTATAATCCAATGTCTTTATCAATAATTGTACACCATCTTTAGCATCTCCATGATAATTAGGCCAAGTTTCTTTAGCTAAACATTTATATCTTTTTAAGAATCTTTGATAATCTCTACGGTAAGCAAAACCTGCTCTACGAACCCTTAAATTTTCCATTAAACCCAAATAAGTTACTTGATGGCTAACAAGCTCAAAATCGAAGATATCTAAAAAATAAACCTTATAGAAATTAATGTTTAAATAATTTAGTATTACTCACTCGGTCGTTTAGAATCATTTGGTTTAATACACCTGATATAGGAAGGTTCTTTATCTCGCAGAATAACCATAAGGTTATTTACAGAAAATTTGAACTGAGTGATAGCTGTATCTGGTCTCTTTTTACTGTCTTGTTCGGATTGTAAAAATACTGATTGTAGAATACTGTTTTTCGATTGTACCATTGTTTCTCGTAAATCTCTAAAGAGTAAGTCGTTATTTTTTTCAATGAAAGATTTTATATTGTATGTTACTGCTCCTGCATAGTGAATTAAACGGAATTCCTAAAAATAGTTCATTAAAAAGGTATGTAAGACTTAGACTTAAGAATATATATTAGGAAGATAAGTATGATAATTTTTAGGAATTTAGTATGTGAGAGGACCCTGTTGTAGGACTTACGTCCTTTTCAGGGGATGGATTGAGTGTTGGAAAGGAGTTAGTATCTGTCTGTCGTCGGCCCCGCTCTCACAAATTTTCCTATTTGCATTTTCTGTGAAGTTGGATCTTCTAACTTCTCTTCCTCCCTCCATGGTGCTTGAACGTGCCTAAAAAGTCATTTTTCTTTGGTGTACGTGTACGTGTAGGTGTAGTGTGGAAGTGTGACCCACGTGGCAGGGACAAAGGGAACCACAGAAACCTTCGCCAAGGGCCCATTTTTTTTCAGTATCCAGTGCGGGGTTAGGGCCTCATATAGCGGTAGGAAAGGGGGGTTTCATCCAGCAGGGTTTCCAGGTTTTCAGGAAGGTCCAAGTCTACTACGGATAGGTTAGGAAGGGGATCTGTAAAATAACTTTCCTAATATGAAAACCGAACTATAATTGGGATAAATAAAATAGTTGAAGAAAAAAGTACATAGAAAACAACTGTTAATAAAAAACAAAATTTAGATTAAAGTTACTAAGTTTTACAGATTTTAGGTATATCTAAATGCATTAAAAACTATACAAAATTAATTGATGAGACTGATATACTTACATCTCTTCCCATGATTTTTTGTGTTTTTAAATCAGCTTTTCTGTGACCCAAATAGTGAGCATGGTGTCCTAAATGTTTATCAAATTTAGCTAGTAATGTTAGGTCATTGGGATCTCCAGGTCTGAGACATTCTTCGTCCATAAAGGCAATCAAACCTTAAAAAAATATAATAAAAAATATAGATATGGATTCTTTTCAAGATTTAGAACAGAAAACAAAGAAGAGTTAGAAGGTAAAAATATGTGTAGTAGCAAAGATATATTTTCCTGAAGATTGATATTGTTTCAAAATCATTCAATAAAAAACTTATTTAATAAAGTTATGATTTTAATAAAATTTCAGAACAGCTTTTGAATTTTTAGCTAGTATTTTAAAATCTATACGTATGTATGTATGTATGAGCAGTTACGGGTAACAGATACACCTGCGACCTATAAGATCTATTGTGTCCCCCTTTTCTTGCTATATTTCTGATGATTTCTCAGACTTATAGCAGCTCTTCTAGTCCTATCTTCCTTAGAAAGTTTAGGATATCATTGGGTTTTAAGTTAGGTAATTCTTCCCTTTCTATTTCGTATGACCCTAGGTATTTGACCCTAGAAGTACTTAATGCGATGCATTCTGAGCGTATGTGTACTAAGGTTTCATCCTCTACCTCTCAGAATCTGCAGTTTGCTTCATGTACTAATCCTAGTGTCTTCATGTGTCCTCTTAATCGACAGTGTCCGGTTAGTATTCCTGTTATAATTCGGAGGTTCTTCTTACTAAGGTTAAGACAGCTGTGAGATCTCTTCTGATTATAGTTTCCCAAGAGCGTCTTCGATTGTCTTAGTCCTTCTAGATCACTCCAGTACTTGGATTTTTCGCTATCCATTTTTTTCCTTAGTTTTTCTAATATTGTACTACTGCTGATTCCAGAGGATGGTTCCGGTCCCAGGTATGGGGTTTCAGCTCCTTTTTTTGCCAGCTTGTCTGCTGTTTAATTTCCTTCTATTCCTACGTGTCCTGGAACCCATAGGAGGGTAACAGTGTTATTCTGTCCTAGTTCATTTAATTTGCCTAGGCATTCCCAGACCATCTTTGAACTGATTGTAGTTCAGAGCTTTGATGGCTGCGTTACTATCTGACATGATTACAATCTTCTGTCTACGATAGTTCCTTTCAATATTAAATTCTATACGGCTTTCGATGGCACGAATTTCCGCTTGAAAGATGCTTGGGTACGTCCCATTCAGATTTACTTCCCTGTTTAGTGGTAAATTTCCTTACAAAGTTAAATTTCTTTGGCATATCATCTTTAAAATCTATAGAATCTTGGAATAGATTCTATAGATTCACTACAATATATATTAAAAATCAAAAAGCCCTAGGACGAACTGGTAATTTTGTACCTGTAAAATTTGAACAGAACTAATTCATGACTAGTGTAATTAAAAACCTTCTATATTTAGCCAGTACTTTTTTGTCTCATACGCAGCTTGCTATACACAACGAAGTAATTTTGCTCTGGGTACCAGGGCATAAAGGATTGTCCAAAATGAGATTGCTGATAGCCTCACAAAAATAAAGCTAGTACTACTTTTATCGGACCTGAACCATTTTGTGGCATCTCAAAATGCCCCATTATGGATGAAGATTGTAATTAGGAAAATGAACTTAGTGCAGAATACTGGAAAAACACTCCTGGCCAAACACCATTTTCACAAGGTCACGTGGGGCAATCGACTCTACTTATAATCTACATTCTATAGTCAGTAGTTTTGGATGGGACAAAATATGGCAGAACGCATTATACTACATATTTTCTCCAGGAAGAGAACGTGAATCCTAACCAAAAAGAAATTGCACATCTTTATGGTTTACGGTTAACAATTCAATATTTTTAATTTTAATATGTAGTGTAACACTGAATTATATACAAAACACCATTCTGTCAGTTTTTGCCCCAGACATTTCTGAAAACTTAATCTCCTGTTCTGGATCTTCTTAGTTAAATAAAATAAGACTAATTACCTTTATGTTTTTCTTCAATTAAATCACAAATAATTTTATTATCAAAATACTCAACGTGTTGCCACACGATCCCTTCTTTTTCGTATTCATCTTGCTCAGATTTCAATGTTAAATCAATAAAAAGCTGTTGAAGTTTTTCATTGCAGAAATTAATACAAAGTTGTTCAAAACTGTAACAAACAATTGTAGACTATTAGAATTTACAAAATACTTATTTTTGGAATCAAATTACCTGTTACGTGCAAAAATTTCAAATCCGTAAATATCTAAAATACCCATAACAACGTTTCGTTTGGTATTTTGTGGTTGTAATGAACTGTTGATTCTTTTAACCAACCAAGTAAAAACTCTATCATATATGGCTTTAGCTAATGCATCTCTAGCGTACACTGATAACTCTCTATTTAATGGACTGGTTACCTCTTCTGTGCGTGTTTTAATAGTTCGATGAAGTAATGCTTCTTTAAGTTGATTATTATCACAGTCTAGAAGCTAAAATTTTTTATAAAATCAGATACTCTGAACCTTAAATGAATGAATGAATGGATTTTGTTGTGATATAGTTTTATTTGATAAAAAACAAAAATCAAAATTTAAGTCAAAACAAGGTCTTCTATAATAATTCTATTGCAACTTTTTGTTATTCATAATTTTATAAGTAGTACGTGGATTTTGATTGGATATAACATACCTTACTGACATTTTCTACCAATTCTGGTTTTAAAATAAGGGAAGTACCTTCTTCTTCAGAAAAGCCAATGTTACCTAAATGAAGAATAGCAGAAATAATGGAAAACATATCTATTTGTTCTTTCTCGCTGAATTCCAATGTTGTTAACGCCTTTTTCACTGCTTTGAAGTCATTTTCGTCGTTTATACCGTGAACTCCATTCTGGTTCTAAAAGTAAAAGGTTTTTACTACGTAGAATATTTATGAATATGGAGATAAAAACACTGAAGAGAAAGAATATCATGCTGGAGCTTTTATTTTAAAAATAATGAGCACTTTTTCTTAGGAGATGATTATGTATAATAGTGGACGGACATAAAACAGAGAAACCAAAGGAAGAGAGGTCAAAGGTAAAGTGATGGATGTTGAGAAAAGAGGAGTATGAGACTAAGTTTAAGAAAAAAGTGTTAAAAGAGATTAGTATGAATAAGAATGTGGAGGAATAGTAATGTTAAGAAGATAGCAGAAGAAGTGTTGGAAAAATCATCAGGAAAAGGTACACCAGAAAATAAAGGGACGTAGTAGTGGAATGAGGAAGTACAGAAAGTAGTGAAAGCAAAAAAGATAGCGATGAAGAAGTATCATTCATCGGGGATTGCAAGTGATAATGGAGAATATAAGTAAACATGGAAAAAATGCAAGGAGAGCAGTGGCAAAAGCGAAATCAAAAGCAATGGAAAAGGCCTCTTGGAACTTTAACAGTACCTAATAAAGAGGAGACATAGAATTGCTAAAGAAAAACATAAAGCTTTGATAGCCATAATTCTCATCCGAAAAATTAAATACAAAGGATGTAAAGTTTTATAAATTTATGAGAGTATAAAAGGAAGATGGAAGGAATATTACTAGGATATTCTGAACGAAAAAAATGAGGGAGATATATTTGGAGATGGTATTGCAAATTTTGAAATGGTGAGATATCTGTCTAGGGAAAAAGTGAAGAGGGCATTGAAAAAGATGAAGATTGAAAGGTGGTGGGAGCGGATGAGATACCAGCAAAAGTTTAAAAGGTACTTGTTGAGGATGAAGTAGATATTCTGTTAAACCTGATGAGAACAGTGATGAATCAAGAGAAAATACTAAGTGAGTGTAGGAAAAGTATGCTTGTCCCAATCTATAAAGAAAGGGTGTATGTGCTAGAATGTGGCAACTATAGGGGCATCAAACTAATGTCACATACTTTGAAAATTTGAGAGAGAATAGTTTAGAAGAGGTTAAGAGAAGAGACGATAATAAGTGAAGAGATTAATGCGAGAGAGAGGTGTACCGGAAAAGTGGGTCCGATTATCGCAAGAGATGTATGAAGAAACAAAACCAGATATAAAAAGCAGTGTTGGTATTACTGATGGATCAATAACGAAAGAGCAAGAGGGATAGTTAGAAGTGGCGGAGATGAAGTGTTCCTTTGGATGTGTGGATTAACGAAGAGATATAGAGTATGGAATGAGTGAGTAAGAAGTGCAGTGAAAGTGGGACAGCTGAGGAAGAAAATACAGGAAAATAGATTGAGATGGTTTGGTTATGTAGAGAGGAGGATGTGAGTAAAAGAGAACATGAGTGTGAGATTGAGGGTTAGAGGAAGAAAGGAATACCAAAGTTGAGGTAGATGGATAAAAGAAAAGAGGACTTGAATGAGAAAAAATGGAGAAGAGATCATTTTTTTTACTCACAAATGTTTTTACCACAATTTTGATGAAATGAAATATTTACCGCATTAGAAAGGTAGTAGTAGGATCCTAAATTTCTTTTAAGATTGTATTGTTCCAATTCTGCTTCGCTGGCTCCTGCTAACAACTGGTAAAATATATGGAAATTTCTTTCTCCCGGAACCTGACTGATAACTCTCGATTTTTCTAAAAGATAATTTAAAATATTTCCACCAACTGGATTCCCTTCAAAATTAAACTCGATGTCCATATATTTTCCAAATCGACTTGAATTATCATTTCTATTAGTTTTTGCGTTACCAAACGCTTCCAGGATTGGATTTGAGTAAAGGAGTTTATCTTTTACTCTTTCCACTTCACCTTTATGATCTGTTACTTCTGCTATGTAGTGGAGGATTTTTTTAGAAGCTTCGGTTTTACCCGAACCAGATTCACCTAAAGGAAAACAATTTAGTTTATGTGACAAATGATAAATTAACAGGTTAAGTTAGTACCTGAAATTAATATACATTGTTCTCTGTTTTCTTCTTTTAGTGATGTTAAAGCATTATTAGTGATTGCAAATCTATAAAAAAAATTGATTTATATAGTGTTTATTCTATTTAAAATAAAGATGGAAAAATATACGTCGCAGTTTATGAAAAAATATTAAAAGAGGAACAAATAATTGAAAGCGGTAATACCTAAAACTAAAATGAGAACTAAATAAATCATTAGGAAATGTTACGGAAAGATTTGGCGCCCAATCGGAGTAAAAGCAATAGACTATTATTATACTTACACATGTGGTGCAACTTCGAAAAAATGTTTGTTATCGTATTCTTTGACAGTTTTGGAATCGTAAATAAGAAGTTCTTTGTAAGGATTTACAGAAATAAGTACTGGTCCAATGTAAGTCTAAAAAATAATAGTTTTATGAGGAGGATATATGTATTTTTTAAACGCAAATACTTACATAAATAACATCTTCTTTAAATCGTTTTTGTAAATTATCCACGAAAATATCTTGGTTCGTAAAATCTTCTAGTAAAACAGCATCCTGGACACCGACCCTATCCCTATCGTGCAGATTATGTTCCATGGTTTATCTGAAAAATAAAACAAAAGATTTGTATTGTAGAACTGTGTACTAGTAGTTTAGAAAGAACTGGATCATTGTATACGTTAATTTGTATTTATTTTTATTCCTATATTGATAAGACCCACATACATAGGTAATTTTGCATATTTTGGAAGGGGAAGTTTGTATTATAAGAATCAATACGTTCGAGTTGTTTTAGGAACTGAAAATACCATTATTTGTAGTTTTTAAAACTAATTATTTAGAGATATAACTCATGGGATTTTTAAAATTTAGACATTACAGAAACAAGTAAATGATATTAAGGAGAAATTGAAAAAGTGTCTCATCTGGCAAACTCGAACCTGCAACCTTTACCTATAGCCGGTAACCGCTCTAAACACATCAGCCACAGATACATTAGTAATTAGTCAAATAAAAATATAAAATATCTAGAGTGTTCCATAAAAAAGTTTCAAATAAAGTTTTTCTGACAAAACCAACTTGAAAGCTGCTTTATAATCTGTTGGTCTTGAATTTTTATTATCTACTAGAATAGTAAAGGTTATTATATATACTATTCACACATAGGTTTAGGTGAAAATGTACAGCCCGACAAGTACCTCGTGAAATAAGGTGAAGATGCGCCATAACAAATTTAAAAGTGGGGTAATGGTGGGCGTACACCAAAAACCATTTATGTGGTAGACTAAATGTTATATTTTAATCAAATCTTTATTTTTGTTTTCCTTCTACTAGTCACCCACAAAAATCATTCCCTTATCATTTATTTTCAACTCATTTCTTTAAATGTCATACTTAAAAATAGCCAATATTACTTTAATCATCAACATATTGACAACATTGTAAAAATTTTAAAATCGGGTGATATCTTATCAAGCGTATGTTCAGGTAAATTCCATCCTAGTCTGGCCGAATACTTTCTCTCTCTGCGCACTGGAAGCTCCGCCTTTTCACGAGATACTTGTCGGACTGTACAAATTTCATCTTCATTTACAAACTAGTAGATAGATAGATATTTATTCATTTATTGGGTTAATTAACCTGTATCACTACAACCTTTACAGATCTATTGTGAACATCCATCATCTGTAGGATTGGATCAAAATTTTTCTGACGAATTTTTTTTGTTCATTATCTTGTGTTTGTAGATATCAAATTTATTGTTAAGCAAAATTAGTTTTCTTGACTATAAATTTTATACTATATCAAATATTATCTACTAGTAGATGCTATCATTATCTACAAATCTGATAGTGTAATAAAATTTAGTACTTACATAGTTAGCTTCTTAAATAGAAAGATCACTATTTGTAATTAAATTCATCACTATTAAAACATCATAAAAGACTAATGATGCGTCACTACATCAATATTATTTTTCGGTTAAGTATATAGTATTTGCTCTGATATGAATATTCATGTTTAATTTCCGGCGTATTTTTTTAACATTTTATACTCGTTTACAACTTATACGGAATATCTAATTGTTATATTATGAATAAAGAAATTGGATGACATCACCGAGAGCGGTTGTTTCTAATGTGGCAGATGTTTGTGTGAAATTAAATTAAATTTATCGTATTTCAACCACAATTTTTTTATATATGATTATTTCAAAACGACCTTTCTATTTAATAAATAGGAAGTGTTTTATATGAATAAACACATGAACGTTTTATATTAATTTATTCGTTTAGTCATATTTATTTTATAAAATGTTATATACATTATTACATAAGCATCTTGTAAATACTGTAAATCTGAGTAACCAGATGTTTCGGGTGCGGTAATCGCACTCTGTTGTTCCTTATAAAAGTTTTAAAATCACAGCCCCTCAAAGGGCCACTGTAAAATCGCTCCTAGCGGTCGTCAAATGCGAGGTCGGCGAAATTACCAAGTTAACTCAGTAATTAGTTAAAACTGGTAAGTGGTAAAAGAATTAGGTTAAAGAGTCTACCTGGGCCCAGCGGGAGACAAATAAAAGAGACCTTTTCTTGGACCCTAACAGCATGTGGTTGCATACTCACGATTTTACAATCTATTGTTTAAATTTAATAAATATATGTGTTTAATTTTTTATAAATAAAAAAAATAAATTCAAGAACCGTAAAGATAATTTTTTTCTCATTTTAACCATATATAATATTTACTCAAAATTTTGAAGTTTACAGATATGACACCAAAATATTCTAAATTACACTGAGAAAAAAAAAACAACACTCAATATAACATAAAATACTAGAAAATATATAAAGTGTTAGGCAGCATTCATTGACAATTATTTGTGTCTTGTTTTACGCATCACCCTATTGATTGTTCGATAGTGACAAAAAATATATAAAGTGTTAGGCAGTTTTCATTGGCAATTATTTGTGATTTGTTTTACACACGGCATACATCATTATAATCTTATGACGGAGTTCCTCCGCAGTTCTACAGCTTTTAAGGATCACATAAAGGAATTGGGTTTGGTAAATTTTTTGGTGGTACATGGATTTGTTTCACGTTTCAGGACATGTGTGTGTGTGGGAATAGAATCCAACTTGGCCAACAAAATAGACAAGGAAGAGAATCAAGTTACCGGTGTTGCAGACAGAACTGTTGTACTGAAACTTCCTGCAGGACAAATTCGTTTCTAGATTTTTCGACACTTCCTATAGGTAGTTCAGTTGCTGATCATTTTAGTAATTTTAATTAAGGAATATCCAGTCACAGTTATAGTAGCGGAAACTGGAGTTTCCAAGAAAGCTGTGGGCCGCTGCCTTCAATATTTCAGGAACCTTCTTTTTCACTGGATGCTGAAAATCGATGAGCAAATGGGCGGTCCTAGACACGTAGTATTACAATAATAATAATAATAATACAATGATGATTTAAGCACACAGATTATATTATTGGATTCACAACACAAAATAATATAAAAAAATTTGTGTAAAGCTTCAAAACTTTTTGCTGATGCAACTGCTAAGAGTTGTCCTACAAGTTTGGTACTTTTGAGATCGCTGAACACGAATATCATGACTGTGATAAACTCTGAGCTACCTGGTGCCCGCCCAGGGTGAATCTCGTCTTCTGGACTTTTATGTTAATTTCATTTAGAATTAATCTAAACTCAGTCTTTGAAAATTTTCAAGGTCTCTAAATACGAATATCAGAACGTCAATGGTCTCCGAGCTAACTGGGGCTCAGTGTAGACCTCGTCTAATGGATTTTTATGCTAATTTCAATCAAATTCAGTTTAAAGTCATCACTCTGGTGTTTTCGGGGTCGCTGTTTACGACGATGGTGTCCGAACCTCGTGCCCAGGGTGGAGGACGTAAAATGATCCCTGACTCAAAGATTTACATAAAAATGCATTAAAAAAATATCGTAGTATTAAACGTAATATTAGTACATTTTGGTATTAAAAATATATTACTAATTAATTAATTTATAAATTAATTATAAAGAGGTCTATCTTAAACTTTCTTAAGGATTTTTGAGCTTAAATATATCTAATATACGAATTAAACGATAATTAAACAAAATTCGACACTTTCAAAGTATAACAATCTGTATAATAGTTAAGTACTTTTATCTGTAAAATATTTATTACTTAAGATACATATTAAAGATCATATTTTTTTAATCATATAATAAATGATATTGTTCTGTATCTTTAATTGTACTTTGCAGATAAAATTATTACATTACTAAATTACTAGAAAAACAAATATAATAAAATTATCAACTGTTATAATGCAATTTCATAATATATTAAACAAAGTTGTTAGAATTTATAAAAATAAAACGTGAATAAAAGCAAAATAGATCATTACCTAGAAATCAAATTGTAGTCACAAATCAAAATAAAATAAGAATACGAGGGTTGTCTATTTAGCTTGTCTGGCGACGGTAATCCCTGCACATGCATTGAATTCTGGATCTTTGGGAACGTGAAGAAGTCGTTGGTACTTAGGTCTAGAGCATAAGGTGGATTGTCTAACAATTCGATATTTTGAAGCCCCAAAAACTTGATTGTCTTTTGGACAGTGTGAGCACTTGCATTGTCCTGATGTAGGATGATTCGCCGTTGTGTGTTGCCTTGTCGGAGTTTCGCGATAACTTCTGGTAAACAAACGTTTAAATATCAATCGAAAGTAAACGTTCTTCGATCTTCTAAAGCAATTGTCGCCACATGATCTGATTGTGACCATTTACTTTGACACACTTCGAGAAGGGATCACTTTTGTTGGTTTTTCCTCACCGTGAAATACCCACACAGCGATTTGGCGTTTATTTTCCGGTTCATAAAGTAAATCCAAGATTCATCGCCACTAACAATACTATTAAATGTTTTTTTAGCTTCCTTTGTTGAACCGTTCCAACGTTTTTCAAAACTAATTGACGCGAACCGCTTTTTGGTCTTCTGTAAGCAAATAAGGGGTCCAACAAGAAACTTCGTAACACCCAGTTCTTCATGTAGGATCTTTTGGATCGAGGTCTTTAAAAGGTCCAAAGATGCCTCTACCTCCCGGTATGTTATACGGTGGCCATCCTCAATAAGCTGACTAATCGCATCAATGTTTTGCTGTGTGACTACTGTTTTGGGTGGATATAGCCTGAATTCGCGTTGAAATACGCAATATCAGCGGGAAATACTTGACTGGTGTGGTACTTTATTCCCAAACACTGAAACCATTTGAGCGAGACATTATTGTTGGGATAACCCACTGCGAAAATTGTAAAAAATTATTGCTCGAAAATGTTTTCGGCTAGGATCTATTTTTCGACCGATTTGCTAATTACAAAAATTCACTGTATTTACACAACTTGTTATATCGCTATGAAATTCTGGGTTTGTCTCAATAAAACGATTTGTGTCTAAAGGTTCTATTGGTGGCGCCTTCTAAGCAGCTATATGCAGAACTAAAAAACAACCCTCGTACAAAAGATTAAACATAAAAACAATACCCGCACTACATAATACATTATATTACAAGAGTCGAAAATCAATCAAACCTCTGGTGCTTGAATTGACCCTTGAGGCGAAGCCGAGGGCTGTAATCTGTCGGAGGAATGATCAACTTTCGACTTGTGTAATACCTATTTACTTTTTTTTCCGTTTTGTTCGAAACTTCGAAATCAATGCATATGCGGCGAAAACATAGTCTTGGCGAAAGTATGCTGGGAGAAAAACCAAAATAGGAAAGAAAACATTTTATTAGTAGCAACCTGTGAAGAAAGTTTTGTAGGTTTTATTATCCAATATTTTTAAAATCATTTAGTTTAAAAGATATAAGTTTAAACATAAAAAACCAGGTGAAACTGATGGAGTAAAACAGAAAAGAATGCGATACAAATATTTATTTGGTTGTTTAGAAAAAAAATGATTTCTTAATTCAATTAGATATGCATGCATAATGAATATTACATTAGACAAGTTTTCTTAATGAAACTCTGAAGAAGTATTGATTTGTTTACTGATATTTACTTTTTTGGTAATAATAAGTAACTTGAAATTATGTTTATAATTATTAACTTTTATTCTATGTTTTATGTTTTTAAGTTTAAGGTAAGAAACCAATATAGATAATAATTTTCAATATTTTCGGTCCAATACTTCATCAGAAATTTGTCATCATTTGCATTTCTGTTAACCTTTCTTCTACTGATTGATAAGATTATTTTTAGCGTTGGAAATTAAATCTGTATAAATATTATAAAAAAGGAAAATACTGGCCTACCAGATGGTGTCCTATATATGATTACACGTATCACATTCACAAAATGTATCCTTTTAAACCACAACTATCAATAGCAACCAACGGTCTATGTGTCTTACTAAAGATAAGATTAATTTTATCTAGAATTATCTCATATATGCACGTCAGGTTTAATTTAGAAAATCCTTTATATTATATCGATATTGGTTGATAACAATAATATAATGCTAATTTTATATATACAAGAACGTCCTATCGTAGTCCGCTAGATATTTGGAAAAACCTTATTTAAAAAAATATTACATTACTTACTCATACTCATAGAATCAAATAATCGAGAAAGCCGAGTGGCGGCGATCATCAAAGAGTGGGGCGGCAAACATCAATGACTATCTTATGATATTTTGGTATACGAAATATGCAGAGGGTTGACAGTTTTAAGAAAAATAGTCTGAAGGATTATTTCTTATCTCGCATTCTGGTAAGCCTATTTGTTTGCTGTGTCTGGATCTGTATCTAGAAATTTGGGGAAGGGCGAGCAGGTGCTTTGCCAGCACTGTGGCCACATATGGCCAATTGTGGATCCTCTCGAGTGTAGGTAGGAATATCCACAACTCAGGCAGTCATCAGACCTAGAGATTTAAAATAGGTGATGAGTCTCCCGAGGTGGATCTCCCTGACATCGGCTGATATAAGCCAGTACTCGCCCAACACGGATCTTTTTATTCCAGAAAAAGCAGAGCAGTCATTCATTATATGCTCTACTGTTTCCTCTTCTACGCAACCTCTGCATAGCGGCGATTCAGCTAATTTCATCCTAAAGAGATGTCGCCGCAATTGGCAGTGACCTGTTAAGATTACCACAGCTGTTCAGAGATTTTGTCTGGTCAATGCCTTAAATTTTTTTGCTGTTTCCTCGCCAGGATGAGGTAATAACTCTCTGGCCAGTCTACAGTTCGTAGTTTCATCCCAGCACTGTATAAAGTTTTGGTGGGAGTGCTGTTTGATAAGGTCCACGACAGCGGACAGCTGATGGCTAATGATAAGATATAGAAACAACATTGACCGACCGTATGGCTGGTTTTGGATCATTTTCCATAGCATTATGACTGATTTACACAGTGCGGGCTACTTCCTAGCTAGTAGGCAGCTACTCGGCGATACGCTCTATGACAATAATAGGAAAATGTCCATAAAAAAACTGTAAAAAAAGAGCAAAAGAAAAAGATTTGGATTAGAAATTGGATGGGTAACTAACATTTCGCTCTTCATCAGTTTCATAGGATCATCGGTTGGCTAGTGATCTAAGGTGCTATCGGCTATAGATAGAAATCGCAGGTTTGATTGAATTTATCCTGAATGCCATTTTTTGTTGTCTAATTTCTAAACTTCAAAACTCTCATGAGATATGTCTCAATCCCAAATAAACAAATCTATGGTTCCGTTCCTCTAACCGAATGAACATATAAGACAGAGCAGACAAAGAGTTTAAAGTTTCAATTGTAGATTTGGCATAGCGGTCTAAAGCGCTCTCCGCTGTAGATAACGATCGCAGGTTCGATTCCTGTTGGATGTAACATTTTTTTCAATTTCTCCTTGATGTCATTTCTAAACGTTATTCGCGACTACATCAAATTCTCTACATATAATTTCGATTTTTTTTGGAATTTTTATTGTTGTGAAATAACGTTCTAAAAATCGGAATTATTACATACCAATATGTAAATGTAAATGCTAAACTAGAGCTCTTATGTATTTTTTATTATTATAATGAATTCTTATCCAAAAAAACCTTGTTGGTAACATTAATTACTAAAATTTTACATTAAAAACACGATAAGACTTTATATTTATTATTAAACCGGATGTATGTTAAATGATTTTCAGAATTATTTACTTATTTATAAATAATTAAAGGGTAATACACTTACAAAGTTTACTTTATATACATTGAAAGTGCTTATCTTTATTACTTTTACTGATTTGTAATAATTAAAAGCAGGTGAGCAAGGTTATTAATTAACAATTGTGGATACAACAAAATAAAAATGGAAATGGAATACATTTTTTCCATAAAAAGAAAAGAGAAACTTGTAATTCTTCTAGAATACATCAACACACTGAACTGAATTCACTACAAACGACAATATTGGCAATTGTTTTTCTTAGATTTCACTTACATGTAAAAAATAACAAAACAATTTTTAGAGGGACATATTTTATTTTATAGAGCGGTTGTGACACAAAAATGAGTAACGGAACTTCCGCCTCTCTATCTCTCTCGTTGCTCTCACTTTCGTGTAAGTCAACGCTCTTTCTGCCTTTTTTTTTCGTCTCTTTAACCTTGTTCCTACTTTCTAGTATATCAGAAGTATGCTATGCACTAACTCTTTGTGCGTAATCAGGGGTGACAGAGACATCTGCCACCTATAAGATCTATTGTGTCCCCCTTTTTTTGCTCTAATTCTAATGTTGACTGAGACTTATAGCTGTCTTCTAATCCTATTTTTCTTAGAAATTTTAGGATATCGTTGAGTTTCAAGTTACGCAAATCCTTCTCTTTTATTTCGTATGATTTTAGGTATCTGATCCTAAAATTACGTAATGCAATGGTTTAGACAGCTAAAAGATCTCTTCGGAGCGTCTGTGGTTGTCTTAGTCCTTCTAGATCCTTCCAGTACTTTCTCTATCAATTCTTTCCTTAGTTTTTTTAAGACTGTGCTACTGATAATTCCACAAGATGGTTCTGATTCCAAATATGGGGTTTAGCTCCATTTTTTGCCGGCTTATCTGCTGTTTCGTTTCCTTGTCCTGGAACCCTAGTTCATTTAGTTTGCCTTGTCATTCCCATACCATCTTTGAACTAATTGCATGTAAATTCAGTGCTTTAATGGCTGATTAGAATCTTTTTTCTACGATACTTCTTTTAGAAATTAAATCTTTCAATGGCACGGATTTCAAATTTCAAATTTCTAAGTATTTGGATCTAGGTCTAAAAATCCCTGCTCCTGTTCCTTCATCGGTCTTGGTGCCGTCCGTATACCATTTTATAGCATTTTGGTTTACCTCCAACATGGTGTCTTTGTCCCATTCTTTACTACCCAGTTTTGTGATGAATTTTCTCATTAAATTTATTTGGCATGTCATCTTGGGGCATTTCGCCGCATTTCCCAAGTTTGATTAAATTGAAGTGATCAAGGTATTTCCTTGATTGTTCCTTCTTTGACCATTTTATATATTGTTTTCTTCCTTACACCTTGTACTTGAATGTGTAGTGGTGTGAGATTTAGGATTACTTCGATTGCACTAGTGAGGCATGTTCCCATTGTTCCACTGATTCTTACACAGGCTTAGAGAGATTTGTTCTCGTAATAGTCAGATTATCTCTTTTGCCCCACGCTACTGCCTTATAAGTGATGATAAGTCTCACTATTGCCGTGTAAAACCATTAAAATAATAAAAAAAACATTTTATAGTGGACTTAATAAATCTAAACCGTTCTCGAATCCATTTGAACACATACAAAATTTTTTCTCCACGACCATTAATGAATGTAATAATTCCGACTTCATTTTTAATGATAGAAAGTGTTCATTCTCACTCTTGAGATAGAATATATTCATTCTGAAACACTTGCTTCTTATGTGTTTTGCATGTATTTCCATTCTATAACTAGTGACGGAATAACATTCTGTAATTGCTCAACAAAAAACATAGATTGCGCTGCGAATTTTAAAACTGTCACTCAGTTTGTCAGTGCGACGTTCTAATTGTTTTGCTACATATTTCAATTTAAATAAACATAATTATTACATGGTCGTGGAGAAAATACAGTCTGTTACACGGTTAGAATGAAAATTCGATAACTCGTGGTTCCTCTCGCTCGCTACGCTCGCGTTCGGAATTCCCCACTCGTATCGAATTTTCATTCTAACCTTGTTACAGAATATACTATTATGAAATTCGATCCAGCGGTTTAGTGATATACACACGTACAGAAGAAATATTTGTATATCTAAAGATATAAAATTAGCATATTAAATTTTACCTTTTTTTTTGTTTAAGTTCATTTGATTTAATATTTAACATCCGTTACTTCATTTCAGTATTTCATCTATAATTATTATAATGTAATTTATAATTCGATTGCGATGTAAGCTTATAGAAATTTTGTGATACAATCTTAGAGGTATTTCTGAAATTGGTATAATTAAAAATTATATAAATGAATTCACTATAAGTATTTTGATGCGTATAATTATTAACTTAAATTACATACATATTAATATAAATGTTGGTATAATTTGTAAGTATAACTAATTATTACGTTTTGTTTAAAACATATTTTTAAATATTAATTATTAATTTTAAAAAAGAAGACCAGAAATATCAAGTAAAAATGGGATAGCCGTTGTTAGTTACAATATTTCGAGTTACTTTCTGGTTTATCACAATAATTTTCTGACCCGGTCCGACAAAATATGACCCAAAAATAAACTGGAAATTACTAAATTCTGGCCGGTTTAAAAAAAATATATTGTACGTAATATGTCCCAAAAGTGCTTTTAATGGACTCGCAGACTTGCAGGACTCGCCTGCGGCTCGCCCTGCAAGACCACTTTTGGGACTTGTTACGTAAACTACTATTACTGACTGAAGAATTTTAGTTCAACTACACTACTTTCCAAATCATTTCATTTAGTTTTGATTAGAATGAAACTCCAATTAAGTCTAGCAAAAATACAAACATTACACAATATGTCGTGACAATACTTTTAAAAGTTCTCGTATACGGAAATAAGGAAGTTTCTTGTTAGCATAATAAAAATATAGTTACCGTAAAAGGTATCAGTCCCGGAAACTATAACTACAACTACTTTTCAAAGACAATGACTTCTATAAACATAACAATAACACACCGACGTTATTTATTGAATAGAAACACTCAGACTTATTTTCTAAGTTCTTTAAAAAAACACAGTTGAACGTAGATTTGTGAATATGTCATCAAGCTTTTTGAAAACCAATAGTCATTAATTTTATTGGAAATAATATTTTTTTCAATCATTCGTTGGTTATACACAGCAAAATTTTGTACTACACTATCTAAACGTATCTTCTAAAAGTTTTGACACAAAATATTTATAGGAATTTTTCTTCAATGAAAATAGTATATTGAGAAGAAATTATCCTTTACTATATTGTGTGGCAAGGGGTGAAACAAGACGATTTCTGACTAGGGCGAGGGCTGTCATTGCCCGGTCAGAAATCGTCTTTGTTTCATCCCGTGCCACACACTATATTTTTCATATCACATGCATTGAAACAGCGAGTTTTGATCTCTGTAGCCAGTCGAAGTAAGACTATTTCAGACCAATGCAACTGTCAGTCAGAAACCTTCTGTCAGACAGACTTGAAATAATTACATTTTTTTCTGCCCTAGGGCAGAAACAACGTTGTTTCTCCCCTAGGGCAGAAAAAACTGTCAGATTCTGACTGACAGTTACATTGGTCTGAAATTGTCTTGTTTCGACAGGCAAAACAGGGATCAAAACTAGCTGTTTCAATGCATGTGATATGAAAAATTTATTTAAATACTACCTACTTAACAAAATTATACCATAAAATTATGTGGTGTGTTCCATTCTGCTCTACCAGAATTTTCTCGAATGTATCTCAAGATAGATTAATTTCCATAAATTTTTTGTAGATTCTTCGCCCTAATTGTTCTTCATCTTAGATTTTCAGTCTCTACGATAAACATTCCTAGACAGTAAAACCCAAAAATCCTCTTTAAGCCGAGTCTGCGGCAAGTTTGGAGAATTATCGTTTAGGGTGGTGTTGCCTAAGCCAGTTTTGGGTACCTTTTGAGTAATGGCTTTATGCTAGGTCGGGCTAAAACATATTATCGTCATTAGCATAATGTTCGTGGACATACCAAACCAATTTGAAAGGGCCGTTAAAAATATAAGTCTGACTTTTCAAAGCTTTATCTCTCACTCTTCCCACTAAAGATGAAAATACACCCCTGTTAAAAATTGCGCACAGGACAAGGATTTTATCTGCAAATTTCGCTTTATGTTTGTATCTAACATTGTCACGGCACTCCTTTGCATTGTTTGTATTAAATCCATCGTTTTCCTTTATTTCATAATTACTCAGAGTGCAATACTTTTCGTCGCCTAAAATAACTTTTTTTTTATTGGCAAAGTGTACCCGCATCAGTTGACGACAGCATCTTGGTATACGAAGAAGTTGCGAATGAATGTATTTGTGACACATACGTCTCTTTTGATATTTAAGACCATTCCTCCTTAATTCCAACAATATTGAACTCTGTATTAATAAGCCAGTCTCCACTTTGACATTCAAATCAACCTCTATGACCTTTCTGCTGTGGGAAATACAGACATGGTATTTGTTAAAATTAAAGACAATGCATTTTATGCCAAAGCTTCTAGGACATATGTTAAGAGAAATTAAAAAATGAAAGCTTGAACATCACAAACAAATACCTACGAAGACTTGAAGGAAATGTAAAAAACAAAATACAATTATAAATTATATAAACATTAACATATTCCTTGCCACGTTGGCCCCATGGGACCAACACTAGAATTACATTTATGGGCCGAGTTGCTCCTATGAAACCAACCTCTCTTTAAATGCTTATTAGTCTGCTGGTCCATGTTTATGTGCAATATCTTAACATTAAAGGAACAACGTGGCATATTCTGTAAGAATAGTTTATTTAATATTTGAAATTTGTAACATGTAGTCCTAGTTATTTTACAGGAAGTGATATTTTTGTAACATTCCTACACATTTTTCTTCTGCTATACTTATTTTCTACTTTTTTCACTTTAATCACGTGGTTGCTTTACACGTTGATGCCTGAGTGACAGTCTTTAGTTTCCTCGGCTCTTGTTAGGTGCTTGACTACATCTTTTTTGAATATTGTATTTTCTGTTACCAGTTTATATAAAACGTCTCACTTACTAAAGATTATGTAAGTACATATTTAGGTTAAGTCCAAATACTACTTTTCCTAACCATTTTATACTTTTCTTAGTGATCGGATAAATCTGCAGCTGTCTGGAAGATAAACTCCGCCCATTAAAAGGAGATGCAGGGATTGCTCGTATCTTTTTTCTCTTTTGCTCTCCAGGAAAGGGTTATAATTAATTAGTCAGGTATTGAGTTTTAACTAATTGTTTAACCGCAAACTCCAGGAGTCGAGGTAAACAGTAAGTATGCTGGGCACCAGGTACTCCGGAGATCATTTCCAATGTCATATTCGTTTTCAGCGAGCTCAAAAACAAGCGAGTATTGAGTTTTGGCTAATTTTATAACGATATTACCGAAAACTCTAGGAGGCGTTACAAACAGAAGGTATTCTGGAAACCAGATACTTCAGAGATCACTTTCAATGGCATATTCGTTTTTAGAGTAAAAAAATTGAACTCATTTCAGCCAATAAATAACGATTTCTGTTTGAGATGCACTTTAAAAAATGCTTTTTTTATAGTTACAAATACAGTTTTCCAATATTATATGAGCGCATAAGATCACAAAGTTTCCTGATGCTCTCACGTATCGAATGCAGAAAGAATCATAAAATCAGTCTTGCCGTTTAAATTTCGGGGGTTCAGTGCTAAATTGCCTCGACCAAATTTGTAGGTAATTTGCAAACATCCCGGATAAGTCTCAAATAATTATAATTACACTACAACTAATTGAAAAACGAAATTTATATGGATATTAAAGACAATTTTAAACTGACGAATCGAATTATTCAAAGTTCATTAAGGTATACAGTTACTGTTTAACCTTCGAAAGTTAATAGAAATAGTTTTTTAATTTATTATAAATAAAATATTTCTCAGACTGGATTCGATTTACATTAGTTTTGGATTAATATTATAACCAGATATAAAAAACGATATTAAATAAACAGTTTATTTTTATTATAAATAAAATATCTTGAATGAAATGCTGTCACAGACATTACTGTAATCGGATTGTGAATAATTAATAAATTTTATTTTGCCCTTGAAAGAAGTTTTTTTTATATAAATTATATAGATATTATCGACATTTGGATATTTTTAGGTATAATTTTAGTCATCAATTGAGATACATTGAAATATTAAGTTTGTTACGATTTTATATTTTTTAAAATTGGGTTATTTATTATATCCCAAAAAGTAGGGCAATTACGAACTAGGATTATCCCTAGCAGCAATGTCTCGCTGAAATTGTTTCTATATATGAATGAAGCACCACACCAATCAACTATTTTCCGCTGGTATTGCGAATTTCAACGTAGTCGCTCAAGTCTCAGCGACGAATCCAGGCTAGATCCACCCAAAACAGCGGTCACACAGCCACACATCGATGCGATTCGTCGGCTAATTAAGGATGACCGCCGTCAACATACCGGGAGATAGAGGCATCTTTGATCATTTCAAAGACCTCGATACAAAAAATTCTACATGAAGAAGTGGATGTTACGAAGTTGGTTTCCCGTTGGATCCTTCATTTGCTCACAGAAGAGCAAAAGGCGGTTCACGTCAATTGGTGTCGTAAAAAATTTGGAACGGTTAAACAAAGGAAGCTTAAAAGAACTTTAATAGTATTGTTAGTGACGATGAATCTTGGAATTACTACAATTAACTGTAAAATAAATGCCAATCCGCTGTGCGGGTGTTTCTCTATGAGGAAAAAACAACAAAAGTGATCCGTTCTTGAAGTGTGTCAAAGAAAATGGTTTTAACTTATGCGTTAAAATCTGGTTATATGGCAAAAATAGCTTAGAACATCATGCTATATAAACGTTTGTTTACCAGAAGTTATCGCGAATTTCTGACATGGCAACACAACGGCGAATCATCCTACATCAGGACAAAATAAGTGCTCACACTGTCCAAAAGACAATTGAGTTTTTGGAGCTTCATCGACCTTTT
This sequence comes from Altica lythri, assembly GCA_964028335.1. NCBI lineage: Eukaryota > Metazoa > Arthropoda > Insecta > Coleoptera > Chrysomelidae > Altica > Altica lythri. The sequence continues at coordinate 16,575,673 of OZ034808.1, read as the reverse complement.
AGTCACTACCTAAGTCCGAACGACTTCTTCACGAACCCAAAGATCATGAATTCATTGCGTAGGCAGCGATTCCATTTGTAGAAGAAGCCATTGATGCCTTTAGAGCAGCTATTTTGCAGGTGTCAACTAAAGACTGGAATAACTCTTTACCAATTGGTTTGAACGTATGCAGATGTGTAGCGATCTTGGTATATTTTGAAAAGGATTAAAGACAAACGTTATATTATTAGACATAATATTTATTATACGTATCAAAAATTATTCAGGAGTCGTTTAAAAAATGGAACTAATAAAAAATTTAAACCAAATATATCGCGTCAAAATCTTTTACATTTTATAAAAGTAAAATGCCTCTATTATGTTTACCTAATTTGATAATAATAATTATATAAATAAAATATGGAGTGATAGTTAATAATAATGTTATAAATTATAAATTGTGTGTTCTATTTTACTTTGAACTCAAAAAAAGGAATCTAGTTTATTGTTACGATTATGGAAATGGTAATTGTTGATAAAGGTCAAGTGAATCAGTTATTTTAAATAGGATAAATACTTTGTATCATTATTATCATTACTAGCATTTTGCAATGTCTCTATATAAGACTATGTTTAAAAAAAGAAATATTATTTAGTTTAGTCAAGTAGTAATTAAAAATGTATTTTTACAGTTCTTTTATATATATTTTTCCCTTTATTAGGTAATATACGTTTTTAGTGGTGTTTTCATATTTTGTAGAAAGAGAGTCTATTACTGCTTAGTAAGTACATTTGTGACCCAATCAGACTATCGTTGGCGAACAATTATTCTGCAGGTACGCTTAATATGATCAGCCGTTTCATCTGAATACTCACTGAATCTGCATATGCCACTGTCCACTTTACCCATTTTACAGAGATAGTACCTTAGTGGACAGTGTCCTGTGAGAATTCTGAGTTCAAATTTCTGAAGCTATAAGAGTAATTTAGAGTAGCGCTTGTCCTTATCCTTGTCGTTAGCCTAGAGTGTTTTTCTAGTAGGCTGCACTGAGTTCCTTCTCCCAATTACGAACTTCATCCATAATGGCCTTTTGAGATGGCACAGAAAGGTTCATGTCCGATAAAAGAAGTACTAGTTCTTCCTTTTGCGAGACTAACAGCAATCTCGTTTCTACCAATCCCTTTATACCAGAGTACCTTCAGCGAAGTTACTTTCTTGTGTTTAGTGAGTTGCTTAAGAGACTGTTTGTGGTAGACTGTGGCAACTTCAAAGCGTCTTGGATATCGGAGACCATAATAATAAATATGCTATCTAAATGGGGACGTTTTTTAGAGCTTAACATTAGGTTACCCCTACACATACTCCTTCTGGTGTTTTAGACCCAACATGAAGGCTCATTTTGTAAGTTGAGCAATTTTGTTTTTTGTTAACTTACACTTTTTAATACTATCATTTAGTAAGAATTTGGAATCTTATTTTTTAGACATAATGTCTTGTAAGATCGCCATGTTTCAGAGACTTAGTACTTTTTAACCAATAAGCACTTTCTTGAGCAATCCTCTATACATGTAAATGCAACGGAGGTCTAGAATTACCTCCAAGACCGCACTAGGACATAATCTTATTGCGCCACTGATCTCTATATAAGCGAGTTGTTTGCACCTTTTACAACTCTGATGATGATATGCTAACACTTCTGAACTCTCAATGATATAAGCTCCTATGGCCGGTTTCCACGGGAGATATTTACGTTTATCTTTTGCTTTTATTCTTATCCTCAAACGTCGCTATGTGTTTTTGTTAGGTTTGATATTGAATTCCACTCTCTTTTGTTTCCTACTTTTGTCCTGCAGTCACAAACGACCATCTTTCTTATATCTTCAATTACTTGGTATTCCCATCTACACATTGCTCTTCCTCTTGGTCTCGTATTTACTGGTTTTCACCTTTGTATATTCTTTATTAATTGAACTTCGTCTCGGCGTTGTACATGGCCCTTTGACCCATTATGTGTCAGACAATATCTTCTCCCTTCATTTGCGCTATTATTTTATAGTTGAAAAGTCATCTCTACTCTCCTCTTTGGATGTTTTTTGGTCCAACGATTCTGCTAGATTCGCAATCTATCCTCGAGGTTGAATCATTGATTTCCCTCTGTTGATGAATCAAAGTGCTTTGTTAGGATTGGCCTAAAGTCGTTTCTTAGAACACCAGATAGTTACCAGGTTTAGGGCACTGTGCATGCGGTCAGCAGTAATTGTCAGGTTTACCTCTTACCACAATAACTAGGTAACTTATTGGTGATTTTGTAAATTTCTCAAGATGTTGACTTATGCAGACATTAAACTATATAAATTTGTTAAAAAAATCTTACACGGATTATAATATATTTGTTTTCATATCACATGCATTGAAACAGCTAGTTTTGATCCCTGTTTTGCCAGTCGAAACAAGACAATTTCATTTGGAATAATAAAAGTAATAAAAAACTCTATGTTTTTTACATATAACTTTCACTTTAATTAAAAATTTTTTAAAATGACATGTTTCGCTGATGATGCTAGTTCAGCGAAACATGTCATTTTAAAAATTTTTTAATTAAAGTGAAAGTTATATGTAAAAAACATAGAGTTTTTTATTACTTTTATTATTCCAAATAAAAATGAACTTTCAAGTAGTAAGGGTCGGTACAATTAATTTAATTAAGACAATTTCAGACCAATGCAACTGTCAGTCAGAAACAAATGTCATTATTTCAAGTCTGTCAGAATGTTTCTGACTGACAGTTGCATTGGTCTGAAATAGTCTTACTTCGACTGGCTACAGAGATCATAACTCGCTGTTTCAATGCATGTGATATGAAAAATATAGTGTGTGGCACGACGTGATGAAACAAAGACGATTTCTGACCGAGCGATGTCAGCCCTCGCTTCGCTCGGGCAGTCAACTCTCGCCCTAGTCAGAAATCGTCTTGTTTCACCCCTTGCCACACAATATGTTCATGCAGAATTGCAAAGTAAATGCAATACAGCTCAAAGTTTACTAACTGACCAGTTTTGGTACAAAACCATCTTCAGAGTAAAAAAAAACAGTGTAATATAATGTATATACATATCAAGATCACCATAATTTTTTGTGCTTATTTGGACTTTGAGCCTTATTGTGTACGAACGCTAACAACTTTATGTTGGAAAAAGCAGTTATTTTTAAATAAAATGTCAATACTTTCATTACCTATATATTTTTTTAATTGTAAATATGAAATTAACAATATTTAGAATGTATAGAATTATTATTATGGTTTACTTACATAGTTATGTTGATAAATATTTAATTAAATATTTGTTCATCGAAAAATTGCTGACAACTAAATATTGAAACAATCAGTTTAGAAAATTAAAATAAATATTAATAAGGCGTAACGCCGTCGCCGTTAGCTTGAATAACATCCTGAACTCTATTACGTATTGTACTAGGCTTTCACATAATTTAGAAGTGAAACTATCCCATACTTATTGCAATTAATCACGTAGTTGTTGCAAGTAAACTGAAGCTTATTTCTTCATGATAAACCAACATCTCTTCGAAGAGGAAGTGTCAAAAAAATGTGTATACAGCGAATACTTCCTTTTAGTTATCAGAAAATTCAATAATATTTTGTAAGAGAAAATAAAGATGAGATTTTATATAATGGTGTTCATATGCACACACTTGAAACATGCATTGTCATTCAGTTCTTAGCTATCCTGAAAATTTCTGAGCTCTAGATGGTCGGGAAATAGGTTTAAATTCGATTTCAAAATTCCACCCGGAATGACAAAGAGACAAAGCACACGATGAAAATAAAAAACTATCTAAATAAATATTGTATAAACAATCGTTGGATGTAATTAATATAAGGTTTATTAAATTTGTTTTTTTCTATTGTATCCTCAGACGTCAGACGCCTTCTAAATTCTTTATTTGGTTTGGAAAATTCCATAAGGTTTTGTTGCTTTATATTATTTTTCGGTACAAAGTAACAAGAGGTCGAAATTTCTACCTGAATTTCTTGTAAAATAAATAAGGGCTTTTACTTAACTAGTGTTAGTACAGTTATTTAATACATTATATCACATCATACTATTGAATATGCCGAGTAAAGATTTCTAAAGAAATGAACAATAAACAATAGATTTAAAATTCAGTTCTCACAGTTGTATTCCTATATATAATTAATGTATGCATAAAGTAGGTAACTGTGTATTCTTTTACGCTTTCCATCTAATTCTCTAAATGTCATGTATAGTTCCAATGATAAGACTAAGAAAAAGAAAATTGTATTTTTTTTGGTACAAGACGCTGACGAAATTTGTCTTTGTGGTAATACGGTTTCAAATCAACGCACGAGAAGACATTGTTAGCTCGGTATCAAATTAACACACGAGAAGGTATCGCTTACGCGCCTTGATCGACCTCGTTAGGTATGAGATGAAGTAGCTGTGATTAACATAAATCAAGCATAAACGTTTTCACTGATCCGTCTACAGCGCTCATACGCCCAGGGTATTACAAGACTGTCTTGAATTACAAGTCCCCTTGACACGAATGTCCAGAGCACAATCCTCAGCCAATTCTTTAGCAGGATTCCTCCTCAGAGACCCGTGACACCCAGGAAGCCTGCTAAATGTATAGTTCTGTTACACTATTACCAGACCTCCTTCTGACCATCATCAGAGTCACGCTCAGGAAGCTCGGACCAGTAACAGCCAGCGAACTCTACAGAGACGTGTACCCGATTGAATCACATCCCGAAAATAATCCACGACGTTTCTCCGTTAGCCGAGAGCATCGCCTTCATCGCCAATTAACGCAACCTTTGTGATTATTTTTGTACATTTTATAATTTGTAGAATAAATAAGAGGTAGCTCTATTACAGGCATTTTCCACCCAGGTCGTGGTTATCTAAGTATCTGGTTGGTATTCTGCTGAAGGGATTCAATTAACCAAATGGACAATAAGACAAACTATAGGAAACGACAACAAATAATAACAATGAATTTAATAAATAATAAGTAAATACCAATTAAACTATATGGTGGCATATCACATTTATATACACTCGATGAGATGTCAAGATTCACAACGACCCAGACCCAGAAATTCGTTCGCAAAGTTTTTTCAATCCGTGATCAGCTTCTGGGCACTCTTGTGAATATTAGATAAGGTTACTTTGTCTCCATGTTGTCACAGACTTTCGAATATTTGCCCTACGAACAAAACAGAATAGAAAAACGTTGTCCTATTTTTTTAAGATAAAAGATATATAGACATATAGTCACCGGTAGTAAGTAATGCTGCCTAGTTAGATTTATTTTATTTTACTTCTTCCATTGGTTTATGTCACTCACTCTTGGATCTTGATACCCACTTCTAATTTGTACCGATCTAAAGGATGAGGGCCATATGTTTGTGGAGACACTCTACAGTGTCGAAAAATTGACTGTCTCCTGCAATGCAATTCCTAGCAGTGGTAAAATATGTGTTTTTGATTTCTTGCCGCAGAATATGCAGCTTGGAACTCTACTATATAGTTATAAAGGAGCGATTTTGTGACTACGGATGGCCGTGTCCATCGAGAGAAATCATGCAGTAGGGGGTCCCGTGTTATTGCAGGAGAAGTACTCTATTTTCGGTAAAGAAGTAATCGGAAGAAGTAAAGACAAAGACTAGAACGTGTTGTTCAGTACTTGCAGAAAAAGAAGTGCTCTAGTTTCGGGGAAGAATTCCAAGAAATGAAGACCACACCTTCTGGTCATTGTCTTCACTTCTTGGACTTCTTCAGATTACGTCTTCGCCGAAACTAGAGCACTTCTTCTACAAGAACATGGGACTGGATGGTCTCTTGATGACAGGACCGCCCCTATGTGACTACTGTCTCTATTAAACATTTCCATAGTTCACAGGTGTCCCCTAACCGGTGCTTGGCTCGCAAGGAATCCTGTAATCACTTGTAGCTGATTCCTGTTGGTTTTGCGCAGTCTTTCAGCTCTTCTGGTCTACATTTTGCTGTGTGGTTTGCCAGAGATGTGTTACAAGTGTTGCTTGTGTTGTCTACGAATCCAGGGTTTCATACGGCTATAGATCGTACTTTTTGGTACCCCTAGAGCTAGCTATGACCGTAGAATATCATTATAATTTCTTTGCAAGTTTATCAGCCTGCTTGTTGCCTTGTATTCCTTATTTTCTGGCACCTAAACTAGTTTGGAATTTGCTCTATAGTTGGATATCCTTTTTTAAACCCATTTTAGGGATAAGCATTACTCTAACAGATTTTCAACTTCCAGACACGATAATAATATCTACATAAAATAAACTTAGTTTAAACAAAATATGGACCTAATTTTATTTTGTAAAAGAAACTATTTCAAATATATAATATATATAGAAATCGTAAGTTTTGAGATTAAATAATAACTATTTTAAATTAAATTACACAACAGTAACAAGGTATGTGTAATTAGAAAAATTAGATCATATCTGAAATTATATACGTTTTATCGCTTTAATCGAATTCTCATCAATCAATTATTATTAATTACACATACGTGATATGCTATTAAAACAGATATTTCGTGTAATGATAACAAAACATTGGTAAATATAAATATTGTTAAATGAAATACACGTTTGTTGTTTAATTAACCGTAAAGGATATTTGTTAACAGTTTTGTTGTATATTTAGTTACCCAGAATATGGATAAAAACATCCAAGAATAGTGAATGTGTATGCCAATCATTTAACTAAACTTTTTTGTCATTATATTAATTCTAGAAAATTTATAAGACATAATAAACACCTTTACTGGATATTTTGCATAGCAATAACATTATTTTTTTTTGTAATAGGATTTTCTCTCGGATTTATCGTCTCCCTAAACGTTTAGCATCAATTTTCAAACCACTTAGGTACTATCTACCACATGGTACTTGAAACATTTAATTCGATTAAAATACAAACTTATTATAGATAAAAAAATTAAATACGTATTCAAGAAACCATAAAATCTTTTATGGTTGTAGAAATACGAGATGACACTTCAGAGGTTTCTGTATCTAACGATTTTAATTCAGAAAACTATAATATCACTAAAAATTAAAAAGGAAATTTATGTACTCAATTCACAGATTGTTGTACGTTTAAAATAAAACAGAGAGTAGCAGAAGAAATACTATAAATAAGAATCGATCTTGTAATATAAAAAAGAGAAAATTAAAAGTAAAGAATCAAGCAAATAGAACATGAACGTCGACAGCCGGATTCACCGGCTAAGAGTTCTAATACCGTCCAATTTCGACAAATTTTTAAACCACATTAAACTAAAAAGTATTTTTTAAATAAACTTAAATTAATAATGGACATAAAATACTAGTATTATTGTAAAAAAAGTCAGGCAAGGAGGGGTGATAACCACCCCCAAGATAAAGGTATATTGTCATGGGTTGACTTTTTTTCTTGACTTATTTCCTACCTACTGTGAATATTTCAAGTAAATTGATGCATTAGCCAAGTATCCTCATTGACTGGACTAATAATGTTCAAAACTGTACATTAAAAACTTAAATACCTACAATTTATCGGTTATATGGCAGTAATTTAGCCCTTAGTAATGTTATTTTATAGAATATTTCTTAATGCCTAATTTTAAAAATAGAATATTTGTTAAAATTAAAGAAATACAGATTTTTTAAGCAAAGGTAAATAAGGGTGGAAGCTGAATGGCGCCAACAAGATCAAAGCACAGAAACTTAATTTTATTACAACAAAAAATATCCATTGCAATTTCTGGGAAAGTACCTTAAATCTACGGTACAAAGACCCCAAAATATTTTAATTCGTTTTACAACGGTAGAATGCATTATATAGGTACTTTAAATAATGAAGTAAAGAAATATAGAAATTGCTGTTTAAAAAGATTCAAATATAACATCTGTTCCGAAAGTGCTAAAATTTGTATCTTTTAAGCCGAGGCTCCACCGTGATGGTCATTTCCCAGGGTTTGTTATTTTACAATAAGGGAAATCTAAATTATGCCCAAAACGGGTGCACTCGAACTGCAGAAATTTTAATATCTACAATTAAGGTAGATTAGATAGGTACTCATGCCACAGTGTTTCAGGCTGAAACTTATGAAAATATTGATGATAAAGTTACTATTCAAGCAAATATTCTCATTCGATGTTCTGATACAGATATTATAGTAATCATGCTTGGCAACATGTATCATACACGAAATCGAAATCAAAAAATTTGGATGATCAGTACAGGTAACAATCAACGTTATGTAAATGTTCCAAAAATTTATAATAGAATATGTCCACATATTTCTAAAAGTCTACCTGCATATCACGCCTTTACTGGATGTGATTACAACCCTGCATTTTATAGGAAAATTAATCCATTAAAACTGTTAATGAAATCTAAAATTTGTTTAGAAACTAAACTCAAACCCTTATTGCTTGACGTTGCATAGCAATATATATAAAGACGGAATGTAAATAATTTATTGAATGTCAGAAAAAGTAAAGATTGTCAAATTTAAAATTTTCATAGTTGTTTGATTCGTGCTGGCAGAAAGGTGCTGGAACCACCCTATGGTGAATTATAGTCTTCTGTGGTTCCCAAATATGGTCCTTCGAGCCGGATTTTTCTTCATTAGGTATTTTCTACACCTACTGTACCACATCTATCGTTTAGAACATGAAATTAAAGTACCATTAAATGTTACTTGTTGATCAGGGATTATAGCAGGTACCTGGCTTTAATGATTTTATTGGCACTTTGAGTGTAGGTTAAAGGGTTCCTTAATGATTTTTTTCCATTCTAGAAATTAATTAACAAGACATCAGTAAGCTATTCGTGTACACCGACAAAACATAAATGAAAATAAAAAAACTATTTCGGAGATAAAGCTATTTCTGTAATAAAGTATAATAATATCACAAAATAAATAATAAATAACTTAGCAACGATAGGAATTTTAATTAAATACACGATATTTGTTCAATTCTTGTATTAATAGAACTATTATTATTTGTTTTGTATGAAATTATGTTTATTGTGAGTAATAAATTGTTTAGTGTTCATATATTTTTCTTAATTTTAAACAGAAGATAACAATTTGAAAAAATTTTATTAGTAATATATGCCGATATTATGAATATAGATATTAATAACATATCCAAAATAGTAATAATAATTCGGTTGCATTGTTTAATACTGATTTATTAAAATACCTTTCAAAGTATAAATTAAGAGGAAAGTAGTGAAACATTTTAAGAAGATCCAAACGTCTAACATAAAACTAAGTATTAAAACTAGGAAAACATGTTCAACAGTAACAAATCAACAAAGATAATAAAGAAAGAGAAGGGATTAAATAATCCCCTAAAGACAAAAAAAAAATAACCAACTACCTTACTACCTTTCTAGTTGTTACTTCACATTAAGTAAACGTTATCTGCAACAGCATCAAAGTTTACAGCTTCCTTATCCTCTAGATAATTGAAAAATCCAAATTTAGATCTAACACCTTCGTATGTATGCCATCTCTTCAAAAGAAGATCTCCTTTTATCAAACCTGGATCTGTCTTTGGTATCTCGAAAAACTGCATTATGGATGTAGTTCGAAATTGGAAAAAGAGTAACTCAGTGCAGCTTATTAAAAAAAAACACTCCAGGCCAAAGATAAGCATAACGGTTAAAATGGCCTTCATTGCGCTACTCTTACTTACTCTTAGAGACTGATGGCTCAGCGATATTATCTGACAGTGAAGAAGACCTACTAATGCTACTAACTGGCTAATTAACGAGCTTGGCCTAAATATAAAACTGCGAAGACTAAGGTTATGTTCATAAGCCGAAACCCGAATGTACAAACAAACATAACCAGTTACGAGAAACCAATTGAACAATTATCAAGATTCAAACGGACAATTTAGTTCCAGACTTCCAGACCGAGAAATAAGAAGAAAAATAGAGAGAGAACAACTTTCCTCAAGATGAGGAGCTTGCTAAGCGATCGTAGCCTCAGATTACCAACAAGACACAGATTTCTCAACTGCAATGTGTATCCAGTTTTTTTGAGGCTTTTAAAAGGTGGATATTTCGACGTATGCTCAGGATATCCTGGGTAGATCATGAATGAAGAATGGGAAAGAACAGAGAGTTGCTAACATCAATTAAGATAAGTAAGGCACATACCTCGGCACCAGAGATACGAGCTCTCAAAACTCATCATGGAGGAAAAATAGAGGGTTTCAGAAATACTATTTAAAAAAATGTTATATCTACAATCTTTGAATATCCAACGAAGTTTATGTCTCTCTGGTAAGAGTACTCAACTTTGACCTCGATTATCTCGTTTAAAAGTCGTGCATACCTATCTTAGATTTCGCAAGGTGATAAGAGTATTGTTCATCAATAAATTTAGTTTAAGAATTTAAAAAAAAAAATTGTTAAACTGAAGTAGGTACTACCTTAACATTTATTTTATTTTTTCTTTAAGAAAGGTTTTCTAAAATTAACCATTTATCATAAAACAGCGTGGGCTATTTGAATATTTAATAAGTTTCTCATGTTTCTAGTTCTACAATAACAATGACTCAAACTCTGACTAATATTAATTTTTTTCTCTAAATGCAAGTTTATATTTTCGATCAATGAAATTATAAATTCGGAATTCATTACTTGTATGAGATGTTTTTACCATTGGAATTACGTCAGTTTAAGAATCGACGTGTTCAATGTTTAGGTATTTAAGAATTCCAAAATTTCTCAAGTAAATTTTGAAAAAATTATTATAACAATAACAAGTTAAAACAATACCAACAATAAAAATTATTACTAGAATATTATTATTACTAACTAGCTTTTAACTGCGGCTTCGCCTGCGCGTGTTTCACATTTAACTGCTTCTCCTCTTTTTTTTTCACTATAAAAAGTACTCTATGTCCGAGAAAAGGGAAGATTTAATAAAAGCTATAAACAATTTGGATATAGAAGCTTAAAAGGTGGGATTAGTAATAATAAATGAAAGCAAAACCAAATTCATGAAAGTGAACGGAGATGCTGGATTGGGACCAATAATAACAGGAAAATATAAATTTGAAGAAGTTACCAAGTTCTAGGAGTAACAATAGGAAAAAGCATCAAAGAGAGAATACAGAAGAGGATCCAGAAGATTTTAGAAGGAATAAACAATTACTCAGATCCAAAAATCGCAACAGAAAAACAAAAATCAAAATGTACAAGACATTGATTAGACCAGTTATCACCTATGCAATGGAAACCACGACGCTAACAAAAAAAGATGAAGAAGATCTAAGAATGGTGGAAAGAAAAATAATGAGATCAATATTGGAACCAAAAATAACAGGTGATGGGGAAATAAGAATGAAGAGTAACAAAGAAGTTGAACAAGAAATGAGAGGAGAGAACATAGCAAGATACATAAAAACAAGGCGACTAGAATGGGCAGGCCACATAATAATAAGAACACCTACAGAAATGATAAAAATAATCACGAACTGGACACTACTAGGACCAAGAAGAAAAGGAAGACCCAGGTTAAGATGGCTGAACCAGATAGAGGAAGACGTAAAAGTAATGAAAATAAAAAACTGGAAGACGAAATGCAGAAATAGAAAAGATTGAAAAAAGATAATCAACGCCGCAAAAATCACATGCAGACCTATAAAGAAATAGACTAAAGAGGAATAATCCACCTGGAAAATCGGATTACGATATGCCTCGGCATTGCCATAATCCACTAGGATTGAACGGCAGTGATGATGATGATGTCATTTTCAAGGCCTAAATTGTATTTACCTATACCAAGTTTTATCAAAATGGATTCAGTATGGTTTTAGTGTGACAAACTTACTTTCACATTTATAATGTTAGTTATGATGAACCCTTCGATATAGAATAACTGGCTTTTGACCCGAGGCTTGGCCCACGTGGAATTTGGTTATATCGCGTCTTTTATTGAACTCAACAGCGTTTTTTCTTCAGACTTATTTTACAAATACCATCTTTTTCAACTGTAATTAAATAAAGCATAAGTTACTCAGAGATTTATTAAAACTGGGATTAAATTATAGCCTGTGCTATTCAGGGCTAATGAAGCTTTCTAATGGTAAAAAAATCGACTCACTCTTCATGTATTTAGGTATGTCCTAATCATGGTAAATAAAATTAAATTCTTCCATGCTATAGTCTGAAAAAAAAGAAAAACATCCTTCTCATCCCGTGCAGATCGTAAAAGCCGATCAAGGGAATGCGCGAACGGGGGTATCACATGCGATGCGGCTAGCAACCCATCACTATTTTTGATTTTCTGTTTCAATTATGCATCCTACCATCATGCTAAATGTGGCCTTTGGATCTTATGGATCTGTTTACCTCGTGATACCTGATACTTTGTATTATATGTTGTAAAATAAAATCTACATCATATTGAAAACTACCCAAAGTCCAATACAAATTTTCACCCCATATTTTAAGGGTTGGAGGATACATTAAAAAAAACAACTTAAAAATGTAATTTGTATTTTACAACAAAGAGTATGTCTATCAATTAGAATATGCTATCTTTCATATTTGACCATTCTAGCATTCTAGCTCCTAAGCGATTCCTGGTATGAAACAAGTCAGCATAGACCAAATATACCACTTAAAAGCATCCCCTGGAGCATTTTTACTGAACAAACTAATATCTTTCATTAAATTGGAAGATGGCAAAACGGCAACGGTTTAAAAAATAAAATATTTTCAAATATCTCAAAAATTTGAACAGTGTTCAGGAAGTTTTTACTGTAACCAATTAAAATACAACTAACAGAAGCATGGCAAAAATAGAAATTGATAGGAATAACCAGTTAAAAAAATTAAATTACCTCTAAAACTTTGGAAACTTTCCAAAAAACACTGGAGGCGACATTTTTCAATTTCTCTTTAATGTCATTTTCTATATTTTTGTTTTTAATATATATTTATTTAACAAATGTTAAAAGCAAAGTACCTTGGCTAATTTGAGAATGCATATAACCCATTTCTAAATTTAAAGCAACCATAACATACACTGTTCAGTGATTTATCGGCAGTTATATTTTCTAATTTTATTCGATAAACTACCTATAAATAGAGCTAACTTATAAGATATATAGAAATGTATCTGCTAGATAATATCTAAGTATTATAAAGAAATCTAATAGTAATTAAAAAAATATTGTATTGGTAAAGCGTCTTTTAGATATTATAAATTTAAAAATAATGATTCCTATCTTCTAAAAGTAACATGATCTATAATACCAACCTGTTTTGTAAAGATTTATATCCAGAAATAAACCGGCTTACTAATAACAAATTCACTTTTAAATGTACACTATCATTTCCTTAATGCATATTTCCACTAAAAGTTTAGTGTCACTCAACATGCAGTACATAGAAAAAAAACAGTATTACCGAAAATAACACGAACACGGAAAATAAAAAAAGAAAAAATACCGGCGCGTGTCTCTGCTCTTTGATATTTCACGCACGTGCACTCTCGTCTTGAAATGTCAACCGAAAACCTATAGTCAAAGCTAACCACTACCAGAACAGACAGTTTGACCGGAGATCATCTTCGTGGGTTACTTTCATGACGAGTCTGGTCTGGGTTGGGGTCGATCGCGGCGCCCGAAGAACAACTTTTTGAGGCAGCGGCGGGGAGACCACACCGTACTATCGAGAATTTTTTTCAAATTAAAAAGTTATTACTGGTTGTTATTTATTTATCTACCTACATATTTTATTAGGTCGCTTAATGTTTCGGGTATTATAGATAAAGAAATATATGACAATTTGAAAGCAATAATTACTTGTAAAAATATTTTTGTGCCCTTTAATTTGTCACTGCATACTGGGTGTTTCAGAAAGATTTGGGTTGGTTGAAAATCCAAGTCAATTTGTTAAATAAAAAATTTTAAAACTATAATTTTTTATTATTGACAACTACGATTCTATTCCAAGAGTGTATCTCATAAAATCAAAAGTTCTTTATTTACTGTCGAAAAATATATATTGCTATGAGTTTTCCATTCTCTTTCATACTAAAGTAAGATTATTTTTAACATTTTTACAACCTAAAATGACTGAATAAAATTGAATAACAAATTCATGAATTTATTCCGGCGGGTCCAAACTCATCCGATTCTTAGAGCTACCTGAAAAGGTACAACCAAATTCATCCGATACCATAAGTAAATTCATCCGATGTCATTAAAGAGGATTATCATGAGTTGGGTTGAAAACATGGGCATTTACTCTGCCCACTAGTAATTGGTTTTTCATTGATTAAATATTATCTACATTTTGTGGGGTTAATACCGAAATGAAAAACGAAAATGAATTTCAATTTCTTTTATATCTATTAGAAATATTACATACAAATTCGAATCTAGAAATTGTTCTCAAATTCTTAGCAGTAATCATATTTTCAACAAATTTTAGGGATTCTAGCATATGGGAACGTACAATATTATTTGTTTTAACACTTTGTATTTTAATATGTATCTACCTGAAATTCTATTAATTTTTTAACAAAAATGAAAACTGATGGATGGCAGTTATAAAAGCTACTGTTAAATTGCGAGTGGAACGATTCGCAACAATTTGTTGTATTTTCTTTCATCGCTATGCATTCCGCCCACATTTTTGGAGGAAACTTCGCATTCTCTTCTATGTAATTGTCTACAATATAATCACAAAATTCAGAAATTTTTTCACCATGTGGTTGGTCACTACAAAAATCAAACACAAAACTTTCTCCAACTTCTTCTGGCTTTAAAAAAGGGAGGCCAAAGATGTGGGACAGCCATTTCCCTGTTTCGGAATTTTTATCTTTGTAGATTAAAGTCAGCCCTAACTCTTGTATTTTTCTAAACCATGATTGCGCCAAGTGAAATCTACATCCTTTACTTATAATTTGGGGCCAGCGTTTTCGTATAGCATTATGTGCTGCTATTTCGAAATCTACTAGAACAATTGTAAGCTCAAAAGAGACTTGTACGATTTCAAGTATTTTTTTACAAAGTTCACTCCATAATTTTTCATAAGTTATTTGTTTTTTATCCGGCAATAAACAATAAACCAGTGGAATATAATGTCCATTTTGCAGTCCATGAATTGTGTACACCTGGGTGAAATGTTGACAACAGTAATTAAATGTTCCGTGCACATAAATCTTTTCCATATTACTAAGGAACTCTAGATTTGTTTTACATGAAAAAATCACAATCTTGGATTCTATATCATTGGAAAGTAGGAAATCTTCTCCCCTATGCGTTTTAATTTCAGCAGCCTTTAAATAATTTTGAACTTCTTCTTGATTTTTTGGTAAAGCGGGAAATTTTCGTCGTCGGGCATTGTACAAATTTTTTCTTTGCTTGATATCTTGAACGTCAATATGGTCGTCTTTGCCAGAAGCCATTATTTCGTGGCGAATAATTTTCAAAGGTCTTTCTGTAATGTCTTCTACAGCTTTTCGTTTACATGCACTAGTCAAAAATTGTCTATTAAGGCTTTTCAAGTTTTTTTCGTGATTGTGCACGACACTCACTGTATCTGATGTTATAATATTTTGATCACCTGAGGTAAAAAATTTTGCACTACTTTACAACAAATCCATTTTTTGATACCGTTTTTCAGAACTGACTTCTCCGAAAACTTGAATCCGTTCAGAACCAGCATGGTTCTACCTCGTTCACTTATTACACTTTCAAGAGACATATCGCACGTAAAATCAGAAAATAAGACTGAAGTTTTTCACGATGAACTTTCATTTTATATACCTACTATCTCTCTATAAGCAAATATATTTTCGTCAATCATAAAATAAGGGCTTAAGTATCAGGTAGTTAGTAAATCATTAGATAATGACCTCGATAAAATTTGACCAGGTAGACAGATTAAAGAATCGGATGAATTTGGCTATGACCCTTTTTTACTTACAGGTATAATATTTCTAAATCGGATGAGTTTGGATTTATTCAAGTCTTCTTGACATTTGCATTTGTGTCAAAGTTCAGCAAATTGTTTGACGAAAAGCAGGTTGACCTGATAAATTGAAATAAAAAATTAAACAAATTTTAAAAAATGAGAACGATAAAAAATGAATAAAAATAGGTTAAAAACAGAACAACCCGCTAAAAATAGTAAAATATTAATAAAAATATTTTTGATCAAAGATTTGTATATCTTATTTTTACTTTCATTATTTTCCTGTAAAAATTATGCTTCAAATCGGAAATTTGATTAATTGTATTTTTTGCTCTAATACAGAATTGCATCTATCACCCCTATTTATATTCTGTTATTATTAAATTTATCTACGTTTAAATTGTTATTATTTAAAGTATATTTACTTTTTTTTAATTTTATATCGTTTATTGACCCTCAATTCTTTTAAATGTATGCCGAAAAGGAATATTTTGTAGTTTACATTTTTGAGTAATTGGTAGGAAGTGGGGTAATTTTTTATCTTAACTAAAAAACCCGGAATCTAACAAGGAAATGAATAATTGGATAAATATTTGCAAGTCTATAGTAACAAAGTTCCTTTCCTAAATATAATATTATTTTTCTAACAAAAAAAAAAACTATTCAAAAAAAACTTTAATTCTGTGAGTTACAAGTTACAAAAGAAGCGGAACTTTTTTATAAATTGGTTCCATAGCTATAATTTTGTATATTATCATTCTGGTGCTTAGAATATGTACCCAAAATAAAAAATTCTGATGAAATCTAATAAATTAAAGATAGTAAATTTTTGATAAGATCAATAGTTTCTATGTACTTGCAAAACGGCGACAGAAAAAAGCGTTTTTGATAATATCAATAGTTTCTATGTACTTGCAAAACTGCGACAGAAAAAAGCGTTACCCAACTTCCGAGAGTAAAAAATATACGAAAGTTCGTAACTTAGCCGGCTTATTATAACATACATGCATGCAGGGATACATGGGGGGATAGTGAATGTGCCCCTTGTGTATATAGATGAGGGGTAGCTTTACTAGAGGCACTTTCCACCCAGGTCGTGGGTATCTTACTACCTGGTAGGTATCCTGCTGATGGCAGAAACCTAACCAAGTGGAAGATGAAGTAAACAATAGGAAACAAACAACAAATATATTAACCAAGAAATAATAAAAAATATGAATATGGAATAACTCAATACAATAATCTTAACTAATTTTAGCAAATAAACTACATTGTGGCTTGTCACACTTACTCACGATAATACATCACAACGGCCAGACCCAAGGGGTCTGTTATAGAGCCAACCTCCGGACTCTTCGAGTGCTAACTGAATGACCCTCCTTTGTAGCCAATTCATATTCTACGTGAGAATAAAAATTAAACTATCTAAAAATAAATATAAGAAAATATAAAGTTATTAAATTATTACTTGAATACAACTACCATCTTTGTAAGTGCACACCTTAAAGCAAGCACCTGCCTTTGCTTACAGGTGTGTATGAAAAGACCTGAGTTTTAAAAAATTAATAATCCGCTACATTTTTCTCAGAATCAGCTTTTCTCGGAGGATATCCTGTCTTGCCTTCGTCTAGAAAGGCCAGGTTCCCCGCTGGCTAGGTGGTCTGTCTGAAACTCCATTAACAACCATTCTCGATATTTAAGGTCCCCATGACTCCATTTCTTGAGATCTATGGCCAACATTAGACGGTACTCCATCACACCATCTATCTTTAATCCATCATTGCAGCTAATTAACTGTAGTCTTTTCATTTTTGACTATGCATATTAGTATGGAAGTATCGAAGCTGACCGTTTTCATTCCTCGACTGAGACCTCTCTTATTCTTTGAGACAGACCCATACGATACTTAATATGAAGATTCTATTCTTCCTAGAATACTGGTACCGAGAAAGCATCTTCGGGATCACGTCTTCCTTGAGTAGATATGGAAAGTTGAGCGGTTTGTCTTGTTAATACTAAAATTTAGTGTGAATTCGAAATCTCGCTTTAGAGATTTAATGTCTCTGTACATCTTCAAGGACTGGGTTTTTTTAACCATTAGAATTTCGATATGTCCTGTAAAATCGCCGGGTTTCAGAGACTTACGTCTTGTTAACCTATAGGCACTTTCCAGAGCAATCCTCACTTCATGTAAATGTAAGTAAAAAGGGTCTGGAATTATTTGTAAGTTTACACATGGACACGATCTCATTAAGCTAGTGATCACCATACAAGCGAGTTTTTGCACCTTTTACAACTCTATTATTGCGTTGTTTTGTTCCACCAAACTAGCTCAGCACAGGTAGCATAGGTAGACTAATAGAGCATTTTAAGTTTAAGGCCCCATGTTTTCCCAAAAAGTTTTAAGTTTTGCTATGAGATTATCAACTAACATTGACCACAGTAAAGGCGATACAACTCCTCCTTGAGGACAGTCTTGATCTTCAAGGTTGGTAACTATATTTTAGTGTTTAGCATGGTTTGTATTCATTTGATAATGCTTTTATACTTATTTTTGTTAGGCAGGGTTAATAGAATCATAGGTGTTATCGAATGCTCCCACTAGGTATATCTATAAACGCATCTAAAACCACTTCCTTTGTGTCTGTAGCTTTTTCAAGATATCTTAAGAAATAATGCAAGGCATCTATTGTAGATTTGTCAGGTTGATTTTTTTATACATTTTTATAGAAAGGAGATATGTGACTTTGGTTCCTTCGGAGGTCGTTTGCCACTATTAGGAATAAAGCAGACCTTAACCTTTATTCATCCTTTTGGAATATATCTTAAGATGAAACTCATCTTAAATATTCTTTTTAGGTGAGGTATTAGGAAATCAATGCCTTGTTGTAAAAGGCACGGAAATATACCATCCTCTTCAAGAGAAAAATCATGAAACATGGAAAAAAATATGAGAAAATGAGGGAAATCAATGAAAACTGGAAAAGATCGTAAAAGATCTTCGAAAATTAGAAAATATCGAAAGATGAAACAAATCAAGTTCTTACAACTATTTTTTACATCCATAGTTGCTTCTGTCGGTTCTCGTTTTTTTTTTATTTGTTTACCTTAAGAAATAAAAATAATAGTACGGAGAGTTGAAAATTTATTAATTTGCATTTTCCATTACATGAAAACTTTACAACAACATTTCTTGTTATTTTAAGTACAAATTACAAACTTTGTTATCATTGTAACTTCGTTAAAAGCTTCCTTCAATTTATTATATTAAATTAATACAACTTCTACTTTTATGAATTAAATTTTTCTTCCAAAAACAAACCCGTTCATTAAATAAACCTTCAATCAATTTTTCCACTAATTAAACCCCGTTTTTTTACATATACTTTACTTTAATAAATGGTAGATAATTATGAAGTTTGAATGGAGGTAGGGAATCGTGACGAGGTTTGTTATTATCGGGGACGCGTAGCGACGCTACTCGTCCCTTTTCTGTTTAAAAAATTCCTATTTTGTTGTCAGTCAGGGATATCTGTTTATTGGGGTATTTTCTAACAACTTAGCATTGTGGACGTGCGTGATTTCAAACAGTTTTGAAATTTATTTGTTGGTCAGTTTTCTATTTACTAAAAAGGTATGTTATAACTCAGTTAATCAATGCAATGTTTTTTTAAAAATGATTAATTATTTTTTGGCATTATAGCATCTAGATAAAATGCTTTAAAAAAAATAACAAAAACTAAAAATCATTAACTAAATAACTTTTACATAGTTTTCAATGAAAATAGCATTAAAAACAGTTTATTGAGGATGGTATGTTTTATAGTACCTAACTTTAAATCAGTTGACAAAGTTGTTTTTATAAAGTAGAAATTTTAAGCAAACATCGAGTAAAAATTTTGGTTAAAGAGTCTTTGAAGTCACCTCTTACCTGGGAACAGCCGGCGGTCTATAAATGAGACCCTTTTGTCGACCCTCGATCCTCGATACGGCATGTGGTTGTATGCATACAATATTTAAAAAATATAGGTGATTATTTCCTTCGATTCAAATTAACCAATAGAATGTCATAACTTTTTTAAATTGGACCAACCAGAATCAAATATCAGCGACTATTGCACTAGAACAATATCAGCGACTATTGCACTAGAGAAATAGTCACGTCAAATAAAAATGTCAAAAATTTGTCTTCTCAGGAAGTAATCTTCCTAAATATAACGCGACCTTGATTAATAGTCTGCTATTTTTGTTGTTGCTAAATTTCTCGAATATTTTACAATTTGTTTCGACATAATTTGACATTAATAATCAAAGATTAAACCCCTCGAGCTAAAGCTCTCGGGCTTTAATCAGATTTTTAATGTCAAATTATGTCTCAACAAATTGATACTAAAATATTCTCAAAATCTAGATACCACAAAAATAGCCGACTATAATCAAGGTCTTGTTATATAACCCTTGATTATTTTTTTCATTTCAATTTTTTATATTTATATTTTTTTAGTTTTTCTTTTTTTCTATTATTTTTAGTGTTTTTTGATTATTTTTCATTTTACTTTAGAAACTCGTTTATAATCAGTTTTTTAACTATTTATTTATTTATTTATTTATTTATTTATTTATTTATTTATTTATTTATTTTTTATCAATTCCTGATTTTACACATTTTTCTTTTTTTTTTTTTTATTTTTTAGTATTCTCTATTTCCTGTTTTTTTTATTTATTCTTTTTCCAATTATTTTGTTCTTTTTCATTTTATTTCTATTTTTCTGGTTGGTTTTGTTTTTTCATTTTCTTTTATTTTTTTATGATTCCTATTTTTTTTTTATTTTTTTTTTCGATTTTTATCTTTTATTCAATTCTTATCATTTTTCGTTTTTCCCATTTTTTCCAATTTTCTCATATTTTTATTGACAATTTTTTATCATATTTTAACACCTATTCCTGAACGAAGAAAAATCCAAATAATCTTTTTAACTCAATCGCTTCATCCATATTTTAATTAGTGAATATTATCTCACCCGAAAATTTTGCGATAATTCATTTTATTGATATAGTGTAAAAGGAAATAGGGTTATTTAATTCAATAAAGAATAATATCCTGCTGGATGCGACATTTTTTCAATTTCTCTTTAATGTCATTTAATATATTCTTGTTTGTATACTTTCTAACATTTTAAAAATTTATGATATATCAGATAATCGTTTACTAATTCCTTAGTTATAACTCAAAAGGTTTTGGCAGCGGTTTCGATAAAAGCTCAATATCGGTTTATTTTTTTTCAACGTTCCAAAGTACTATCGACGTATTTCATCCAATTGTCACAAAATCTTAACTTATACCCTAAAACCTTCCTCAGTAATCACATAAACTGTTGTTAAAAACTGTAAGAAAATCGGTTCATTACTTTTCAAGTCTATCGCGCACTAGTCGACAGACAGACAAACATACAGACCTACAGACAGACAGACAATATTTCTAAAAATTATAGTTTTGTGTCTATATTGATCACTGAGATGTGGACCCTGCGGCGAATGCTGAGAGTATCGTGGGTTAATGATGTTACAAATGATGATATTCTGTGGAGAACTCTTTTAGTAGATCGGGAGCTTGTTGAAGATATGAAAAGGAGGAAAATTGGCTACTTTGGACATATACAACGCACGGAACGCATATTTCTCCAGGGTATACTAGAGGGAGGAAAAAGAGGAGTAGGTAGAAGAAAACTATTCTGGCTACTAAATAATAAATATGTGATAAGAGAGACTGTGAATGCCTATGATGCCCTTTAAGAAGAAGAATCTATCACTTATCAACACCTGATGGTTTTGATTAATACAATATAAATACTATACAAAAAAAAATTATCATATTACAGCCCTGAGCAAGAAAATGCTCCGGGATGTAAACTGCTAGATATATGAATAAAGATTATTTTAATGTAAAAACATGACCCCGTGGAGTCGTGGAGATATTTCTGAAGGTGCAAAAAAAATTAAAAAAGAAGGTAGCAGGATTGAATCTTTTGGAACGTCAGAAAATTCAAAATGATTGTACAGAACTTTAGAAAATACAACCCACTTACCTTTCACCATTTTTATGATATAATTTTTTTATTATGCACTCTATTTAATGTTTCCTAGACACTTGTCTAAATGCTATTACATTAAAGTCAATATTAAAATTTATATTATATTATTTTTTGATTCTCAATACAAACGTAACATGTCTATTTACGCCTTTAACAAATATTTCTACAAATATTTCGACAGCTTTAAAAAATTGGCATCTGATCAAGAAGGTGCCTTTAAATTAGTTATTTTTATGCTTTTTTTAATGTCATTAAGCACACAAAACCAAGTTTTGGAAGAGCTGATTGAAATATAAAAATCGGAGCTATCTTTATGACGGGATCGTACCCAGAGGGATGCAGCGTATGCAAAGCTGCTTGAAAAGCTGAGAGTAGTCTGAGCTTGATGCGATGGTGAAAAACAAACACAACAAACTACGGGGAGAGAAAGCTTGTAATAATATTGCTGTTGAATATTTCAGGCATTTATATTACCGTCCACTTCCTAGGTATCTTAAGTTAGCAGAGTTAACGTTTCGTACCGAGAAAGTGCTGTCCTCATAACTGTATCTTGCTTCTGGATGTAAGGAGACACCAATTAGAGCAGTTTTATCTATTCTCAAGTAGTAACTCAAGTTTGGTTACATTAATAAATGGTAAAACTTGTAGATTAAAGAGATTTTATAATTTATTATGTATTAGTAAAACATAATTTAGCAGTATTGTTTGATAAACATGTAAGCACCACTTTAAACACCATAGTAAAATAAACATAATATTTTTTTATTTCTAAGTATCCATTAACAGTACTACGTTATTTAAAGTAGATACACCTCTTTCCTGTCCTTAATGCTCAAATAAGTTTTAAAAAACACGATAAACTAATACTCATTAAGTAACTAATGAGCCAGTGTATATGTCGCCACAATTAATTGCATTTATATTGACTTTCCACTGTGTTTACTTTACCAAGTTTCCATATATTAGGTAATCATTAATGTTTATTGGCAAAAGTTAAAAATTTAATTATAATTTCTGATGATGCTTTAAGCCTTAAGATGGTTTTATATTGAAATTAGCATATTGTGTAGGTTCGTGAATTTCGTACAAAACAATCTTTGTATTAAAATAAGAGGCGATTAATCAGGGTCGGCCAACGCCAATTTTGCGCCTGAGGAAAAATGTTATTACGAGTTTCTTTTGGAAAACAAAAAATGTTGTAGATTGGAAGTACAATTTATTGTATGGAAATAATCGAATAACTATCAATACCTCAAAGCTTTACGCTCACTAGGAAGCTGTAGATGTTTTTTCATTTAATACTCCTTTTTATGTGGAGGATCAATCCATTACATTCTTGTTTTTACAATTGCTGGTGTAATTTTGCATTTTCAGCTGCAATATGTTTCTCTATTCTCTTCTATGTTGTATTTTCTTTACGATATTTTTGGTTTCATCTTTCTAAAGTCTTCTTCTGCTTTATCTTTCATCGTATCCTCGGTCTGCCTATTACTCTGTTTCCTGGAGGAATCCATTGTGTTAATACACTTTTCTAATCCTCATGATGTTTCCATAAGATCTAATCTTCTGTGCTTTCAAAACTCCAACTATTTTTTCATTTTTTATTCAGTGTTCTACTTTATGGTTCATGCAAGCCCTAACACTTTCTGTTGTTTTGTCATGGTAGTTGTCTCTGCAACATGTAATAACTATTCGTTCTATACCCAGTTGTTTTGTATATTTTAATTGTGTGTTTTGGTTATCTTCTATTATTTTTTATTAAAAATTAAAATATTAATAAATAACAAACCATAACTGTGTGGTTTTATGAAACCACGGTAAAAGTGAAAATTTTTTTCACACTATAGACATTTAACTAAAAATTTTTCGAATAATATTCCATTAAGGGTATAAAAATTGCTTTATCAATTCAAAATCAAAATCGAAATTGAAATCGAAATCGAAATCGAAATCGAAATCAAAATCAAAAATAAACATGCACCAGCAAAAAGTAATACTATACACTACACGGTCAGCTGCTGCAAACTATAGGCGCCGCCTACTTTATACTTTATACCTACTCGGCGGTCGACCGACATGCATGTCGACCGACATGCGACATGCACTAACACAGACCAAAAAACGATGTAATAAAAGTTTCACTTTAAAAAGAATATAAAATATCTCTTCTACAGTTTTCTTTGACAATAAAGGTTAATAATTACGTCAATTTCTATATTTGAATAGAAGTCATGTTAAATTTCTCTGTCTTGGTTTACCTGTCTTGAGCCTTTGTTGAATGTAAATAATTTTGTTTGTCTGGTTTGAATCGAAAGCTCTTCTCAAGTGCTTTTTACTTGTAGCGTCAAACTACGAGAATTATTCCATAATTTCCAAGAACCTTCTTTCATTGCGTCAAAAGTTATTTTCAAAACTACCTCTCAGTGGCAATATTTGTTTTCCACATAACAGCATTTATAAAGTTTTATTTTTCCAGTATTTTTAATATTAGGAATTTTAAATAATAAACAACAAAATCAATTGAGAATTAATACTTTTGAAACGAACTATCCATTTTCTCTCTATTTTTTTCCCGCTTGCCATTGTGCGATAATAATAGGATTAAACTCGATATCAAAACCAGTAAAGATGAAAACTTTCCATTTATCAACAATGCGAGTGAAAATATTTTTTCATGTGAAACCAACGTGAAGGCACGTTTAATTATTGCACAAAATAATTCTATCAAGTATTCAATATCCATGGATTTTTAAATGGCCATTATCTACCATTATTCTACTGTTTGTGAACGCAAGTAAGCAAAGTGTTGTGTTTAATTGTTTTCATTGATAGACACCGAATGTTTAAAACATAACGTCAAATTATCTGTTAACGAAGTTGTTGTGGACTTTGAGCAAGGAATTCATAAAACTGTGAATGAAATTTGGCCCAATG
The DNA here is from genome assembly GCA_964028335.1 of Altica lythri. Lineage (NCBI taxonomy): Eukaryota > Metazoa > Arthropoda > Insecta > Coleoptera > Chrysomelidae > Altica > Altica lythri. The sequence goes on along the minus strand of OZ034808.1, from coordinate 16,550,642 downwards.
TTCAAATACTTGGATGCAGATTTCATCTCAGTCAGGTTTGATACAGGAAAGTGCAAAAATTAGGTTTGATTATAGAGTACCAAGATAAATCAAGATCTATTAGTCAATGGATACGAATGACTTTTGCTTTACCTTATTTAGATAAATAGGGGACAGCTTCGCTCTAGATTTGTTTGACATAATGCCAAGTGATGAAAGAGTTCCAAGATATGATGATTATTTAACAGATAGTTATATTGCCGAAGAATTAACTTTTCCTCCCACAATTTGGGCGAAGATGTCAGCATCTTTTTTATGGCTTTCGGTACGAATTATATAACTGCACTTTTTTTATAGACCCAAATAAACATTCTTATCCTTATTATTACTATACTTCTAAACAGAAGGTTTAATAAATAAAACTATAGGTCTGATCCAATAAACCAAAAAACCGTTGTAGAACCGTTACGAAACAACTCAGTACATCAAAAGTATCAAGATTTCGTCTACTGCGCAGTTCCCGGACGGTTCTAGAATGGTTCTTTGGTCTGTTGGTACAAACCTTTTATTTAACAATGTACATTGTTATAAACTAAAATAAAACTAATTCCAACAAAATGGGTTAAAAAATTGGAAAAGAATTGTGATATAAAGATTGTTGTGTATGAAATTTACAAACCTATAGGATTTTCCAACAACAAGCTAACTAATTTTGACCGTCAAATTTTTTTTTATCAGACAGAATAAAATTCTCTTTTATCTTAACCACATATCCTATCTTCTAAGGATAAAAAATTATTGTAAAAATGGTTATTTTATAAATAGCTTTTGATATTAAAGAAAAACTTGAAGAATAACTACATTAAACATGAACTATTAATATTATTACCCTGCGTGTTTTATTATCATTACGATCTCTATCTTTCATAATAGAATAGGCCTATATAGTTGTTGAAACTTAACGCACTAGAAAATATTCTCTGACACTTCCTCGGAAGCGCTGATAAAAAGTAGATCTATAGGAAACTTATATGTTGAAAAATTATTCTTCAATTAAACCAAAGTATTATACTTACATTTCTGGTGGTGAGTAGGAACATTATTTCATATTTAAATCGATTAATTTGGTGTGCCGAACCCACTTTTTATAAATATTCAATAAGACCATATCTGGAATAGTGCTTTTAGGAAAGCTGTTAGTTTAATTAATTAATCTTTAATTTTTTTACTGACATTTGATGGTTGATGTTTTCTTATGTAAAAATAATAATAATGTGTAAGCCCTACGAGCTTAGTAGGCCCATGGCTTGGTGTAGGTACTCTTCTTTTCCACTCCCTTTTGGCAGTTACTTTTCTTTCCCAATTCGTGACGTTAGCTTTTCTAATATCTTCTTTAACTCCATTGCTCCAACTGGACCTCGGTCTTCCTCTTTTTCCTACCAATGTACCATTCTCTGATGCACATTGTCCAACCATCTAAGTCTTTGCGCCTTAAATACCGCTAATATGTTATGTTCTTGAGCTCAGTAAGCTCGTTATTGGTTCTTATCATCCATTGTTCATTTAAGTGCTTTCTACCAAAGGTTTTGCGCAGTATTTTTATGTTCTTGAGCTCAGTTAGCTCGTTATTGGTTCTTATCATCCATTGTTCATTTAAGTGTTTCCCACCAAAGGTTTTGCGCAGTATTTTCTGCTCCCAAATTAGTAATAACTCTTGGTGATTTTTTTGTGACCCATGTTCAGAAGCATACATCACTATCGGACTTATTACAGTCTTGTAGGTTCTTAGTTTTGTTCTACGAGATATATTTTTGCTTCTTAACAACCCTTTGAGAGCATATATAGCGCAAAGCAATTGTTGCCACATAACGGGAATTGTACACTAAAGTTGCGACCCTTTTCTTTGACACGCTTCAGATCACTTTTGTTGGTTTTTCCTGATCGTGAAACATCCAGAAAGCAGATTGGCGTTTATTTTCCGGTTCGTAGGAGTATATTCAAGATTTTTGTGCGTCCTTTCTTAAACTGTTCCAATGTTTTTCGACACTAATTGACGCGAACCGTTTTTACTCTTCTATGAGCAAATGAGGGATTCAACGGGGAACCCACATCGTAACACCCAGTTCTTCATGTAGAGTCTTTTGGATCGAGGTCTTTGAAGATGCCTCTATCTCCCGGTAAACCGCATCAATGTTTTGCTGTGTGACTGCTGTTTTTGGTGGACCTATCTTGGATTTGTCGCTGAGACTGGAGCGACCACGTTGAAATTCGCAATACCAACGGGAAATAGTTGACAGGTGTGGTGCTTTATTCCCAAACACAGAAACCGTTTCAGTAAGACATTGCTGTTAGGATTATCCACTCCGATAATTGTAAAATAATATTGCTCGAAAATCTTCTCTTCTAAGATCCATATTTCGACTGACTTGCTTATTTTTAAAATTCACGGTACCTACACGACTTGTTGTATCCCAATGAAACTCTGGATTTATGTCAACAAAAGATTGAGGTTAGATTTGTGTCTCAAGGTTCTATTGGTGGCACCTTCTAAGCGGCTATATGGAAAACTAAATACACAATCCTGGTAATTTTTCGGTAATAATATTTCTTGTTTGTCTAATTTCCATATTTCAAAAATTACAACTTACATATTACCAAATAAAAAAATAATTTTATTTAAAGAGCAGTAAAAAATGAATAAGTGTGCTAGTCACGTTTTTCGTACTTGTTTCACATTATCTTCTTCGATTAAATTGAATATTTTTCGTAACAAATAGTTCAAGGTTATTTACTTTTATGTCAACACATTTCCTTTTGTAATCCCATCCATCAATTGTATTAAATAAACCTGATTTATCCTTCATATTTAGTTATTGGCAATAATTAATTGAAGGTTACTCTAAAAGTAAAATAAAACTACTTCAAATAACTTTAGTAGAGTTAATAAAACTACCTAATATTATTATTTCTTACAGGCACAATGATTCCTCATTCCTTTTTGTTGTAAAGGAACATGGTGACTAAAAGAGAAAACTCTAATAAAACTCCATCAACTTCTCGTGGTACAAGTCCGGCAAGAAATGGAAATAAAAGCAAAACGAATTCTTCACCTCTAACAAATAGAAAATCGCCTTTAAAATCAAGTTTTAGAAAAGGACAGAGTCCTGATCAAAGAAAAGAAACATCAGGTACCGAATCCAAGGATGTTTCTTCTAGAGGAAGCAGTCCTGCAAGGACTGCTACGGGGATGACACCGAAGTCTAGAGAAAGCGAGTAAGTACATTTTTTTTAACCTACGTCCATGACGGTAAACGTGTCAAAAGAGTAGGTAGTAAGCCGTACTTTACATTTAAGTGTTATGTAATGTACAACTTACAGCACGGACAGAATTACTGATGCCGATTTAGCTTTTGTGTGCGCTATAACTATCCATGATTTTGAAATTTGGGTATATAGAATTCTCGGTGGCACGACACTCCACCACACGACATTTCATCACGGCGACAATTCATCACTATGACTTTTCATCACACCCCAATTCATCACTTGGACAACTTTATTCTTACGCAAGATCTGTTGGATGGAGTTAAGGTATGTTTGCAAAAGAAAACCACCCTGCAACGTACTCTACAAAGGAGTAGAAAGGATGAGAACTGTGCACCTGTACCCAAGGATATGAGATTTGAAATCCCGGAAAAGTATTTATCATACATACTTTTCGATTCTGGCTTGGAAAACAATGAGAGAATAATTATATTGGGTAAAAACGACCTGCTGCGGCTTTTGGAAAAAAAACCTGCTGGATAGCTGACGGGACTTTCAAAGTGGTTCCAGAGTTGTTTTTTCAACTTTACAGCATTCACGTCCAAGAAGAGAGTACTTCGTGGCCTTGTGTTTTAGCTTTACTACCAGGAAAATCCCAAGAAATTTATACAAGGCTGTTTAGCGCGTTGAAGGATTTAATACCAGAAGCAGCTCCTACACGAATTCTCAACGATTTTGAAATGGCAGCAATGAACTCCAGGCAGCAAATATCAGGATGATCTTAAGAAAAGTTGGGAGCCTCGGCCTAAAACACATGTATGAGAGCAACACAGACAACGTGGCCGCTAGTACAAAAATGTTATTTGCTCTATCGCTACTTCCACTGGATGAGATCGAGGATGCATTTTTTGAAGTATCAGAGACATTCCCAGACGATCGCCAGGATGTAGAAGAATTTATTCGTGGTCGCCAACTACGTGGAGGAAGAAGAAGGGAATCTTTGATCCAACTCGTATGTGGAATCACCGGCAAGCAGCTGCTGAAGGATTAGCAAGGACTACTAATTGCATTGAGGATTGGCATAATGGCTGGCAATCACTTTTTCAGTGTGCACATCCTGCAATGTGGACTTTCTTCAGCGGTCTGGTGAATTCTCATGTCATAAAAAAGAACCTTATTGATTTTGGTTCAGATTGGAGAACCCCAACGGTAAAATTTAATCGGTTTTCCGAAACTCGTGTATATGATATATATTTCCCTCCGTTTGTTTGCGCTGTAACTCTTGAAATTTGGTACATTGAATCTTTATGTCAAGAAGAAGATTTTGGTCGGTTTTCCGAAAGTCGTTTTTCTAATGTATATATCTATAAATTTGATTACTTCCTACATTGACTTTGTTTTTATTCCATATTGGCTTTTCCAATTACAATTGATGATAATCGCTAAACTGCGTGTTGTACTTTATTTACCATTCAATTTAAGGTGCAGTATCAAATAAGCTATCAAGTTTACAACTTTAATAAGCATCGATAAAATTATCGGTTGATATTTATAAGTGATCATTAGATTGACACTCAGGAAGATATATTTAAAAATGGTGACAAAAATGTCAAGGTTCATACTCCTCTTTATTCTGATTTTTAATTATTAACTGAATAAATATTTGATGAGGCAATCCCTGATTTAGTAAAGTTAAACAGGTAATTTTCCTTTCAACTCCAGTTACCGATAAGCGACACGTAATCAATGCGCTGTTTATTATTAACAAAATATTTATGAAGTAGAATTTTTTATGCCGTAATTTCCGAATAAACGTATTACGAATTTCAGAGATTTTAAAACGTTTATAAATTGGATTATTTAAAATTAGGAAAATCACTAAAAACAACACTGACCAACACTGATCATTGGACCAGAACCATCCTGTGGGATCAGCAGTAGTACAATCTTAGAAAAACTAAAGAAAAAAATGGATAGCGAAAAATCCAAGTACTGGAATGATCTAGAAGGACTAAGACCATCGAAGACGCTCCTGGGAAACTATAACCAGAAGAGATCTCACAGCTGTCTTAACCTGAGTAAGAAAAACCTCCAAATTATAACAGGAATACTAACCGGTCACTGTCGATTAAGAGGACATATGAAGAAACTAGGATTAGTAGATGAAGCAAACTGCAGATTCTGTGAGGTAGAGGATGAAACCTCAATACATATACTTTCAGAATGCACGGCATTAAGTAATTCTAGGGTATTCTAGCGTTCATCCAAATGTCAAAACTTTTCAAAACTTGAAGTTAAAAATCAGACTCCTTCGTTGCTACATATTCTCCATCCTACTATACGGAGTGGAGTCTTGGACCTTGACTGAAGCGACAACAAAAAGACTAGAGGCTTTCCAGATGTGGACTTACAGACGAATCCTAAAAATATCATGGATAGACAAAATATCTAACGTCAGAGTACTCCAAAAACTTAATAAAGAAAAGGAAATAATATGCACAATAAAAAGAAGAAAATTGGAGTATTTAGGACACATCATAAGAAATGAAAATAAATACAAACTGCTGAAATGCATTCTACAAGGTAAGGTTCAAGGCAAGAGAGGCGTCGGAAGAAGAAGAATTTCCTGGCTACAGAACCTAAGGACCTGGTTTAAAAAATCCACCACGGGACTTTTCAAAGCAGCAACCAATAAAATTATCATTGCCAGAATGATTGCCAACATTCGGTAACGGATAGGCACAAGAAGAAGAAGAAGAAGGGTCAAATACCTAGGGTCATACGAAATAGAAAGGGAAGAACTACCTAATTTAAAACCCAATGATATCCTAAACTTTCTAAGAAAGATAGGACTAGAAGAGCTGCTATAAGTCTGAGGAATCATCAGAAATATAGCAAGAAAAGGGGGACACAATAGATCTTATAGGTCGCTGGTGTATCTGTCACCCCTAACACCATACATACATACATAGGTACATACATTGTTTGATTTTAAAAAATTCAAAAAGAGTCTTTGGCTTGTTTTTTGTTTTCATATTCATATTTTTTCGTTTCTTGCTCAACTAGTCTCAAAAATAAGTGAAACAATTGATAACAGAATACAGTCGCTTAGCATATTTCTTGATTTAACGAAGGCCTTCGATACTGTCAACTTGTCAATTTTTCATTTTTTTTTATTTTATATGAATTTGATGTTTGATTCTTGTTTTTAACATATTTTCTTTATATTTTGTTTTTTTTTCATTGTTTTTGTTTTTGCGGGTTTTCCTGTTTTCCTGCGGATAATTTTCCTTTTAACTCCAGTTACCGATAAGCGACACGTAATCAACGCGCTGTTTATTATTAACAAAATATTTATGAAGTAGAATTTTTTATGCCGTAATTTCCGGTAAAAGTATTTCAGAGATTTCAAAACGTTTATAAATAGGATTGTTTAAAAATAGAAAAAACACTAAAAACAACACTGACCATTGTGTTTTATATTAAAAAATTCGAGTCATAACATTTTAAAATTTTAGTTATTCTAAAAATGCGTTTAAAAGGAATTTCTAAAATAGAGATCAATCAGCGTTTTCCATAACATATGGTAATTTTTTAATTTTTAATTGCGAAATAGTTATTTATGAAACAGTTTGTGAAGTATGCTTTTTGCGCACGCACACGATGTTTAGAGCACGAGCGAAGCGAGTGCTATATATCGCGTAAGTGCGCAAAAAGCACTTTAAGCACAGTTTCATACAATATTTTATCTACGATAATCAAATAAATAGTTATTTATGAAACAGTTCGTGAAGTATGCTTTTTGCGCACGCACGCGATGTTTAGAGCACGAGCGAAGCGAGTGCTATATATCGCGTAAGTGCGCAAAAAGCACTTCACGCACAGTTTCATACAATATTTTATCTACGATAATCAAATAAAAAATAATTACAAGAAAGCAATTTATTTTCAATTCATTTACAAGATACTAACAAAACTAATGCTCTCATAGCAACACCATGGCAACTCGAATGCTAAGGATATTTGATTATATGAAGGTGTGTCAAAAACAGTGCGAAAAAGTAAATCCCATTTAAAATACATTGTTACTTCACGCACACTTTCAATCCTTCACGCACTGCTGTCTATAATGACAGTTTTCACGAACTAAAAATTGATACATAATATGAGGTAGAGTAGATAAATTTTTTAGTTTTTAAGAATTAAATGCTTTAAATTTCAAAATATTTTATACCATATACTCGCAGGCTTGCAGGACTTGCCTGCGGCTCGCCCTGCAATGGCCCACTCGTCCAGTAAAAGACCACTTTCGGGACTTGTTACGAAACTACTATTGTGTTTTTTTAACGTTCACCATGATCTTCAGAACGTTCTTTTCTATTTTTTTTTTCTTCTTCTGTTCTTTGGCTTGTTTTTTGTTTCGAATTCATATTTTCATATTAATATTGTCTCGTTTGTCACCTATTTTTACTGATTATTTTTCTATTAGTTGTACCGGTCGCGCGTTGCTACGCCAACAACTAAAATAAATTTGAGAAAAATAATAGATAAGAAGAGATAGAGAAGGAAAGAAAGTTTATAGTTTTGTTTTACTTATCGCACCAAAAATATATTTTTCGAACTTATATTTATACGAATTCGTATAGATATCTATTAATCAGTATTGAATTTGATACATGGAAGCGCCATCTGATGGTGACTTCCATTAATACGAATATCATATTCATCTTACCCATTAAAAATACATCATCATACCGATTTTCATGACAATCGGTTGAACGGTGCAGAAGTTGCTAGTCTGCAGGGCTACCTGGTGGCGAGTGGCATCAATGAGCATATCATACAAACCTTCTCCGTGGAAAATACATATGCATACCAATTTTCATGACAATCGATTGAACAGGGCAGAAGTTGCTACTCTGCAGCGCCACCTGGTGGCGAGTGGCATCAATGAGCATATCATACAAACCTTCTATGTGGAAAAATAAATAGATATATACCAATTTTCATAATAATCGGTCCAGTAGTTTTTGAGTTCATCGAGTACATACAGACAAACATTCTTTTTTATATATATAGATGTGTTTCAATTATAACTGTTTTTTTTTTTATTTTTACATTTTTCGCATGTTTGATTTTCAATTTCTGCGATTTTTTTTGTTTGTTTCCAGTTTTATTTTTTTTTGTGTTGCTTTCTTGATTTATTTTTCTATTTATCTCATATTTCAGTATATTTGTGTAATTTTTCTCGATTCTTTTTTTATTATCTTGTTTTGCTTTTTTGTTTTAAAGTATTTGCTCTTATTTTTGGTTTTATCTATTCATTTTTTCTACTTTTTTAATTTTTTTTTATTTTATAATTTTTTTTCGATTTTTTTATCAATTTTTTAAATTTCTTTCTCTATTTTTCTTTTTTTTCCATCTTTTCTTATTTTGATGTTTGGTTTTAGTTTTTTAGCTTTTATAATTTTTTCGTTTTTTTACCTTTATTTTTCATTTATTGTTTTTTTTTTCATTCTTTTCAATTTTTTAATTTTTTCTCTGTTTTTTCCTTTTTCTTCCTCTTACCTTATTTTAATGTTTGGTTCTAGTTTTTTACCCATTTGCCCCCTTTTTTTTGTTTTCATTTCAATTGTTTCTGATGTGGATTTTTCTGTTTTTTAAACAATTTTGCACATATTGTATGTTTTTTTTTATTATCTTATTTTCTTGTTTGTTTTTAATGTATTTTTTATATTTTTTCTTTTAATCGCCCTATTTTTACCCCTTTTTTCGTATTTTTTCATTTTTTGTCAATTTTTTCGCTATTTCGTTTTTTTCAAATTTTATCTTATTCTGATGTTCGGTCCTAGTTTTTAACCTATTTTTCCCATTTTTTTTTTATTTTTTTAATTGTTTATTTTTTTGCGGATTTTCTATTTTTATTCGATTTTTTACCTATTTGTGTATTTTTTAAATTTTTGCAATTTTTACATTGTTTTTTTTATTGTCTGTATTTTTATTTGTTTTTTTTTAATACAGATTTTTTTAATAATACAAAAGGGCGAGAAAGTGATATGTAACTTTTCGATCCGAACCAGTCTAATATAAGTAACACCTTTTTATACTTAATATCCATTTATTTCAATTTCATTATTTTGATGAATGTTATCGTTTATGTTATTGTGCTTTTTTAGATGTATAATAGACATAATTTAAGCTAAAAGTTAATATAATTTTTTTTATACATAGACCAATAAAAAGACCTCCATAAAGAGAAAAAATAATGATCTATATTAATTGATGTGTCTTTAATAGCGCCTTAATAATGCATAGACAGACTATAGACAATTTCAGCAACGATTAAGCAAACTTGATACGATTTACTATCTATTCCAGAATACTGTCAAGGTTAGATTTAATATGGGCATTTTATGGAAATCGATGAAAGTTTTACTACCTAGTTTAACCATAGATTACATTACATGTCGAGCATATATCGTTTTTATAATTTATTTGTAACATTACGAGCGACTATTTGCAGCTAAAATGAATATCGTATCGTTGCATGATAGGTAGAAGAGCGGTTATTTTTTATTTTAAACATGCAGTATAAATGGGTGAGTTCACTATTTAATAAAACTCAATATCAATAATATTTATTTTCAAACCCCTTTTATAAACAAATACGTGGTAGTTTACAAAAGAAACTAAAGCTTTCAATATTAAGTTCGAAAGAGGTACCTAATAGGTACACAGAAAAGTCGTCACAGGCTGAAGGCTGAAGAATATATAGTTAGGAAGATAAGTATGATAATTTTTAGGAATTTCTTATGCAAGGGGACCCTGTTGTAGGACTTACGTCCTTTTCAGGGGATGGATGGAAATGTTTGAGTTAGTATCTGTCGCCGGCCTTGTTCTCACAAATTTTCCAATTTGCATTTCCCAGTGCAGTTGGATCTTCTTTCTTTTCTTAATCCCTACATGGTGCTTGAACGTGCTTAAAAAGTCCTTTTTCTTTGGTGTAAGTGTAAGTGTAGTGTGGAAGTGTGACCCACGTGGTGCAGTGTGGTGTTGGGAGATTGACGCTGTGGCGTGTCTCCTCCGTCGTGGAGCCCTTCCATTTGGCAAGGACGAAGGGAACCACAGAAACCTTCGCCAAGGGCCCATTTTATTTTGTCCAGTATTCAGTTGTGGAGTTGGGGGCACCATCCAGCGGTAGAAAAGGGGTGTTCATCCAGCAGGGCGGTGTCCAGGTCTTCAGGAAGATCCAAGTCTACTACTGATTGGAGGAGTCTAATGTGTATGGAGGGTCCTCTGGGCTACGGTGTTAGTTCCCTGCAGAGTCCAGACGACATATCGATGTTGAAGCGTCTGAAAACAAGAAGGGAGAGGCAGTATTTTTGTGTTATTGTAGGTGGCTTGGATAGAGGTAGTGTAGGTTTTTCACTTTTCGTAAGATCGCTCTCTCTGTGGCATGGATGGAATGTAGAAGTCTCTGAGAAATAGCAGAGTATGACACGGCCTTGTAATCGACAAGAGGTCTGATAAAGGTTTTATGAGTGTGTAGAAGGGCTTTGGTGTCACTTCTTCCGATTCTACCGCCCAGAGCACCTGCATAAGTAGCGAAACTTCTTCTTGCATCTCGTTGCTCCCACTTTCGAGTTAGCCATAGTTTGCAGTCTTTTCTTGCCTCTGTCATTCGTTGCTCCCACTTTCGAGGACATCAGGATCATTAAAAACTTCACCAAGTGGTATACGTGTTTCATTAAGTCGATTGAAATAACTGCTACTGAGTAGACGGAAAAATCTAATTATTAGAAAGTATAATGCTTTTGAAGATATTCTGATAAAATTTTTGTTCGTTGTTAATCTTTTATATCTTGATTGACATCCATTTTTCTCCTACCTGAATTATTGGTTGCCTATAGTTGGGTACTATGAACCATCACCATGTGTTGGTGTAAGTTTTCTTAAAAAGAACCTAAAAAAAGAAGAGAATAGACCAATAAATGGAACACGTGTGTTTTTTGGTGCGTTGAAGAGATCTTTTTGTTACTGTTACAAGGAACCACTGGTCTCGCCGTTGTTTCGTTTTGTCGTACTCCAAGAAGTTGTTAATGTGTTTTTACATGTGGTTTGCTGCGTTAAGAGGGCCCTTTTCATCGTCTCTAGCCAAGTAGAAAATGATGGAAGCAATCAATGACACAACCTGATCACCAATTTTGAACTATAAGTGACTTTACGTACCTATTATATTATAACTCGATTGGCAACCAATTAAATTTGTACCTTTACCCCATTCTTGACGCTCCGCTGGTCCTTCACACACGGAATGGTTCCCATTTCACCCAATTTTTTTCAAGGCCACTAATTGCCTTATTTAACAATAAATTTCATCCACTATACACACTTCTTTTCGTACACAAATTTTACTTTATGTTCCAACACAACTAGAAAAAAAAACAATTCAGGCGGAACGGCAGCATGTTCTATTTGTAGGTTCCGCGACGATTTATTGATACTGTCCGGACCTGTCGTCCAGACGAAGGTGTGAGGTGTTGTTTGAATTCTCAGAAGCTCCGACGACTCGACTACACTGCGGAAAATTGAGGTAATGCGAGTAGCTCTGGAATTGTGACTGTATTAAAGTTGTGTAAATTAGTTTAAGAAATTGTTATCTATTTGTGTTTACCAATAAATTGTTAAGTTGTTTATCAGTTATCCCGAATCCACGAAGGAAAAATTATAACAATTGGTCTCAAAAGTGGGATAAGTGAAAGAAGACGTCGAAGTCAATGGTAAACACAAGAACTATAGGTCTCCCAACGAAAGTTTGTGACAGCCACGTGTTAGTCGGCGCAGGTAGGCGGAGTCTTTCTATCAGTGGCGGATTTTATACATCTTAAATGAATTTTTAATGTATGATGCCAACATAATTAAGAAGAATTTATTTTATATAAATTTGTTACTGCCTAATTTAAACTAAAAAAATACATACATTTAAAAAACAACTCAGAAACTCTCTCAGCATATTCGTAGCTAAATACAGTTTACAAAACCATTCTAGCTACCAGAACGGTCGTTGTTATCGTAACGCTCGTAAAAAAACCACTGCGCATTGAACGAGAAGCCACGTGGCTGTCCCAAACTATCGTTGGGCGATCTATACTAATTACGACGAGATGGAAGAAATTGGAAACTTGTTGGCAGCTATGGAACTGCGTCTAGAAAAGCGCAGTGAAGCTGAAGAACAACGCAGAAAGAAAGAACGTGAAGCTATGGAACTGCGTCAGGAACAGTTCAGAAAGGAAAAACGAGAAGAAAGAATAAAAGAACGAGAGGCTGAAGAAGAACGTAGATAGAAAGAAAGAGAGGTTGAAGAACGACACAGAAAGGAAGAAAGAAAGGCTGAAGAACAACGCAAAAAGGAAAACAAGAGGCTGAAGAACAGCGCCGACAGGAAGAACGAGAAATGTTCATGAAGATATTTCTTGATCTGAAAGAAAATAAAGTGAATAACCAGGAATTCCAAGAACGAATCGAAGCAACAGAAGAAAAGCTTCAAGAGCACGTTAAGGAAACCAAGGAAGAGCTTCTACAGCAAATCCAAGAAACTAAACAAGCTATTCTTCGACTCGAGGGACAGAATGTAAGAAACTCTGCTCCATCTACGATTGTGACTCCATCTTACCAGGGTATAATTAAGCCCCCTACGTTTGATATTGAAGCTCCTTGGAACATCTACAGTTTGAAGCGCCTGCAGAAAGTAACGAATATATTTCTAACACGATGTATCTTTGATGCTTATAAAAAAATGTTGCGCGACGGTGTTGCGATACGAAATTTTGTTGCATGTCTAAGCGCGCCTGTTTTGAGAATTTAAAAATGTATTTAATTATAATAATGCCACATTTCCCTATTAACAATTACTTATTTTTTCTTATTATATTATTAATAAATACTTTTGTTTAAAACAGAAATGGAAGTATAGAGAGACTAAACGAAGACAACAATTTCCAAAGGATAATAACAAAATATAACGATTTAGAAGACAATATCAACGTAGTAGTAAGGTAATTTTTAACTAATATCCAAATTTAACAATTTCTAAAGACTAATAAATCAATAAATCTAAATTTCTATAACATATAAAGTGGCTTGTCAATACTTTGAACTTGGGCTTCAATTATCTTCTTGGTATCCGTAAATAACCTAAGAATCGAAAATTGCTATAATAGATACTTAAAATATTGATTAAAAGTCGAGGGTATATTAATTTTAAAATATTTTGCATTTATGAAGAAAATTTATCGATTTTGTATATATTTGATAGGATTCGACCTCTCAGTAACAAGGAAATTAAAAATGGAGAAGAGTCCGTTGTACAATTTCCCGGAAATGGACAAGTTATGGTAAGTTTAGAATGCAACAGTTGATTTTATTATTAATTATTGAAAATTCGAATTCTAATGAGCTTTTAAATAATTAAATATTATTGAAGTATGTATGATGACACAGAACATTTCTGTGTGGGAGGTTACGACGTTATAATGACCCTCCTAAATTCAACGAAGAACCATCACCTCCTTTGAAAGTTACATTTTTTTTATTATTTAATGATGTCCTCGTAGGTATAGACCTAAATACAAATGTATTGGGGCAGAAGAGCCAATTTATTAATTTGGGATTTAAAGGATTGCAAGTTAAGACGAGTGGGGAAGACGTGGGAAGGTAAGGAGTTCCACAATCTGGAGACCCTAGGGATGAAGGAACGATCAAATCGATCCGTTCTCGATGTCTGACACTGAACAGTATTATGCAAGTAAAACCAATACGCGGTAAGTCTTTCTAAGTTAAACCTGGCAACTACGCTTCATTCTTACCGCGTATTGGTTCTACTTGCAATACGTCAAATGACGTCAATGCCATGTGAATGTTAATCCAGGTATAGACTGCGACCTTAGGATCTTGTTTATATTCTAGGTCTATTTATGAGTCCATAAGGTCTAGACTTTTAAAAACTCTATGATCTGCTTAGGATTTACGTTTATGATCTGATCAGGCTTTAAGAGATTTAAGTCGTTGGCGAACAATTACTATGCAGTTAGAGATAATATGTTCAGTTGTTCAATCTGCATACTCACAAAATCTGAGTGTTCCATTGTCCACTTTTGTTATGTTACATAGATGGTACCTCAGTGGACAGTGTCCTGTGAAAATTCTTACCATTACTCTGAGTTCAGGTTTTTGAAGCTCTAAGAGTAATTTAGAGTAGTGCAGTAAAGTTCATATTAACTTTTTGCTTTTCGATGTGCTACGAAAAGGTTCAGGTCCCATAAAAGGAGTACTAGCTCCAGGCCGTTTCCCTTTATGCCCTCTGGTACCCACAGCAAAGTAACTTTGTTGTGTAAGAGACTGTTTGCAGGCTGTTTTGGCTCTATAATGTAGTAGATTGTAGAGCCTATAAAGCAACTTAGCTATTGGATGCAGTAAATATTCTGACTGACCTTAGTGCGTTTTTATTGCACTGTTGAGCCCAGAAGTCTGTTGCCAATAGGTTCGCTGGGATGATTGTAGGAATGGTTTCCAGGGCTATTGAGAGCCTAAAATTAGGACCTGCAACCCCTTTACCTACACCTTTTGGTGGTTTAGACACATCAGTACCTAAATACAAGAAGAAGGGCTCCTTTTTATAAGTTGAGTAATTTCTTTTTGTATTAACTCACCCTCGTAAGATCACCACAAAAAGGTTTAGATCCGAAAGAAGGAGTACTAGCTCATTTTTTTGCTAACTATCACCAGGCTGTCTCCCTTTATGCCCTCTGGTAGGTACCCAAAGCAAAGTTACTTTGTTGTGTAAGAGACCGTTTGCAGGCTACTTTGGCTCCATAATGTAGTAGATTGTAGAGCCTATAAAGCAGTTTAGCTATTGGATGCAGTAAATATTCTGACTGACCTGAGTGTTTTTATTGCACTGCTGAGCACAGAAGTCTGTTGCCAATAGGTTCGCTGGGATGATTGTAGGAATGCTTTCCAGGGCTATTGAGAGCCTAAAATTAGGACCTGCAACCCCTATACCAACACCTTCTTGTGGTTTAGACCCATCAGAAAGTACAATACGGAGGGCTTCTTTTTATAAGTTAAGTAATTTCGTTTTGTGTTCACTCACCCTCGTAAGATCACCACAAAAAGGTTTAGATCCGAAAGAAGGAGTACTAGCTCATTTTTTTGCTAACTATCACCAGGCTGTTTCCCTTTATTCCCTCTAGTACCCACAGCAAAGTAACTTTGTTGTGTAAGAGACTGTTTGCAGGCTGTTTTGGCTCTATAATGTAGTAGATTGTAGAGCCTATAAAGCAGCTTAGCTATTGGATGCAGTAAATATTCTGACTGACCTTAGTGCGTTTTTATTGCACTGTTAAGCACAGAAGTCTGTTGCCAATGGCTCCGCTGGGGCTCCAGGACTATTAAGAGCCTAAAATTAGGACCTGCAACCCCTATACCTATACCTTCTGGTGGTTTAGACCCATCAGTAAGTACAATAAGGAGGGCTTCTTTTTATAAGTTGAGTAATTTCGTTTTGTGTTAACTTACCCTCGTAAGATCGCCGGATTTTAGAGACTTGGTCCATGTTAACGTGTAGGCATTTTCCAGAACAATCTTCTCTACATGTAAGTGCAAGAGGGGAAGTTCTAGATTTACCTCCAAAGTGACACTACTAAACGATCTAATTGCGCCAGTGTTCACTGTACAAGTGAGCCCTTGCAACTTTTGCAAATCTACTATTGTCTTTTGTTGCGTTGTTTTGTTTCACCAAACTACTAAAAATTTAGCTCCCCTTAAAACACTCTCTAAGCTTATGCGCATATTAAATATGCTAATTGATTTTTCAATATTATGTTTTATATCGTAATATTTTTAGGTCGATGGAATTCCAGGTGGTCCAGGTGGTGGTCAAAAACCAAAGGTTTTCTCTTACAACGTTGTTTTCGAGCCTGCAGCTACTCAAGAAGATGTTCTTCAATTCTCTGGAATGAAAAGACTTATAGAAATGGCTGTAGAAGGTTTTAGATGTACCTGTTTTTGTTATGGACAGACTGGAAGTGGAAAAACACATACACTTACTGGTCCTCCTGGTCTTGTAAGTATACTTACTTTATTCCGGCCAACAATTCTAAATTGATTCCAGCTATTTTAACTTAATTGGGATAAATTCAGAATTGCTTCATTTAGTTTAAAAACTAAATTACATATTTTTTAGTTTGGTTTAAAAACTGCGCCGTACAGTGATCAACATGGACTTGTATTTCGATCATTTATGTATCTTTTTCAATTGATACAACAACAACCTGAGATGCATTTTGTACTTAAAGCTAGTTTTTTAGAGATTTACAATGAAAAAGTGAGTTTTTAGTTACTAAAACTTGTTTAATTAAAAAAAAATATCTACAAAATTGTAGGTGATAGATTTACTTAACCCCGGTAGTGCTAGAAAACCGCTTGCAGTGAGGTGGAGCAAAAAAGCTAGAGGATTTTTTGTAGAAAATTTATTTTCTGTAGATTGTGAGGAATTTGATGATTTATTAGCGGTGTTAGAAGAAGGAATGAGAAATAGATCTGTTGGAAGACATAATATGAATGATTATTCAAGGTATTTTATTTATTTATACAATATCCGTTATTCTTTATAATTATAATTATTTAAGCCGAAGCCATACTATACTGAGTGTCAATATTCATTCTGAACAACCAGCAGAAAATGGTGTTTTTATATCAAGATCGGGAAAAATTAATTTTGTTGATTTAGCAGGTAGTGAAATGACTAAGAAAACTCAAAGTGAGGGAAAAACTCTGGAAGAGGCTAATAATATTAATAAAAGTCTAATGGTGTTAGGTAAGATTATCTAGCTTTTAATAGAATTTAAATTATTTGTATAAAAATGAAAAATGAAAAAAAGTTTTATACAAAAATGCAACTTTGGTATGGTGGCCAAAGATACAACAAAAAAATGTCATCATAAGGTTCCAAGATTTTCTTGCCTTTCCATAACTGGAGCTCTAAAAGGCACTCCTATGGAATTTCTGTTAGATATTCCTGTATCCACAGAATCTTCAAGAGAGAGTGGGCTTCTACAGACAAAATAATGCAAGAAATTAGAGCAGACATCTGGGAAATAAAAACACACCGTATGGATCCCCAATAACTGCCTAAGAAAACTTTCAAGTAAAAATCCATAAGCCTGAGGAATAGCAAAATGCAAGCACTCAACTCAAGCTTCAGGATTGGTACACAAACGGATCTAAAACTCAAGAGGGTTCAGGAGCAGAAATTTACGGAAACGTAAAAATTTCTGCCCTTTTCAAGCAGAAGTATATCAATCTTGCAATGCACCAAAGAAACTAATTTGAGGTCTTGATAGTTAGATTGCTCTTGGGGCTTTAAAGACTCTTTAAGTGGTATCCAGACCTACAGGAATGCTGAGTAGAACTCGATATCCTGGCGGAATATAAGTGTCAAACTAGTTAAACACATACTGTACCACTGGATCGCAGAATACAGTTAATTTTTGAAGACTTAAAAATTCCTCGACAAACTTATGGCAGCCATCCTGTAGACCTATTCAACCTAGTAGAACGTATTAAGATCCTGGTGTGGATGATATGAAACAATCGAAAAAGTACAATAAATCTAACTAGGCTGCAGTACCACCGGTGACATATATGTCAGACGGCTCCCATTTAGAAAAAATGTATATATATTGATATGGATCTTCTTGTGGGAATACTTTCCAATAATTAGAGTTGTGGATTCTGGCACTTACTAATATTAATTGCTATAACAAAATTTTTTTTATTATTTCTCTTCCCACTCCACTTCTTTCCAACTCCCTCTTCCTGCTGGTCAACTTTCTATCTCTTGTCTCTCTGCTCTACCACTTTCAAGCTCTGGCCTCTAGTTCAAGTTGCTCCTGCCTTTTATTTTCAATAATACTTTTTGATTATACTATTTTGTTTTGTTTATTATTTTTTTATAGTTCATTCAACAATTTTCATATATTTTTTATCTAACATCTCTTTCTGTTCTTTTCTTCCCACAGCACTTCTTTCTTCTTGCAGCTGAACGTTCTATCTCTTGTCTTTTTGTTCTCTTTTACTTTCCAACTCTCGCCTCTCTGCTTTTCTATACCCTTTTTCTGGTGCTGTTTATAATCTTAATCTAAACAACCAATTTTTAAATGGTAGATCACATCCCAAAATTCTACTGAGGAAAAGGGGTGCCCCGAAGAAAAATCCATAGCAATATATTCATCTCTAACTTTTTCTATTTTAATTATATATATTTTTTTACTGTTTGTACATTTCTCAGCAATTAAAAATTTAAGTAGGTAATATCTAAAATGTCATCTCTTTTTACATCAATTCCAATTTGTTTCTTGATTATTTATTTTTGCTTGATTTGTTTATTTAGGTTTTCAAATTCCTTTATAGTCTGAAAATTAAATATCATTGAAATATTTATTGCAGCATATTGTGTAAGAGCGTGTTCTGAAAAATAATCGAATTAGAAGAATCGTTTTATGAGTTTTTCTTTGAAAGGAAATAATTATTCAAATTTGAGCGCACCTTAATTCGCTTTCATAATTTTAAGGGTTGAAAATATATTGATTGTGGTGTGAATATGGAAATTACATTTGTTCGTTAAATCAAGATAACCTTCAACTTTACCTTCAATAAGTCAAGGTTGTGTTTTTTATTAGTTGCACATTTGCTTGTATAGAAATTTTTGCTGAAATATTAAAATAGAGAAAAATTTTATTATAGAAAATAAGATTATGGGAAAAATATTTAAAATGCTCTTAGATTTTGTCATAAATTTAGTTTGACTAAGTTTCGTATGGTCCAGCTTATTTCGAGAGGAGTATAACGATTAGATAACATTAAACTATATGCTATCTCTTTTCTTTGGTTTAGTTTAGGGAGTGAGGAATGTCATTGCATCAACTATCCACTAATCAGAGTGAGGTGCGATTAATCACTGCTCAAAAAACTTAACAGAACACTTTTTAATAAATGTTGGCTTTGTGTTTTAAAAAAATGTGGTGATAATAATATTCACATTGAGATTTTATATTGCTATAGGCTCTAACTACTCTACTAGACAACGGCATTACAGTTTAATATTGTTGAATTCATTGACTTTCAAAATTAGAGATCTTAGCGAGATAGAAAGAAGCTCATATTGTAAAGTTAATTATAAAGGGTGTTAAACTTCGACAAGTCGCATTATATTTCAATCGTAACCCTTTAGTCATCAAGCGTGTGTAAAGTCGCTATAGAGCGAATTGAGGATACAAATCATTACCCGAATACTGGCGAAAGAAGAAACCACACGAATTCAAAACCGGTATTTAGTAGCAGATTGTAGATTATAAGTATATACTGCGAGATTAAAGATCTATTTGTAAGTCCATAAGATCTAGACTTTTGGGAAAGTTTATTATCCGCTTAGGATTTAGGTTTGTAACCTGAGGAGTCTCTAAGAAGACCTGTTGCAGATATTTCTGTAGTGGGTGAACGATTACTCTGCAGTTACACATAATAATTTAATCTGTTTCATCTGCCTATACTCACAGAATTTGCATGTTCCACTGTTCACTGTGCCCATTTTGCAAAGATGGCACTTTAGTGGACAGTCTCCTGTGAAAATTCCTGCGAGTACTTTGAGTTCAAGTTTCTGAAGCTCTAACAGTAATTTAGAGTAGCGCAGAAAAAGCCGTAATAACCTTTCTGCTCGTCTTTGGCCTGCAGTGTTTTTCCAGTAGGCTACCTGAGCTCCTTTTCCCAATTAAGAATTTCATCCATAATGTGGCAGTTCGAGATGCCACATAAATGTTCAGGTTCGATAAAAGGAGTTGGCACTTAGCTTCTTCTTTTGTGAGACTATCAGTAATCTCGTTTTGGACAATTCGTGGTACACACAGCAATGTTATTTATTGTGTTTAGCCACCAGTTGCTTAAGAAATTGTTTGCAGTTTCAAGCTGTTTTGGACTCTTAGGTAGTAGATTATAGACCCTTCAAAGCAGTTTGCACTTGAAAGAGTATTCCAAGTGCATTTGAGAGTCTAACATTAGGACCTGTAACTCATATACCTACTTATCATGGTGTTTTAGACACGTCAGTATAATAAATGAGGGCTCCTTTTGTAAGTAGAGCGATTTCGTTTTGTGTTAGATTAGATTAGATATTTTTTGGGTTGGCTGTTAGCTTGTATCACTGCGACCTTTGCAGATCTATTGTGAACACCCATTATCTCTGGAATACGATTAGTGCACCTTGTCCAGCCCTGCCCTCTTAATGAGACTTAATAGCCTTGACAGTGGCCTTTCCGCATAACTTGGAGCAGCCGGTTTCTCCTCTCCCAGTACTAGAGACCGCGTCCGTGCAAGGCCTTCACATTGGCATAGGACATGAAATGCGGTTTCCTCCTCCTCTTGGCAGTATCGACAAATGTCTTCATCTGCTAAGTTCAGGTGACTCATGTGTTTTCTGAGCCTACAACGTCTTGTTAAGAGACTGACAATCATTCAACCTTGTCGTAGATGTTGTTTGTGCAGAGGGTCATATCAAGGATTCCTTGCGCGAAACTGTTACAAACGTTGGCTTTTTGCCTCTGTTTAATATCTGTAAGCTATTACTAAGTATAAATTGTAATAGATACTCACCTCTAGGGTTGACATCCGTACTATCCCACGCTATATGATGAGCATTGGCGTCAGCCCCCACGATCAACGGTAGGTTTTCCCTCCTTCCCTCCTGCTGTAGCTTATGATGTCCATTAGGTGGCCTGGAGGACAAAATTTATCCACTCCAGGGAAGTACGCCAAACAGACCATTAGCCTTCTAATGCCTTCTTCCGTGGATATTGATAGTATGGCTGCAACAAAATCCCCAGTGCATAGTACCGGAATTAGCTTACATCCAACTGTCTTAGAAAACAGTATACACGGGGCTTTATAGCCCTTGTGTCATATATTAACTCGCCATGGTGCGGTTTTAAGCCTGCAACCCTACCTCCGTATAGCCATATATGGCTCCTGCAGGAGGGCTAACTCCACGCCTTTTCTCTCAAATCTCCGACACACAATGGCCGATGCAGCCTTTGCATGTTGGAGATTTGCCTGCAGGACCCTGACTGTACCTACGTCTTTATACGATGGATCAATACGAGTCCCACGAGAAGCTAGGGAAGGGATGGTCCACCTGGTCAGAGCCCCGCATAACCAGGTAAGGCTAATTACAAGGGGGTTTCGCCCGGTGCCCCCAGGGGACCGTTCGCGACCAACTTAACACCCGTTAGTCATTCAGTACATCGGCACGGTACCTCACACCTTCACTTGGGTTTGTTGGTGTATATAATTATTAAACGTAATATAAGGGGGGGATATCGGGCCCTCTCCCAGCTTGCCGTTGCCCGGGTTGTGCCTCTAGGAGGCTATTACACAAGGGTCGTACCGATTCGGGGGGGATCCGGAAGCCTAGTAGCGGTCAGCCACTCAAGCTCTCGCATCCATACCCTCTTCACTGCACTTCCCCAACGCCCCCCGTTTTGTGTTTACTCACGTTAAATATTATTAACATTTAGTCTGAGTTTGAAATCTTGTTTTGGAGATATAATGACTATAGTTATCTTCATGGATTGAGTTGCTCCAACCTTTATAATTACAAGATTTAAGGTTTTCCGAGTTTTGGAGACATAGTCATTGTTAACCTGTAGGCTTTTACCAAAGCAATGCTCTTTAAATCCAAATGGAAGAGGGGAAAGTTTAGAATTACCTACAAGACCGCGCTAGTACATGATCTCTTTGCACCTTTTGAATATTTAGTAGTATTTTCTTTGCGTAAACGACCATCTACTGCCAAAGACCTCCTAAATAAACTTAGGACATCTCATCAGGTTAATATTTCTGCCCCGACAGTAAAAACAGATTGTTAGGTGCCGGTACGAAAACCTGTTCTAAATCTCTAAATTTTATGTTTATATTAAAATTCCATTGTAGTAATATTTCAAACAACACTCTAAGTAAATAATCTTATTGATCACTCACTTAAATATTCAGTGAACAGAACAGAAACTTAACCTTAAATTGGATTTTCCTACATAATGAATAAGAGACCTTTTCAAGACAATATTTCTGACACAATGGGGGTGTGGAAAGAATCTATGTAAAGGGCAAAAGAGGTCATAAATCATTGGTTTTTCAATAAATTAGGTGCTGCCTATCAGTTACAAATCGGATAGGCCCGAATATGTATCCAGAAAAAAGGCCAGTGGAGGAGAAAATTCGTTTTTAAAAAAGGGATAATAGTATTTAAAAATTTATTTGTTTCATCTTCTAGGTTACTGTATATCTTCATTAAGCGACGCTAAAAGGACTAATAAAGGACATATTCCCTATCGGGATTCCAAGCTAACTAAATTACTAGCAGATTCTTTGGCTGGTAATGGTGTAACATTAATGGTAAGCACAAGAAAATTGATTATAAATTAAATGTTTTTGTTATTTAATTTTACAGATAGCTTGTATATCACCAGCTAAATCTAATATCCACGAAACTCTTAATACTCTTCGATATGCAGCCAGAGCGAAAAAAATTCGTACCAAACCTATTGTGGTGATGGTAAGTGAAAAAACATCTAAGAAATATCACATCGTCACTGCTTACTAACGTTTTTACTTCAATTTTATATAACTTCTTTTTCATCCTGAGCTTTTTACATATTTTCAATTTCTAGGACCCACGTGAAGCTCTCATCTTAAACTTGAAACGAGAAGTAAGCGCTTTACAAAATGAAAACCAATATTTAAGATCAGCTTTAAATTCACATTCCGGTTCTGCTGTTGGTGATCCTTCTTCAGGTATTAGTATATTGGATAAATCCTCTCGAATTCTATTAACAAGCGTTACTTGTAGTGGAAAAACGACTTCTTAAAACTCCTCCGCACGTAGATTTGGAAGAATTAGCAAATTTAGAAGGTCCACAATTGGCAGAATTAGTAAGATTGTATATGCAGGAAAATGAGGCTCTTCGTAAAGATAATGCTGAGCTCTTTACGTCTCGAGATTTGTTGCAAAGGGATCATGAAGTAGTTTGTAGAGAAAATGAAAGATTACTCAAGAAATTGGAAGAAGTTAATTCGTAAGTATTGAAGTATTTAAAACACTGTGTGATGTAATTACAACACAAAATTAACACACTTTAGAAATACACATTGTCCCTATTTTTAAACTGGAGGTAAGTATCTCAAACTTTTAATCTGGAAAATCCCCGACATGAATAGGTGATGTGATACACCTAACTTTTTTTGTAGACTTAGGATAAATTCAAAACTGTTTGAATTTTTTAAGCTTTCTTAAGTAAACTTTAAACACAGCACACATTTTTATATTTTAATTGTTACTAGGTATCACCAAAGCTTCCATTAGAAATTTATTGCTTAATTGATTTTAGTTAATACAAATTTTCTAATGGGCAGTTTTGGTGATTTGACGTGTATTTATTTTAGAATATGTTGCAGCTCTCCTCTAATTCCAGCTAGACCAGCTTATTCTGCTGATGTACTTAATACTGATGATACAACAACAAATATTTGGACTAATCCTGTACCTGAAAAGTCTTCAGTAAGTCTCCAGGTTTTTCTCTATTATACTTATTCAGTAACCTTAGATCAGCATCAAGAGATCTTTACATTTCGTTTATATGCTTTCTTGTAACTTATTTAATATTGTTAATTTTTCCTAGCAACTTCCTGAATCTATTAGAAAAGAATTAGATAAACGCCAGATAGGAAACAGGTAAGTTGTTATTATACTTATTTTAACAATACCTTGATATAATTGTTTTAAGTAACCCACCAAAAGGACCTCGTAAAAATAATTCTTTGGACGATAAAACTAATGGTGCACGAGGTCCAAAATTACCAACTAGCAATTCTGAGGATAATAACCCTAACACTAATAAAAGGTATTTATTATTTAATCTTCTATAAGCACAATTTATCAGCTTATTACTTAAAGCTGACAATATTATTTTCTTATTGTTACTTATAAATCTGTTATGAACTAATACTTTCACCAATCTTTTTTAACTTTAAGAAGGGTAAAATTATTGTTTTTTAAAGAAATGTTGCAGCAACCAACGAGAACAATCCAAGAGATTATGAGAGACGATATTCAATAGCAAAGCCGGGTAGTAAACCAAAAAATTCAGAGATTTTTGGCAGTATGATATCTCTGAATGATGAGGATGATCAATATTAAAATATTTTAACACAATTTTGCCGATATTTTTACAAATATAGGTTTTAATTAAGTCATAGATAAATATAATAAAGTAGTTACTTAACTGGAAAATATTGAGTGAGTGTAGATATTATGACTTAAGGAAAATTGTTTATCATTGTATTAATCAGAGAGTTCCAATATATTTTGCAACAATTATTGTGTCCAATTATTGTGTTCAGTAGTTATTTTCCTCTATTTCTTATTGTATAAATAACTCAAAATGTAAATTCAAATTTATCACAATAAACTGTGTAATAAAAAGATTCCCTTCCAATCCAATCTACCACATTTGAATGTATAAAATCTGCTCTCAACTTGAGAAGTGACTTGTAATAAGATATAATGTAATCTGTGTTGAGACATTTTTCTTTATAAACCAAGTCTATTAATGTTAGAATCGAAAGAGGTGTTGCTACAAAAAATCGTCAAAAGAATGACTAACGGAACTTCCGCTCAATGCTACCTCTTTCAAGTAAAACAACATCTTTTTCTTCTCTTTGGTTCTTTCATTCGTTGTTCTTACACTAAATATCATCAAAAGCCTCGCCTCATCGAGATTCACGCATTGTTCGTTTTTTTTTCAAATTTGGTAATATTTAATAATTTAATGAAAAATTTCTTTCTTTCAATTTGTGTCATTTTAATATTTTTAGTTAAACAAGAATGTTTTATTTGAAGGCAAAATTAATTAATTACTTAAAGCCCTCTTGTAATTCGTAGCTAGGGTATTAAATACATTTATTGCGGCCCTATCCTGGCAAGGGTAATATTTTGATCAGTGAATTACTACCAAAGTAACTAAAGGAATGCCTAAATATGGTTTACCTATTTAATCATTTATTATAAATAGGTATATTGCGTTCTGAATTTCAAATATAAATTAGGGTTATTAATCAATATTTATATTTAATTTCAATTTTTTTGTGGCAAGAGTAAAAAATATTTTAATTACGGTCCTGTTATAAATTTGTGGCAAAGCCAATTCTGTGTAGAATGTGAAGACGTGGTGATCAGTGGCACCAACTTCAAAATAAATTTATACCCTGTTAAAGTAAATGTTGATCTATGACGTTGATAAATAAAAAGTATTTTTAAATATGTTTTTATAACTCTTTGAAGTGCACTTAAGACTTTTGGATAATGTGTCAAAATTATTTGTTGCGTTACTTTCATGTCATTCACATAAATAAGTAGAAAATTAAAAATAAATTCACAGAAATAATCCAGTCGTTCAGTAACTTTCACGATGTGATGTTGGTTGTGTGTTAATTGAAGCTAAGATTGCGCATGATTACTTGCGTATTAGATTCCTTTGTCCATTCTGTTCCTTTTTCAGCTTTTACATTGTATGTATCGAGCCGGTTAATTAAAGTGGTTATATGATTTTTTTACGTGATAATTTGTAACAACAGACTCATAAAATTGTGTCTTTTTGTGTCCGATGTCTAGTGCTGGAATCGCAGAAAGCTCCATCGATCCTCCAGCAAAGAAGCGGAAGCTTGACTCGAAGATTGCTACCCCCGAAATGGCGAACGAAGCTTCAGGATCCTCTAATGCCGGGGACATCGACGAAGGGCTTTACTCACGACAACTCTATGTTTTAGGACACGATGCTATGCGCCGTATGGCAAACAGTGATGTTCTAATATCAGGACTGGGTGGTTTGGGTGTTGAAGTTGCTAAAAATGTGATTCTCGGAGGTGTCAAATCAGTGACTCTACATGACGATGCTCTTTGTACTATTCAGGATTTGTCATCTCAGTTTTACTTATCCGAATCAAACATTGGTAAAAATCGTGCTGAAGCTTGTTGTAAGCAGTTGGCTGAACTTAATACTTACGTCCCTACTAAATCCCATACGGGGGCTTTAGATGAGAAGTTTATTAAGACATTTAGGGTCGTCGTTTTAACTACTAGTTCTCGTGCTGAACAGCTACGTATTAGTGAGATTACTCATGCTAATAATATTGCTTTAATTATAGCTGACACTAAAGGTTTGTTTGCACAAATATTTTGCGATTTTGGACAAACCTTTACTGTAGTCGATACAACTGGGGAATCCCCAGTATCTACTATGATAGCTGATATTTCAACTGATACTGAAAGTATTGTAACTTGTATCGATGATACGAGACACGGTATGGAAGACGGTGATTATGTTACTTTTTCTGAAATTCAGGGTATGATAGAGTTGAACAACTGTAAACCTATTAAAATTAAAGTACTGGGTCCCTACACATTCAGTATTGGAGATACTACTCAGTATTCGAAATATGTACGTGGTGGTATTGTATCTCAGGTTAAGATGCCTAAAGAGGTACATTTTAAACCGTTAAAAGAGTCTCTTCAGAATCCTGAATTTGTTGTAACTGATTTTGCGAAATTTGACCATCCCGTACAGTTACATTTGGCTTTTTCAACATTACACAAATTCGTTGAAAAGCATGGAAGATTGCCGAAACCTTGGTCTAATGAAGATGCTGCTGAATTTGTTACATTAGCTAAATCTTTGGCTGTAAATGGGTCTACAGATACTGAAGTTAACTCTGATATTTTGGATATTTTTGCTAAAGTTTGTGCTGGGGATTTAAATCCTATGACTGCCACTATTGGTGGTATTGTAGCCCAAGAAGTTATGAAAGCTTGCTCTGGTAAATTTAATCCAATTTACCAATGGTTGTATTTTGATGCTATTGAATGTTTGCCTGAGGATAAAAACGAAATTACTGAGGAATTAGCTGCTCCTGTTGGAAGTAGATTTGATGGACAAGTCGCAGTTTTCGGAAAAGATTTCCAGAAAAAATTAGGTAAGAATTTGATACTATAAATAAGTTTTAAAAATAAAACAAATTACTGGTCTTAAAACACATCTAATACTTAGAATTAACATATTTTTAGGCCAATTGAAGTACTTTGTTGTTGGAGCTGGTGCTATCGGTTGTGAATTACTGAAGAACTTTGCAATGATTGGTCTTGGTGCGCAAGGTGGACAAATAACTGTAACAGATATGGATTTAATTGAAAAATCTAACTTAAACAGACAATTCTTGTTTAGACCTTCAAACGTCCAACAACCCAAATCTGTCACTGCTGCAAAGGTAATTAGTAGTCATATTTTTTTATTTCATCATCTTAAACATTTCTGACTCACAAGTACTTTTTTATTTACATAATTACTTACTGCATCACAGCGTGAGTCGATTATCAATAATTTATACTGTAATTTATTCGTTTTTTTTTTATTAAGGTTATTTTTATTTAAACAGGTTATTCGTAAAATGAATCCAGAGATAAACATAGTGGCTCACGAAAATCGTGTCGGTCCTGAAACAGAAAGTATCTACAACGATGATTTCTTTGAGAATTTGGATGGTGTTGCAAATGCTTTAGATAATGTTGATGCAAGAATTTACATGGATAGGAGATGTGTTTATTATCGTAAACCACTACTAGAATCTGGAACTTTGGGTACTAAAGGAAATACACAAGTAATAGTACCATTCTTATCAGAATCTTATAGTTCCTCTCAAGATCCCCCAGAAAAGAGTATCCCCATTTGTACTCTAAAAAATTTCCCCAACGCTATAGAACACACATTACAATGGGCTCGTGATAATTTTGAAGGATTATTTAGACAAAATGCTGAAAATGCTTCTCAATACTTATCTGATCCAGAGTATATTGATAGAACTATGAAATTACCGGGAGTACAACCAGTAGAGGTTCTGGAATCTGTTAAATTGGCTTTGGTGGATGAAAGACCGAAAGATTTTGAAGACTGTGTAGCATGGGCTCGTTTACATTGGGAAGAACAGTATGCCAACCAAATTAAACAACTTTTATTCAATTTCCCTCCTGATCAATTAACCACTACGGGACAGTTATTCTGGTCTGGACCTAAAAGGTGTCCAGAGCCACTAACATTCGATATTAATGAACCTTTACATTTGGATTACATTGTAGCAACTGCTAATTTGAAAGCTGAAGTTTATGGTATTCCCACGAATAGGGATAGAGATTATATTGCCAAAGTTGTTTCTAAAGTTGATGTAAGTTAACAGTTTTTTTACCACTAATATTCCGATGTAACTATGTTTTATATGTTGTAGGTTCCAGTGTTTGTACCAAAATCGGGAATAAAAATAGCTGTAACAGATTCTCAAATGGCGATGAATGGTAATAACGTAGATTTAGATCGAGTAACACAAATACGAGATGAACTGCCATCTGTTGAGGAACTTGGTGGACTTCGTCTCACTCCCTTAGAATTTGAAAAGGACGATGATACCAATTTCCACATGGACTTTATTGTAGCTGCTTCAAATTTGAGAGCTGCAAATTACAAAATTCCACCTGCAGATAGACATAAATCTAAACTTATCGCAGGCAAGTAAACTAGTTATTCTTCCGTCGGTTACTTAGCAAAGACGGTTTTTAATAATTCTTTAAGATTTTATCCAAAGTGACATTAAGTCCTGCTATTTTATCATAGTCTGAAACTCAAGTATACTAATGATTTTGGTTGGTGTCTAGTACCACGTGGTGCAATGTGGGTTTGAGAGATTGACGTTGTGGTCTGTTTCCTCCCATTTGACAAGGTCGAAGGGAACCACAAAAACCTTCGCCGAGGGCTCAGTTTTTTTATTTATTTATTTACCTCTAGGAGAGGGGGTTTCGTCAAGTTCTACAGGAAGGTTCCTATCTACGGTTTGGTGAAGGGGGATCTTGATCTGGGAATTCTTGAGGTTCTTTGGAGTCCTCCATTCCAGTAGGTATGGAGGGTCCTCTGGGTGGTAATGTTGGTACTCTGTAGAGTTCGAGCGACGTATCGTCTTGAAATCGAGAAGGAAGAGGAAGTATTTGTTCCGTTTCCAGATAGAACTGATGATCGAAATTTGGGATTTGGGTAAGGGAGTAGACTTTTTGAAGATTAAGGCTTTATCTTCTGGGGTTTCATTGATTGGGCCATTCACTTCTAAATGAGAATGGGTCTTGGATTTTTGACCTGTTAAGAGTTGAATCAAATTTACAGAGATAACCAAACTAACTTTCAAGTACCTATATCACTAGAAGAAAGACCTTAAAGTAAATAAAAAAATGCTCTACTAAATATTTTTTACGAGTTTTTTGTTATTAAAATGAGGATATTATAATCAATAAACAACATAATTAATAACCTATAGATTGTGATAGAGAAAGAATCGGTTTGTTGTACTTAACTTTCGTACGCAGATATTCTCTATTTAGGACAACCTAATTAATGTCTGCAATATCGTATCGCACGCACCTACATAAATTATTTACCTAGGACCCAGGTAAATACCTTAGGTAGATCCTAGGATACAGCGTAACTAGGCTGCAGTACGACCGGTAAGTGTATGTCAGGCGGCTTTCTTAAAAAAAAAAAACTGTCGTTTCGCAATATTTTTAATATGGATTGAAAAACTATCGATGATTTTCTCTGAGTAGAGTTTTTAGGTGCTATATTTATTAAAATTTGCAATTGAAATATGTGACGAGTATTATGAATTTTACATTCTTTTCTTTAATAATAAGTTGTTTGGATATAATCTATAAAATTGGTTTTTAGGTAAAATCATCCCTGCAATTGCAACAACCACCTCAGTTGTTGCTGGTCTAGTCTGCTTGGAACTGTACAAACTCACAAGAAGTATGAAGAGTTTAGCACCATTTAAAAATGGTTTTGTAAATCTCGCTTTACCATTCTTTGGTTTCTCTGAACCTATAGCTGCTCCTAAAATGGAATATTGTGGTAACAGTTGGACTCTTTGGGATAGATTTGAAGTTCAAGGAGAACTGACCTTACAAGAATTTTTGGATTATTTCAAAGATAAGCATGGATTAGAAATAACCATGTTATCTCAAGGAGTGTGTATGTTATATTCATTTTTCATGGCTAAAGCCAAGGCTCAAGAAAGGTAATAATGTTTAATTATTTATTTGATTATTTGTTACTAATACTAAATATTTTTATATACAGAATGGGTCTTACAATGTCTGAGGTCGTAAGGAAAGTATCTAAGAAGAAAATCGAACCTCATGTTAGAGCATTAGTTTTTGAATTATGCTGCAACGATGCTGAAGGTGAAGATGTAGAAGTTCCTTATGTAAAATACAATTTATTTTGAGCAAAATCACTTAACACGAACTTAGAGTAATTGTTTAGGTCAGTTCCCAGTATATGAACAATAGAAGAATGATCGTAATTTATATAATCACGTTTTTACTTCTTATTTTAGTCAAAATATTCTTTCAAGTTTAGCCTTTGATATTTTTATTATATTTAATTAAAGCTTATGATTTGTGTCATAGCTTTTTTCATAATTTGTGTATGTAAAAATTTGAGGAACACCTTACTGGCTGACCTATATTTATTATGTGCTTTATTACAACCGATTTCATAAAATATTGAAGAAATAAAATTGACAATAAAATTAAAACGCGTATTTTTTGTAAATTCAAATTGTGATGTGTTTGATTATATTTTACTTTTATATTTATTATTCTGAATAAAAAATCGGGTGCTGACCTATTTAAATTGAACTTGATATTTACACGACTGGGACATTGTGATCTATTCAAAAAAATCTCTCTTCTATTAGTTTGCAGTTATTTTAAAATCGGGTTCATTAAATTGTCAAAATATGGTAGCATTTAATACGCCAATACAA
Source organism: Altica lythri (assembly GCA_964028335.1). Lineage (NCBI taxonomy): Eukaryota > Metazoa > Arthropoda > Insecta > Coleoptera > Chrysomelidae > Altica > Altica lythri. Next base: position 16,519,379 of record OZ034808.1, on the reverse strand, counting down.
TATAATTATTTTATTATAAATTGTAGGAATTTTGTTATTTTTATGAAAATCGTAGTTTTGCAAGGTAATAGTTTATTATTTTCTTAAATATTTTCATGTGTGAAAATCTAATAAATATTTACAGAATTTTTATTGTTTTTTATTGCATATTAAATTATTGTCATCCTGCAATTAAATTTATTCCCCTATAAAGGGGTTAAAAAAAGTGTCACAAAATGAAATGAGTATAGGTTACTGTAACTTAAACTTGTAAGGTCTAGGGTGATAAAATTTAAGGTTTTAGTATGTAGGGCTTATTTGTATTTCCCTGAATCTTTCAAAGTCTGAAATACTTTTTTTTTCCTTGGATTTTCCCTCGATTTAAAAAATCCATATGATAAATATCATAAAAAAATTATTAGAATAGACTTACATATACAGGGTGTTAAAAAAAGTTAACAAAATAAAGAAATGTTCACATTCGGGCTTGACAGTGATAATCTTGTTCACAAAACAGGTTGAAATTCTTTACTTATTATTTATTTGTTTATTTATTATTTTATATAAATCTGATGTGAATAATAAGTAAAAACAAAAAACAAGCTTTTGTAAAAAAAACGAACTAAAAATTATAGTTTACATGGTAGTTTGTGTTACTGTGTAAACGAAAAAAAAAATGTTTTTTTATATGTAGAAAGAGTATAATTCTATGTTTACACTATAAATTTAAAACTATTATTAATTTATTTTTAAACTTTCTATTTTCTTGATTTGAATTCTAACCTTACATTGAATTGTTTTTAATTTTTTTTCTTCTTAACACAACCGTTCTTACTTTACCTTACACCCTACAAAAACAAATTTCTTTACAATTTTCATATTTATAGAATTTAGAACTATCCCAATTGTACTGTAACAAAATTGTTAGAGGCCACAAGTTAAAAAAGAAGAAGTTTTATAGTGACAGATGATTAAAAGTCAAAATAAGAAAATGGTTTGTTTTGTAATGGAATTTAACTAAAAAGTAATTAAATTCTTATTCATAAGTGCTTCTAGTATTTGATAATTAACAGTTTGTGAACTAAACACCAATTGATTATTTCTTTACATAAATTAAGAAAAAATGACTGGGGCCCCATACATTCTCTACCTTCCAGAAGTTGCTCTTGAAAAGATATTTTCGTTTTTAAGTTATGATGAGATCGCCAAAAATAGAGTGGTAAGTGTAATAATTATTTATATAAATTCAATTAAATTAAATAATTTTTGGTAACCAAGTCCTTTGTTATCATAAATTTAGGGAATTGTATGTTTGTTTGTCTACCTGATTTTTGACGTTGATAATGTCGTGTTGACAGAGCGGGAATCATTTCATAAACACAACGACTAAAGTAGAATTGTTATGTTATTAAAATGGAAGAAGAAAGTGATTCTCTCGATTTTCTCCTATCTATAGCAAATGAGGAGTTACAGAAATCAAATAAAGACAAACGTGTCTTAAAGGAAACAGATTTGTTTCAACAAGAAAGTAATTTACCAACACAGTTACCGTCTAAGCCCAAAAATAGTTTTATACATTCAGGAGACACTGATTCCTCTGAAGATGAAGATAGTAGAAATTGGGAGGATCAAAAATACTCAGCAAATGGCAGAGATATTAAAAAATTACTGGATTCAGCAGCAGGTTCGTCACATACTAGTATTGTTTCAACAGGTGTTACAACTAAGCGAGTCTCACATCTTTCTTCTTGGAATAAACCTCCGTTATCTTCTACACAAAAAAATAAAATATTAAGTAAAGTTAATCCAGTAAAAAGTCTTGTGAAACCTGCTGAACCTACAATTAAAGGTGACGTTTATACAGATCCAATATTTGGTTTACGTATAATTAATCCCTTAATATCTTCTACCGTTTTACAAGATAGAATGCAAGGACGGGAGGCTGTAAACTTCTACAAACTCGATAGATTCTTACTAAATAAAACTAAAGAAACAGATTGGGTTCTGGCAGGAGTTATAGCTAATAAATCTGCTCCAAAGGTTTCCCAAAAAGGCAACCAATTCAGTGTTTGGACTTTAACTGATTTAAAGGACGACATTAAAACTATTTCAATGTTTTTATTTGCTGGTGCTCATCAACAGTTATGGAAAACTACTGTTGGAACAGTTGTTGGAGTGTTAAATCCTGATGTTTTGGAACGAAAAGATGGAAAAGATGAGGTAAGTGTTTTAAATCATATTGTTGTTTAGATCCACAATACTTTACTTGCTTAATAACATTTGAGTAATCCAATTTTACATTTTTTTAAAGATATACTAGCTTGTTGCATCATTTAAAATTTTAGAAGTAAGTGTGCGATCTAAACTTTACTATTATCTTTTCCAGTTACAACTAATCTAATGTTCGGTTTTTCTTTAGGCATGTCTAAGCATCAACAACTCCCAAAAAGTAATGGTCTTTGGTCAATCTAAAGATTTCAGTACATGTAGAAGTGTGAAGAAAAACGGTGATAAATGTACTGCAATAGTAAATACAAGTAGATGCGAATACTGTGTCTACCATATCAAACAAGAATATCAAAAATGTTCGATTAGATCAGATTTACAGTCAACTTTTGGTGGTAGAGGTCTAACTGCATTAAGAAATAAAGTATTAGGAAAAAACGAGGTGTTTTACGCAGGAAAATCGTATACAGCAATACCTGCAAAAAAAAGTAGAAAATTAGAATTAAAAGATAATGATCGATTAAATTGCTTAGATGGTAGGGGTGTTATGACTAAAAAATCTACAGGGACTAAAAAAAAGGGCCAAGCTTCAATGCTTGAAGTAAATAATGGTCAAAGGAATAAAGATTTGAAGTTGTTAGAGAAATTAAATCCAACATTAGATTTAAATACAAAAACAAATTTTGAGGGAACTCATTCAACTGATGTTACACTTGATGAAGCCAGAAATTTGGCTTCTTCGGTTTTACAAAAACTTAAAAATAAATCAAAACAGCATGACAGTAGCTCCGCATCTTCAAGTACTTCTTCAAATAATTTTATTAAAAAAACTGATTGTATATCAGAACAATTGAAATCGAATGATCTTGTGAAAAGTACTGCAAATTTAAACGAGAATGTTGTTCCTAAAAATCCAATACTTCCTGGTCCTTTCGATAAAGCTCCTACGCTTCCGAAATTAACTGGTTTTGATACTGGTGTAATCGATTTAAACAAAACTATAACACCTAGAAGAATACAGAAAGCTAAAATGAATGCAATAAAATTAATTCAGCAAAAAGGTCCTTTAAAAAAAGTCGATCCTAATAATCTTCGAGGCACAGGAGTAAAACGTCCAATTTCAGCAGAGGATTCAGTTACAGATAGTGATGCTAAAAAAGCTAAAACAGAAAGTAATAGTTTAGTTTCAGAACGATTTAAGAAAATAATGGCAGCCACTTCATCTCACTTAGATCTTCTAGAAGCTCGTGATGATGAAGAGAAAGATAAATACTTTCATAAATTAGAAGCCAAAGAACGGATGGAAGAAAAAATGATTACCACTCATAAAATTGCTTGTAAAGCAGTTAAATGTTTAAAATGTAAATATACCAGTTTTTCAGCATCTGACTTATGTAAATCTGAACGCCACCCTCTCAAAGTATTTGATGCTGTAAAACGATTCTTTAAATGTGGAAATTGTCAGAATAGAACTGTTTGTTTAGAATTTGTACCTCTTAAACCTTGCAATAATTGTAATAGTTCCAAATGGGAAAAGACAGGAATGATGAAGGAAAAATTAGTGAATGGTCGTCCTAATTTATCTATTCGAGGTGGAGAACAAAAACATTTAAATTCGATTATAACTGACAGTAGTGTGGACTTATTGGTTCCTGACTAATTTTACTTATTTTTACTATATATACATCCCTGACTAAGTTTACTTTATTATATATACATATTTTAAGCAAAAATAAATATTAATAATATTTAATGAGTTTTCTTTAATGTAAATTCAATTATTGTACTGTTTAAACAATTATTAAAAGATATGAAATATCTCCGATTTCGAACGAATACAAATTCTTATAAATTTGTATAGATTAAATTTAGGAATACAAATTTAAAAGTTATTTGTTTATTAAGTTTGTTCAGATTAAAATCAGATTGAGCTAATATTTTTACATTATATTTATTTCTTTTATCTGTAGTTAAAACATATTTTCTAGATTGTAGCACAGTAAAATTTGTCATATTGCTTTCAGCGTCGAAAAATCGATGTATTTGTATGAAGGGTACAGGAGTAACCACCGTCAGTAAAAAAAATAATTTTTGAGAAAACGCGTTTGAATGTTCTTCATTTCATCGAGGCTCGAAAAATGAACAAAAAGAACCACAATTTGTAATTAATTATTTTTGCAACTAAAATATAAAAAAATCTGGAATAAATGTTTGTAGTGAACTGAGACAATTGGCCAAATAGACCTAAAAATCAGATGATATGAATCTCCATAAAAAACAATATTGTATTTTTTTATCTTCATTTAAAATCATCTGCTTTTTATATCAAATGACCAATTGTCTCAGTACACCAATTGAACTCTCTTCTGTTTAAGTCTATTATAATCTTCTTGAATCACTTCTCTCCAGGTAATTCCAGAGAAAAACAATGACTAACGAGATTTCCCCCGGTATTTTCAAACAAATATATCAGCTGACTCTCGGGGTTTTGTTTAAAAAATGTATATACCAACCAGTAGATGGCACCATTATTCAACAAACTAAGTAACGAGGTGTTTTCCCTGTCCCCTTTAATAAATAAAGAGAAAACCATTTCACGGGATTTAATTTTTGTTGCGTGTGTCGTTGCTTAAACAACAAGTTTTGTATGAAAAAATGGGAAAAAAATATAGCTTTGAGGCAATTAAACTAAATGAAAATCCGCTAATAATTTGCTTAAATACATATTTTCAAATAATCGAAGACATTTTCAAGTATTCTTCATTCTGTGGACAAATTATCAACACTCAATGAAAACCTGCTACTTATGCCATTAAGTTACCATAAAAATTTCATGACAATATGATCATTAGACATTTAAATTTTTTATTAGAAAATATTGCCGTCCTCGTAAAAGGCTCTAATACAAAATATAATGAATACCAAGCTTACGGTTGTCACTATTTCATCTTGTTACTCCAGATTAAAAAAAAAACAACGAAATCGGAGAAATAACAAATTTTGCAATGAAATTGGATTTGAACATGACAAGAGTAATTTTCTCGATGCACGGTGGGTATAATGACTCATACCTGCAGTTTGTTTAATATCATTTTATATATTTACGAATCTTATTTTTTTCAACTATGTAGCGATATAAAGTTCAAATATTTAACTAGAAGTGGTGAAAATTTCAACCTATAATGAACGAATATAAATAAACAAATCACTCGACTCTTAGTTAAGCTGTAGTTTTTTTAGATATGAGTAAAAATGCCAGATCGCAGAATATTAAAGTTGCACATTCATGTTAATTTTTTGCAAAGATATTCGCAAAAAACAATATTTAAAAATTTGATACATTTTTAATCGCCATATTAAAGATACATTTTCCCTAAATAAATGCATAAAATGTATGTACCCACGAAAAAAATGGATACCTAATGAGCCTTCTATGAGGATGGCAACTGGCTTAATTTCTATAAAATATTTAACTCTTTTTTAATTAACCATTTAAATATCTAATGTATAAATGATCACTTTTTTCATGTTTTTTTTTTGAAGTAAAACTTCTTTAGGCGCGACTAGAGGGTAACTCAGATTTTTTTTCTGACGGAAGTAACGGTGTGACGTCAGCTATGGGAGGAGCTTAAAAACCTTTCCAAACTTTCCACTACTTTTTCCCCAACCTATTATTATGCATTTATTGTACTTATAAAATTTCCCCTTAAATCACTCTATCTATTAAAAAACGCATCAAATTCCGTTGCGTAGTTTTAAAGATCTAAGTACACATAAGGAAAGACAGGCCATGGAAAACTATGTGATGATAGAGATATATTGATTTTTCACTATGATACCCTATCGTTAATTACAATAAATTTTCTATAATTTTTGCCTAATTTTACTGGGCTATTGGTATTTAAATTTATAATAAATGATCAAATTTAAAAACAAAAATTTATACAACTAATGAGAATTAAATTATTACTCCTAAAATTTTCCATTCTATGATTATTATGGAATTAACAATTATATTATATGTCCTCTTTTTAATTACCGATATACAAAATCGCTTTGGGATTAATAAATAACATTAATTCATCTAAATTTTATTAAATACCCTTCTTTTTTTCTATGGTAAAAGGACAAACAAATGTATACATATTTCATTTTTATAGATTATTATACAGACCTGATAGATAGGTACTTTTTTTAGGTATGTAGTAAATTTAATGAGGTCGGCAAAAATATGCTCTGCAGGGGTTTCGTTCAGCTCGAAAAACGCCACTCGCATATATATAAGAAGCTAAAAGCATTATTGCCCCGCAGGGAATCTGAGAGACGAACACATCATCTAGCAAGACATTGTGACATTTTGCAAGCAGTGGAAACCAGGATTAGTATGTTGAATATGACATATATGAAATATATTGATAATAATATGTTTTGTTTTATACCTGGAAAGGTAAATTATAATATATTATTTATATCTTTACCATTAATATTAATACAGTCACCGACACGAAAAATTTTTTTGTAAAAAAGCCTTAAGTTTGAATATTCTTATTGTTTTTGTGTTTAAAATGATGTCAACAATAAACATTGTTGAGTAGAATATCCTGCAGCTAGTTTTCATCGAAAAATGTCTTTTACATGGAACATTTTCCAGATATTACAGGATAGTCTCAATACCAGAGTTATCGTTTTGCTCTGTTTATTGATTTTTATTAAGGTTCATTTTTTCTACTTTTACCAGTTATTGCATATTTCGACACGTCTTAAGCACAGAAGCCTCTATTGTCAGTCTGATTCAGGACGAAAGAAGTCAAATGTAAGTGTCCAGAAGATTCGGAGTTTCACGCAGTAATCTAATCTAATCTAAATAAACCTGACATGGTCTCTCCTGTGGAGCCTCATGTTTGACCACTGCTTCCTATGGGAATATTGTGACCAGGTTCGGCACCAAGAGTCCTTACATGCACCCGATGGTTATGGTTTGTGCTGAAAAATCTTCGGAAGCGCTTAAGGAATTGTATATTGTACCTAGGGGGTCTATAACAGCTAATGGTTATATAATTGAGATGCTGCAAGATTATGTTTTCCCACTGTAAGAGAATATTTAAATGTTATGGGTTGTGCTCAAATGACATGGCTAGCACGCAGTCGCGGCAGGCCAGGGGAGCAGTTCGACTAACAAACGACACCAGTATCACCAAAAATCTAGCCCCATTATCCCACCGAAGAGCAGTGGCTGATCTTTCCTTGTTCTACCGATACATAAACGGATTTTGCTCAGAAGAACTCCGCTCTATAATGCCTTCACTTGTCAGACCAGCCAGAGCAACGCGACGTGCCAACTCCATGCACCTTATACTGTTCAATGCCCGACATCCAGAAAGGATCGATTCGATCTTTCCTTCATCCCCAGGGTCTCCAGATTGTGGAATTCCTTACCTTCCCACGTCTTCCCCACTCGTCCTAACTTGCAGGCCTTTAAATCCCAAATTAATAAATTGTCTCTTCTGCCCCAATAGATGTTCTCAGTACATTTGTATTTAGGTCTATACCTACGAGGACATGCTTAATAAAAAAAAATATTCCATTACTCAGTTTTGTGATGAATTTTCTGTTTTCCGTACCCAATATTAGAAACTTTGCTTTGCAAGATAACTGGGTATTAATCTTTGGTTTCCAGGTTCTAGATGAGATGAAAACTGTATTACATCTGGTAGAAAATGAAAAAGTCTTACCTAGAACTTACCAGTTGCTTCAGGAAGTTCGAGATTTAAGTAGTATGGCAATGGAACATTTTGAAGAGCATATTTTGCCTAAAGTTAAAGAACAAGTTGAACGTAGATCAGGTAAAATATAATTTGAATTTGTAATAGTCATAAGTTATTTATACAATTATTTAAATAATTTTTAGCTTGGTCTTATGGTACAACTTCTACATGTACAAGAATTCCAAGACTGGTTCACACTCATCAATCGTTATCAAATGAAATACATAAAGTGAAAAAACAGAGTAAATCCCATAAACATCATATATCATTCCTGACACAAAGCACTCAAAAACTTTTCCGGAAGGTATGAAACTATTATTATAAATTAAAATTGGAAAAAAATAAGTGGACAAAAATGATTAATGAATTATTATTTCACATTTTATATTTTACAATATTGGAGATAAAATCGGTTTATTATTTATTTTAGCTTCGCAAACAACATATATTCATAAAAGCCCAATCGCAAAAAATTCGAGAACAAGAAAAGAGAATTCAAGAACAAAACGTAAAAATTCAAGAACAAGAAGCTACTGTAGCTGATTTTAAAAAGCATATAGAAGAATGGGATCAAAAATATAAAGATTTAACAACAGAATTGGGTCGTGCTCGTGAGGATATTTTAACAGTAACATCGCAAAGTCCTTCTTCAAGTTCACAAAGCCTTCATTTTCGAAAAATGAATATAAAACCAAGATCTTCACGTATTTTACCTAAAGAGTATATAAGTCTTGATATTGAAAGGAAACGAAAATCAGGATTGTTAACTGAAACACCAACGAAGAGGAGTAAACAACAAGAAAATAATACGGAAGAGACGAGTAGTAAAGTACCGGATTTATTTAATTTTAGCCTTGATAATGAGAAGACTGATGATAATAATCCTGAAAGTACAAAATCGAAATTTTCACCCATGGATTTTTTCGAAGCCATAGCGAGCCTCAATAATCCTTTGTCGCTTTTAAAAAATCGTAAAAGAAAAATTACTGAAGATATAGATTTAAAGTAAAGTATATATTTATTGATCAACTAAATAATGATTATTTTATCTATTTAAACCATAAAAATTAATTGTAAATATTTTTGTTTAATTGTGCTGATATTTGAATATTAAGATCTGAATATACAAATGACATGATCGTTCATAATTGAAAAATATGGTGCAATTTAGTTTTGATTGTTGTTTTTATAATTTTAACGATTTTTTTGTGTACTTTTATTTACTAATATTTAATGTGAACAAATATTATTTTAGTTAGAAATAAATGTTTTAGTTTCTTTAGTTATTAGATACATTTCTCCAATCCAAAAAAATCTTAAGTTTGAATTAAATTAAATCACAAAAAATAGGATACTAGTATCATCCACCTTCATTTTAATATAACCTGTATTTTATAATATTCAATATTATAAAAAAATTAAATTAAATAGGGAATATACAAAACTTACTTGAATAAAGTAGTTTGACTTGACATAACTTGTGCCTGTTTTACTTAGACCATATAATACATAAATTGCAACTGCTCTCAGGCTTCTTAGAAAAAGACAGCTACAGAATATCGTGACATTAAGAACGCACGAATGCAGCAATACGTATGAACACGCCAAGAGCCCAACTCGTTATAGATATGTGACATGAAAGGGTGCGACGTTGTCTAATAGCAGTCCATCTATTATATAGTCTAAGCTGTTTTTATCTCCATAGATTTTTAATACCTATATTGCGCTTTCCAATTTATGCTCGTTCTCCTAGTGTGAGAGAGAAAAATATCGAAGAGCTTTTTGTTTCTCAATCTAATGGACGAGCATACCAACCATTCGATATTGATGTAGCAATGAGGTATTAGTTTTGCTTCATGCACCTGCGAAGAGATGAAATTACTTTAATATTTTTCTCTGTCCCGTACCTAGATCGGGCTCAAGTCAGAACGCTCAGTCTGGGAAAGTGGTTTGTCTCACTTATAGAATAGATCCATTCGACAACTGATATTTTTACAACTTTTACGAACATGTGTGTATGTGTTTTAAAACCTAATCTAGTTGAAGTAACGGTAATATTTAGAAAGTATAAGATTTGTTCCAACAGAGCCTCTCTGACTAGTAAATGAACACGTTCATGAACTATAAAATGCGCAACTCCAGTACATGTATTAGTTCATGGTTTATGGTCCTTGTTGGAACGCTTCTATTCTTATACTCTCTTATCATTGGCCTGTGTCTCTTATCTTTATTACTAATAATAAATTTATTCTTTGTTGAGTAACGCAATAGTTTTTGGTTTTGAATAGTGTGAGGATTAACTATAACATAATTTTAAAAAAGAATAAATATGTCAGATAATAAACAAATTTTTTTATACACAGTATTTTTAATTAAATAATATTTTTTACAAAAGTTTCTGAGCTTGCAGAGTTTATCATTATAAAGCAGTTTCATTTAATCTGTGTTATAAAAGTACCTAAAGCGTATGTCATGACAAATTATCCATGCATCCAAGCAAGGATAGATTTGACCGTACATAAACGCGTTCATGTACGAGTCAGAAACTTTATTTGGAACAGCACTTTGACAGTACATGGTACATGGGATTATTCGGTGTTCTGTTGGAACTGTCTAATCTTACTGCGCAAGCGTCTGATGTCCTTTTGTCTGTCAGAAGCTCTGTTGGAACAAACCTATAGATATACCGGAAACTAAGCTTGCATATGGAGAGTGTCTTTCTTGACCTTATTTCGCCACCAACGGAATCGATCAGATTATCCATATACATTTTGACATGTTATTCAGATTCTAATTGATAGAAAATTATAAATGTTACATCGTTTAGTGTTCAGCAATAAAAAATCAAAACTTCAAAATGTACATTGATGATTAAAGGGTACTCTGACATTAATATATATACTAAATACCGTACTGCTAGATTTTTACCCATTCTTGAAAGTTACGTTTTTTTGAGTATTTTATATCTGTAGCACAAACAAGTTATTTAAGTATTCACTTGTTTGTGATATTATTTATGTGTGGTAAATGAATAGTTAATAAAGTTGCACTATATTATACATATATTACTAATTTTACTTATATATATAGTATATAGAAAAAAATGTATTCAATAGTGGAGTATGAAATATTTAATAGGAGTATTGATTGAAAAACTTGTATGTACTCGTGTTTTGGTTGAACAGCATAATAAAATAAACAAAATATATGAGAATTTTTTATTAATTGTCCACATTGGATAACTATACTTAGACTTTTGACAGAATAGAGATATTGTTAACATCGTTTGTCTACGTTGTCTGGAGTTTTTTAGCAGTAGACTTCAATGAGTTCCTTTTCCCAATTACGAACTTCCTCCATAATGCGACATTAAGAGATGCCACAGAAAGGTTCAGGTCCGATAAAAAGGGAGCTAAATTATTCTTTTGCCAGACTATAAGCAATCTCGTTTGCGGCAATCCCTTTATGCTCCTTCTGGTGTTTTAGACCCATCAATATAATAAGTAATGGTTTCTTATGTAAGTTAAGCGATTTCGTTTTGTATTATCTCACACTCGTTAATAGTGTGAGTTTGAAATCTCGTTTTGAAGACAATATCTGTAGGCACCTTGTCCACATTGGATAAGTAAACTTTTCAGACTTTTTACAGAATGAAGATATTGTTAACATCGTTTGTCTACGTTGTCTGGAGTGTTTTAGCAGTAGGCTGCACTGAGTTCCTTTTTCCAATTACGAACTTCATCCATAATGCGATATTATGGGTCTGGACACAACGGGGACCATCGACTCTAGACCATAGCATAATACCCTGGACTTTTGATCTGATCCACGCGCACCCGTGGTCACATCGAAGCTTGGAGCACCGCACTTTTGCGCCAGTTAAAGCGTAAACATGGACAAACAGATAGAATCAAGTAACATTCAGGAATTGCTTGAATCGAAAGATGAAAATTTGACTGAAACCGACTTGGATGAAATGATAAATTCAAGATCAATCAAGAAGAGGCTAGGAACGTATCCTCTATAATCCCATATAAATTTCCATTACGTATTCAGGGTTTCTGTATTCGCGGTATATTTACAGAACATATACCCCGCGAATGAGATTCCATTGAAGTATTCATTATATTTATCAAAATGCTTTTTTAAATCGAGAGAAAACCCAAAGACATTAACACCACAATACCTTGTTCTGCGGTACGTGATGTATAAAATGAAAAAAATATATTTAAGACGTTGAAAGATCCAGGAAAATACCAACAAGCATCACCCTAGATATTAAAACCTTAACCTCTTAAGTCCCAGTAACCCAGACCCTTATCCGTATAACACCCTATAACCGTAGGAATTAAGGTCCATGTTTTCTCTCTCTAATTAAAAAAAGCCTACTAGTAAAAAATAAGAATTTCACTGGTAGCGTAAGGCTGGGCGCAAACGCTCGGTTTCCGGATCAGGAATTCAGATTCTGAAACCTGAATGCTTCATTTACATACAAAATGTTCAACAAGGCGCACACGTCCTAACTATTTCCGAACGAAAAAAAACCGATGTTCGTTTCGGAATTCATTCCGTGCGTTTGGGTCGTAAGAACCGAAAAAACCTAATAACGTCGTTTTCTCTTCTTCTTTATATCTAGCGCCAGTAAAAGTGAAATAGCCAACAATTCATCGTCGTCGTCCATTTATGCTTTCACAGAAACGTCGCTATTCGAACTGACAGTAATACAAAAAACGGATGTTGTGCTAGGCACACGGAATTCCGAATCTGAATTCCTGATTCGGTTTCCGGATCAGGAAACTGAGCGTCTGCGCCCAGCCTTAGATCTGTATAGAAGAAGAATAATAAAATTACAAACTAAAACGTGGCTCGAATTGTTTCCTACTGTTCGACGGTAAAATTCTCAATTGCTGCTAGAAAGATCCAACCCTAAAAGTTTGAAGGTGTTTTGAGTTTTATTTCTTGTCTTTACAAATGAGTGCCGAATCTGATAAATTGATCTGATGTACTTAGCCAAGTTAATTAAGTTAATTTTCGTTCCCTGCGTAGCTCATTAATAAAACTCTAAGAAAAATTCGTTTAAATCATCTGTCCAAAATAATTAAAAGGGTATTACAAAACTGGACAACGTAATTTAATTAGAGGAAAATCGATTTATCATTTAATTTCTTTATAATAGCACAATAGATAAAATCTGGAGGTCAGAAAAATGATATATGCTATATATTGTGTTTGAACAATACGGAAATGGTAGAAAAAATGTACATAATTATTAAAATAATCTATAAATTTATTTAAAAGAATCGAGTAAATATTGTTATTTGGTCGGATATAATTAGTGCTTTAGAAAAAATGAGCGCGGTCGCTACGGTTGCTGGTTTAACTCTTGTTGCTACAGCTGCAGCGGTGGTTTTTGTCATGTGTAAGTTTTTTTATATCATAATAATTGTATTAATACTTTTTGATTTCTTTGCTGTTCAAATCTGCATGCAATAAGAAATGAAAAAAAAAACACTAACTAAACTGTTTTTTGATTTCAAATCATCAAATTCGATATTTTCATAAAACTTATTGAGTAGCAAAATCATAATAATCTACCAAGAAGATGATTTTTGTGACAGAACCAGAAAGAATTTAGAAAAATAGGTAATAAAAGTTTTTTCTATCGTAGTTTAGCTTGTATGTTAACATTTACTGTCACTTTGAGAAAAATGACAGGACCAGTTGTAAGAATAACCAATATATTTTGCACCAACAGTGACAACACAAAATAAAAAGTTTTTAAAGGAACTGTTATGGATCTAGATTGCAAGAAGTCATGGTAGAAAAGAAGAAAAAAGAAATATCTTTTCCAAATCATTTGTTCCTATTACCAAGATTATTTCCATAAAGAAAGTTCTTTGAGCAGAAATCCTCTTGATAAAATGTTAAAATATTCTCTTCAAGTTAACAGTCCTACACATTGCGGGCGCTCGTGAACAGTTCAAGGCCCCATCGGTTTCTTGGTGTATTTATATTTTTTTGGGTTGGAGAATCGATTTTTTAAGGGTGCACGCTGAAAATCCACAGGTTAATTTGTTATCAACAACTTAATTGTTTAAATGCTGTAAGTAAAAAATTATGACACCTACAGATGTTTACTTTTTGTTGCTTATTAAAAGACGGGTAAAATGGTTTTTGTAAAATCTTAATACTGTAACCGAAGACATTGCAAATTTAATGCAAAAAGATTGCAAAATAACGAGTTTCCACGAGCTCTTGCTAGATTTAGCACCTGAATTTATTCTAGGATAATTATGCATTCGGAGACGTTAGCAATGTTTTTCATTTTATTTTGATAATTTCTTTATCTTCAAAATGAGGGGGTTGTAAATTTTTGTAGCCCAATTTGGAGCAGAACTATGGGGAAACAGCTCGAAAAAGTCGAAAAATCGATTCTTCGACTGAAAGAAATTATAAACACACCAAGAAACCGAGGCGACCTCAGAGTGCCCTAGCTTCTGAGATTTTAGAAGATCCAAAAACACAGGATTTCTTTAAAGTGGAAGAACGAATGAAGATGATAAGAGATTTTACAAAAGATGTCAAAAAAATGTTAGGACATTGGCCACAGTGTGACCTTATATTCTTATTAAATTAACCTGATTACAATCACAACATTTCACAGATCTGATCAACTCTTTGTGTTCGGATTTGGCAGTTTATTAGATTTTCTAATTACAATATTTAAATACTTGATTTTACTTTTAAAGACAATTTTGACGGTACGAGGGTCGTCTTTTTAGTTTTGCTTATAGCCATACAGACAAAAAATATGTAGACTTAAAATACTTTATTGCTTTTCAAAATATGCCCCACCAAGATCGATAGACTTTTGCATACGTTTAAACCAATTGGTAAAACAGTTGATGGTTGACACCTCCAAAATCAGTGTTTTAAAGGCATCGTTGACTTCTTCTAGCGACTGTAACCAGTGCCCACGCATTAATCCTCGAGCTTTGGGCACGTGAAGAAGTCGTTGGGAGTATACGGTAGATGGTCTTACAATTCGATGTTTTGAAGCTCCAAAAACTCAATTGTGTTTTAACTTCTGTTAAACAAATGGTTATATACCAATCGGAAGTAACCGTTCTTCGATCTTCTAAAGCAATTGTTGGCACATGACTAGTTTTTGACACAAAAGTTGCGACACTTTGAGAACGGATATCCACACTGCGGATTGGTGTTTATTTTTAGGTTCGTATGATTAAATCCAAGATTCTTCGCCACTAGAAATACTATAAACGTTGTTTAAACTTTTCCAATTTTTTCGGCACCAATTGACCCGAACCACTTTTTGCTCTTCTGTGAGCAAATTGGGGATCGTAACACTCATGTTCTTCATGTAGGATATTTTGGATCGAGGTCTTTGAAATGCCCCAAAATGCCTCCATACTCCTGGTATGTTACATGGATTTAGGTCAACAAAAGATTGAGATAAGATTTGTGTCTGAAGGTTTTGTTAGTGGCGCCTTCTAAGCGGTTATATGCAAAATTAAAAAGACAACCCTCGTAAATGTAGAAAAATTGTTTTGTTATTTTTTTATATTGAAAATTTTAGATTTCAAAATTGTTTACTCTTAGAAATCTTGATTTGAAGCTAAAATATTTTATTTTAAAAATTTTTATCTTTATTCCTTTTTTATTTTTTCCGACACTTTTTCAATCTATTTGTCTATCTTTACTGATGCTTACAAGAAAAACTGTTATCTCTTAGTTTTTACCCTTTCTTTTTAACTACAACCATGCCCTTTAAAAAAATTATGCAACGTAATTTTCTGTGTGTATATTTCTTTATTCATATATTCACACATTCAATAGATAATTGTTTAGAAAGTGAACATATCGTAATTGATCATTGATAAACAAACACTAGCCTATTCCGTTAATTCAACTGATTATTATTAATGTTTCGTAGCAATGGTTGACGGACAATTAACCACAAATTCAACTAACACTAGATTAAGCGGAAATCAAAATGATGTACTGCTCATCGATCCAAATGGACCTAGTGTGCAGTTTATTTTATTTACACGGTACGATTTTTTGCATCCACACATAATTTTTACACCAGTTTCATTGATCTTTTAAAACCCATTATGAAAAATTTAAATATATTTTTCATTTAGAGATCATGCACCGATTAACATAAAATTGGGAAACTTAGAAGAATTTAAAACATCTGGTTTTAATATAAGTAATCCAACAAAAATTATAACACATGGATTTACCAGTAGTATACGGGATGATGTTTTTATCACGATCAGAGATGGTAAGTTTTTATATATTTGGTTATTACAAAATATTCATAGTAGATATATGAATTAGTATATTCACAGGTAAAATTATTTCTAATAATTGAAGGTACGTAATGCTCCACGAGACTTCAAGACATTTCTTACTCTCGAACTCTCGACTCGTCTACTACCGAAATTGAGGCGGAACCGAAATTCTGATTTTTTTCATACTGATCCTTCAAGATTATCGTAAAATCTCATCTAAAAAACCAAAAAGTGCGAATTGAAACAGATAAGAAAAAATTAATTTAATTGTTTTACTGTAATTTAATCTAATTGATTCATGGAGGAATTCATTATCATCATCATCATCATCATCATCAAGGCGTCTGATTTCCTAGTGGAATGTTTGCCGCTTTTCTACATAGACTTTAAAGCGGTAAATAATGTTTTCTTTTACAAGTTATTATGCAACTTTGCTTTCTTTATGATTTTCTTCCACTCTTTTCTATTTGTGCATATTTCCCTCCAGTTTCTCACTTTCACGGTTTTAATATCTCTATGGGCCTGTTTCTTTCTGTCTTCTTCTCGGTCTTTCTTTCTCTGTTTTCCATTTAATTCCTTTTTTGATCAGAAAGTCGTTTTTCCTTCTTTCTATGTGTCCTCTCCATGTAGAATTAAACACTTGAAATTAATGGGCAGATCAACTTGGAGGGTATTCTGAAAAATTTGTTTTAGTGTCAGTAATAATACATTTTATCGAGACTTTTTCTAAATCGAGAGGAGATATGCGTTACTATTATTTCTCTTGGTGTTGCATTATGTATTTTCCAAGGGAAATTTAGGAAAAGTGGATGTATAACAAAAGTATTGGATTTTTATATAAGAAGCCAAAAATCTTTTTTTTTTTAATTTCAAGGAAATCTATATTTAGTAGGGTATATTACCCCCACAAGCTCTATTATTCGGTCTGGTATATTTCAGATTAAGGAAACAAATTCTTCCATTCGTCACGAACTGATGCTCCAAGTTATCAATGATTTGATACTCAACATGATTATGTCGAAGATGTTGTTTCAGATTATCCCATACATGCTCTCTTACATCGTCTGGACTCCTTGGGGGCCATGGTAATAAAAGAGTCCCAACTTCTTTCAAGTAATCCAGTGTTATTCTTGTAATGGTCTTCTAAAGAGTGTTCAATATACCTTTCAGTGTTTAAATCCCCCTCGAATTGTAACAAGGGAAATGACTGCCCACACCATTATATTACCTCCACCAAATTGAAATCAGGAGGTAAAACATTGATGATAAAGTTCATCTGCTCTTCACAAAATTCTAGAGGCGCTCTTCTGATAAGTATCTGTTAAATCTAATTAAGATGTCGAGAGCGAAGTGTAAATGGTGCTTTCGATGATCTGTTGTTAGTTTGTTAATAGAGGTCCTCTGACAGGTATTTTGGACTTTAATTTAGATTCATTTAAGCTTCTTTGAACGCTATAAATGGACACTGTGTTTTAATGAACATCTTTTAATCGGTGCTGATAATGTGTGATCGCGTAAAGCTTGCAATCTTATAAAGTGATCGTGAACTTAACTTGTGGTTCTTCGTCTACCTTGCTGCTTATTTCTTAAGATTTTTTAGAATATCCACAACACTGTTTCAGCTAGTACTCCTTTTTTTGGACCTGTACCATTTTGTGGCAACTCAAAAAGCCACATAATGATGAAGTTCGTAATTTTGGCATAGGCACTTAGTGCAGCCTATTGGAAAAACACTTCAGGCCAAAGACAAGCAAAAAAGGTTAATACGTCTTTTACTTCACTGCTCTAAATTACTCTTAGAGCTTCAGAAACCTGGACTCACAGCTATTGCAGGAATTCTCACAGGATACCATCCTCTGAGTTACTATCTCTGTAAAATAGGCAAAGTGGACAGTGGCACATGCGGATTCTTAAGTATGGAGATGAAACGGCTGAACATATTATCTGTAACTGGAGAGTAATCGTTCGCTAACCACATAAATATTTGGGTCAGGTCTTCTTAGAGTCTGATCAGTTTATGAACGTATGTCTTAAACGGATAATAGACCTTATAAAAAGTACTTACCTTATAACCCATAATTATCATAGATGCAGGATATACACAAAAGATCTTTTAGGTCGCAGTATAGTTAGCTCATCTAGACCATCACGATCATCAACTGATTCCCACTTTTTGCATACCTAGTAGGTGTAGTTATCTGTATATATGCTCATCGTACATTAAATTAATAAAGAAACAAGTTCCCAAGAAAGCTAAAATAACAGTAAAAAAATATGTTGTTACCAAAGTATTTTCCTCGGTCGTAAATAAAGGAAAACTCATTATATTTATATAAAGGGTTCGTAAACTACTGTAACGAGCGAGATCCCCTTAGTACGCCCCTGTCGCTCTCCAGGTAAACAACGCGCTTATTCTCGAACAGAACAATCGAGAAAATTCCTTTCTACGCGCGTCGAGAAAGTGTTATCGAAAGACGTTCTGGAAACAGTGGACAGGTATATAAGCGGAGAGCCACGACCCACGGGAAGTTTAAATTTAATAGCGACAGTCTAAATAGTTGAGCGAACTACGAAGTGAAAATAAATAGTGAATATAAATCGAAGTTAATTGTTGTACATAAATTAGTGTGTTATAGTTAGTTTAGTTAGTTTAGTTATAATTCGTTTAGTTTGTAGTGTGTAAATAAATTAGACATTTTCGTTCAGCAGTGATTTTATTTTGAACCCCTAGAACGTAACAATTGGTGTCAGGTGTGGGGTGAATTAAACTGCTGTGTTAATTTAAATTGTGGACTTTATTAGTGAATATTTTGTATGCCAGTTACGAGATCACAGACGAAGAAAATGGATCAGGCGACAATGGAATTTTTCAAGCAAGCCCTTGAAAAAATGAGCTTGAATATGGAGGAAAGTATTAGGAAAATGGAAAATAAAATGGACGAAAACACAAATAAAATGGAAGAAAATACTAGAAAGATAATGGATGAGAATACCCAGAAAATGGAAGAAAACACTAAGAAAATGGAAGATAATTTGGGAGATAAATTGACATTCATTGAAAATGAGTTGAAGAATAATTACTCCAAACTAGAAAATGAGATTGGAAGCGTAAAAGACGAAATTGGAAAATTTGAAGACAGGGTTGGAAACATTGAAGGCAGATTGGTTAATATGGAGGAAGAAATGCAAATAAAATTGGAAGAACAGGTGAAAACCATGGAAGAGCGTTTGAGCAAGAACTTCAGCAAATATTGTTCTGTTAAGCTGGGAGAACGGGGTGAGCCAGGGCGAACAAAGATCAAACCTCCAACTTTTGATGGCAAAACACCCTGGAGTACTTATCAGAAACAATTTGAAGCAGCAGCCAACGCCAATTGCTGGGACGATGAAGAGAAAGCAACTGCCTTAATTGTTGCATTAAGAGGAGACGCACTGAATATCCTTCAGACCATTCCTGTAAGTCAACAAGGTGATTATAAGACTCTGACAAGTAGACTGCAAATGAGATATGGTGATGCACATCTCCAACAAGTGTATCACGCACAAATCAAAAGTCGCCATCAGAAGAGTGCAGAAACCTTGCAGGAATTCGAAGCAGACATAGCAAGGTTGGTAAGGCTGGCCTATCCTTCAGCACCGGACAGCTTCCTAGAACAACTTGCTGTCCAGACCTTCGTCGATGGGTTGAGAGACACGGAGACTCAGCAGACGTTGCGGTTGGCCCGGCCCAAAACCCTAGATGACGCCCTGGCCCATGCACTAGAATTTGAAGCTGCTAAACAAGCTTCGCACAGAGGACAGTGCAAAGTGAGACAGCTTGATGATTCGCCAGTCTGCGACGAGAGTATTGAAGACGTAGTTCGCCGAGTTCTCCAGGAGAAACGTAATGGTGGACCAAGATGCTGGAACTGCGGCGAAAGACGACACATTCAGCGTAACTGCAAGAAGCCGGTTAAACCACAACGCAAAGAACAGGAATATCATTTTTCTGTGGAACGCCGGGCCCGGAAGTCACATGGCAACGCTGACGCATTATCTAGAAGACCTTGTCCTTCCGACTGCAAACACTGCAGCAAAGCAGAAGAGAAGGAATTCTGTTTAAGAACAACCGTCGTGGATCTAGATTGGCTACCAGAATCCCTGAAGCGAGACCAAAAAGGTGACACCGAACTAAAGATGTTGCTTGACTGGAAAGAAAAAGGACAGAGACCAAGATGGGAAGAAGTGAGTCACCTGAGTCCTAGGGTTAAGTCCTACTGGGCGCAGTGGGACTCCATCATTTTAGAGGATGGATTGTTGAAGAGGTCCGTCGAGAATGACGAGGGTACTGCAGCTAGGACTCAGCTGATAATTCCTCGGAGTCGGACGACAGAAGTATTGGAGAAACTTCATAATGGAACCTCCGGTGGACACTTTGGCATCAAGAAAACGTTGGAAAAGATCAGAGAACGTTTTTACTGGGTCAACTGCAAAGAAGACGTCAAGGACTGGTGCCGAAAATGTAGACTTTGTGCTTCAACGAATGGCCCAAGAGGAAAACGACGAGCGCCAATGAATCAGTATAACGTAGGCAGTCCCATGGAAAGAGTTGCTATAGACATCGCAGGCCCATTCCCAGAGACCGACGATGGGAACAAGTACATATTGGTGGCGTCGGATTACTTTACCAAATGGGTTGAAGCACATGCCATCCCAAACCAAGAGGCCTCGACAGTGGCAGACGTGCTGATAAAAGAGATGTTTAGTCGGTTTGGAGTGCCACTGGAGCTACATTCTGATCAGGGACGAAATTTCGAGTCTGGCCTATTCCAGAGCATTTGTGAAATACTCGGAGTCAAGAAGACCAGGACAACGCCTCTTCACCCACAGTCAGATGGCCTAGTCGAAAGAATGAATAAAACTGTGGGAAAATATTTGGCTAAAGTGGTCTCTGACCATCAAAGAGACTGGGACCGGTACCTTCATCTGTTCACCATGGCCTATAGATCAGCCGTGCAAGAGTCTACTAGAGAGACACCAGCTTGTGTCATGTTCGGCCGGGAAATAAGATTACCCTGTGACCTAGAGTTTGGATGTAAGCCCGGAACAGAGATAGCTGGTGAGGACTACGTGAGCACATTGAGGGGCAGGCTACACTACATTCATGAGAAGGTCCGACGAAACATACAAGTAGCTAGTGACCGAATGAAGACCCGCTATGACAGCAAAGCTACAGAAGGTTGTTTCAACGCTGGAGATTTGGTCTGGCTGTACAACCCTCAGAAGAAGAGAGGATTATCACCTAAGCTACAGAGGAATTGGGAGGGTCCATACAGAGTGGTAAAGAGGATCAATGATGTAGTGTACCGTATACAAAAACTACCAAGGGGCAAGAGGCGCGTGGTCCATGTCAATCGGCTGGCGAAATACGAGGCGGACTACGATGAACAAAACGAGACCCATCTGAGAAGGACGACCAGCCCAGAGCATGTTGAGATGAGTTTCGACCAGTTCATGGAGAACTATGGTGGAACTGGGAAGGCACGATTCGGAGTTACCACCGAGCAGCAGCAGGACCTCTTCTCTGTGCCTGGAGATTATTCCCTAGCCCATTGTGTCGCCGAAGATCTGCGTATGTCCAGGGGAATAGCATTAGTCTTCAGGAAGAAGTTTGGCCGTGTATCTGAGCTCTCCAGACAACAGCCCCATCCCGGAAAAATTCTAAGTCTCACTGACGGTCATCGTCACCTCTTCTACATGGTGACTAAGAGGTTTTCCGATCACAAGCCCAGCTATAGAAGTATGTGGAATACCCTGCTGAACCTAAGAGACGAACTCAACAGGTTGGAAGTGAAGAAGCTGGCTGTGCCTAAGTTGGGTTGTGGTCTAGATCAACTCAACTGGAAAGTCGTCCGGAACATGCTCGAGGTGCTTTTCCATAAGACAGGAATAGAGATACTCGTGTGCATTTTCAACCCGAGCGGAAACACAATGAAGGAGAAGACTGTGGATTGCTATTTCGAAAAGCAAGGGAGCTGCAGAAAGGGAGATGCCTGTAGGTTCAGACATACCAACCAAGGTGTTCGGGGACCGAACGTCGCAAGGAGGGGGCAGTGTAACGAGCGAGATCCCTTAGTACGCCCCTGTCGCTCTCCAGGTAAACAACGCGCTTATTCTCGAACAGAACAATCGAGAAAATTCCTTTCTACGCGCGTCGAGAAAGTGTTATCGAAAGACGTTCTGGAAACAGTGGACAGGTATATAAGCGGAGAGCCACGACCCACGGGAAGTTTAAATTTAATAGCGACAGTCTAAATAGTTGAGCGAACTACGAAGTGAAAATAAATAGTGAATATAAATCGAAGTTAATTGTTGTACATAAATTAGTGTGTTATAGTTAGTTTAGTTAGTTTAGTTATAATTCGTTTAGTTTGTAGTGTGTAAATAAATTAGACATTTTCGTTCAGCAGTGATTTTATTTTGAACCCCTAGAACGTAACACTACCAAACTGTGAACAGCGTCATAAAAAACTGAAACAGGAAGATCTCTATAACTTACCCAATAATCCTCCAATAACTAGAATATTACTGATATTTTTTTCAGCATATCTTGATACTGGTGATTACAACGTAATAGGTATGGATTGGTCAGTATTATGTCAATTTGAGTATATCTCAGCCATGCATGGAGTACGAGAAGCTGGCCAATATTTAGCACAATATATAAAATGGTTAACAAATATGGGAGTGTCTTTAGAAGATATTCATTTAATTGGACACAGTATGGGAGCACATGTTGCAGGAGTTGGAGGAGCACGAATTAAAAATGGAAAAGTAGCAAGAATTACAGGTTAGCAGTGTTTTTGAAGTAAAACTTTTAATGTTAGGTTCGGAAGAAAAATATAATCACAAAAATGAGGAAATATTCTTTGCCCTGCTCATTCACACTTTCACTTCTTGCCACTCTTATTTGTTACTTCTACAGCAGATATCATTAAAAGCTGCATTTCATACGTTTTTATTATTTTTTTTTAGGTTTAGATCCAGCTAAACCTGGATACAGAGATAATCGTTTAGATAATAAATTAGATCCTGAAGATGCGATACTTGTTGAAGGATTGCATACATTTATTCAAGTTTTAGGTTTATCCGAACCTGTTGGAGATTATGATTTTTATCCAAATGGTGGAATGATACAACCAGGTTGTCCTGATTTGCAAGATTTTTGTAAGTTCTTCATAGTAATAAATTCTTTTTATAATTATTGGATTTCTTTTTAGGGAAACTTGGACAAAGTTTGATTTGTAATCACGCCAGAGCGTATTTTTTGTTTGCTGAATCTATTAGAAATCCAAATGCGTTTAACAGTCTTAAATGTCAGTCCATTCAGGACGCTATGTTCTCTAAATGTACTGAAAAAACTAACGTTTATATGGGACAAAAAGAAACTTATAAAAAGTAATTAATGACAACATTTTTTAATTGTTTAATTAACTAGTTGTTTTTCTAGCGAAAAGGGAATTTACTATTTCAAGACCAAAGATAGATCGCCGTTTAATCTTTAATGTAAAAAATAATATATTTTGTTATTAAAATTTGTATTTATCCAAGAAATGGTATAAATTATATTTACTATTAATTATGAATAACCAATTTTATTTCTTCACCGCAAATTGTTAAATATAAAAGTATCTTCTTTTTCAAATTATCCATATCTATTTTGCGCCCTTCTACTTCCAACAAATTTCGTCTATTGACTGGCTGGTACAGTATGCGCAAACCTTCACAACACACATTCCTCGCAACACATCCCTCGCACACATCCCTGGTACACATCCCTCGCTTGTTTTGTATGCGCAAAAATCTAGCTCCGCTGGGCCATTTCCACCAGAGCTGTGCTGACCGAGGCGAGGTAAATGAAGCGATTCCATTCGTTCTTTACAAACATATCTCTCGCTACGCATCCTCGCACATCTTTGGTAGAAAAGCAGCCTAACACAAAGATAGAAGAGCAAATTACAATCAACGGGAATGAAATATTTTAGACGAGTTGAAGAACTGACGTGGAGAGATAGAATAAGAAATTTAGGTACACATTAAAGCAGAATTAGATATACAACAACTATCAGAGTTTATTGAACAAAGGCACTTGGGTTGGTGGCGACACTTACAACGAATGGAGAAAAAAATATGGGAAGCACATATTCAGAAAAAGAAAAAGAAAAGAGAAGATCGAAAAACACATGTAACAAGGAAAAAGAGTGTGCGTGTAACCTTTACGGGTGATTGAAGTAAAACTTATTTGACGTACGTATCATCGCAAAATAAATTCAAATTCAAAATATGTTTATTAACATAAGTTAACAGAAATTAGATGCTTATATAAATTATAATATTCAGTATGAACAATTTTTGGAACGAAGTTCCCTTTCGCGCGTTACGAACAGTTACGACTGACGCTAGGAGCTAGCCCAAAAAAATTCATACCAAAAGTTGTCACGACACTATGCACCGACACAATGCACCGACACACGCATGTTTCTCTCTCTCACAGACCAAAAAATAAATAACTCTCTCTCCCTCTCTCTCATAGATAGATATATTACAATTAAAAAGACACTATGTATTTTAAATTAAAAGAAAATGTACATTAAAAAGAAAATACTGTAGAAAAAAACATAATTACCTATAATAGTATTATATTTTATTTCATCCTGTTTTTATAAATTAATAAATTCATAAACATTTTAAAAATAGTTCGTAACTTGACTACGTCAAATTACCTTAACTGTCAGTCACTGTCAAATATTTTAATTTTAAATTTTTTGTATTGAATTGTTAATTCCTGTTTTAAATTATAAAAAGTAATTTTAAAAAGATGTGTTATTTAAAGCTCTGGTATTGTATAAATGGACACTTTTGTTAAAAGAAACGAACTGTTAGGTAAGTAGAGATTTTATACAGACAATAATAAATGCTTATGTATGTATAAACACTATGTTATGTTTACAAATTACTAATTCCTTCACTAATTAATCGAAAGGAACTTCGTTCCATCCGGGTGTCCCTTGACACCTCACACTTTTTTTTTTATATTTTCACCGTGTTCTTTGTCTCTCTGCGGAATTTTGTAATCGAATTTAAACCTATTACCCGACTACCTAGAGCTCTGAAATTTTCAGGATAGCTAAGATCTGGATGACAATGCATGTTTCAAGTGTGTTTAGCATTGACATATTAATACAAATGGACCGGCCGCTTCCCATATTCGCAACAGCTGCTTCTGCGGCCAACATTAGTAAGAGAGATCCGAGAGAGAGACGGAGGTAGGCCGGGCAAAACGCACATTGTTTAAATGAGAGCTTAAGGGAAATACATCTTTTTATAACGTTTTATGTAAAAAATAGTATATTATATACTTAGAGTGAGAAGTGAGCTATTATTATGTCAATATCTTAAAAATTATAGAACTGTAAATATTAATTCTCGTTAGGGGAATGGAGTAAATAATAGCAATTTCTCAGGTTAGTAGTGAAAAAAAGCTTTTTTCTACAAGCATGCGTAAAACAACACTTTCCCGCACGCATTTTAATTCAGAAAATATCTCTTTCCCGCACGGAGTGCGGGAAATACTTTTTCCCGCACGGCGTGCGGGAAAGATTTTTTCCCGCACGCATTTTTTTTTATTAATTAGAGATGTTGTTCGATAACTTTTTTGACAAATTATTGTATTATTATCTTTATCTTGTTGGACTACATACAAATAGTAAAAAAAATTAAGATTATTTTACATGAAAATAGGGATTTTTAAAATGTTTGTTTTTAAAAAAATCATAATTTATTAAATCACCCCTGTAAACCTTATTCAAAGCAACAACAAATTCACCTGTTTAAGTAGGGTTGCTATAGCTGCAGTCGTGTATTTATTGACACTATGAAAGATTTAATTGTCAGAATTGCATCTTTTCAAGTATCTGAATAGTAATCCAGGTGATTTTTAAAGTTTTGATTCAAAAAAATTAAATGGATAATTGCGATGAAGACCTTCCGCACAGTATTTTGGAGGCTGCTGCTGAGGCCAACCTAGAACTCCTTCCTGCGATTTCCAAACAAAGGTATGAAAGGCAGTATGATCATTTTGTTCAGTGGGCTCGTCAAAAGGGAACCAACAATCTAAAAAAAGAGGAAGTTTTACTGGCTTATTTTTTAGAACTAAGTAAAGTTATAAGACCCAATACTCTTTGGTCCCGATTCTCAATGATAAAGGCTGTTATGAAACTAAGAGAAAATTTCGATATTGGCAACTTCTACAAATTAATTACATTTTTAAAAAAACAATCTGTAGGCTTTTCCCCAAAAAAAGCCAAGGTTTTCAATAAAGAAGATATTGCCAAATTTATGGTCGAAGCTCCAGATGATGTTTATTTATTAATTAAAGTGGCCACTATCTTCGGTTTAGCAGGAGCTTGCAGAAGAGTAGAACTCACAAATATAACCTTAGAAAACATCGAGGTTAAAGAAAACTACATCACAATAAAAATAACTGATTCGAAAAATCACACATCCAGAGCTTTTGTAATCTCGGAAGAAGTAAACAACGGTAGATATTTTAAGCTTATTAAAAAATATGCATCATTGAGACCTTTAAACACACCTCATCGTCGTTTTTTTGTACAATTTAAACAAGGCAAATGCACTAATCAATGTGTAGGAATCAACTCATTTGGAAAAATGCCTTCTGAAATTGCGGCCTACCTAAAGCTTCCGGATCCTCAGTGCTATACAGGTCATAGCTTCAGACGCTCTTCTGCGACATTTTTGGCTGATTCTGGAGAAGAAATTACAAATATTAAGAGACTGGGCGGCTGGAAATCTACCACCGTTGCGGAGGGATACGTAGAAGATTCCGAAATAAAGAAAAAGAACCTATGCAACAAAATTTTAACACTAAATGAACCACAACCAGAAGCGCAGGAAGCGTGCCAATTAAACATGACTCCAGCTATATCCTTCAGTGAAAGCAGTAGACCAACTGTGGAGCAACAACTTAATTCGGCAATTAGCCTACAAAAAGCTATAAATTGTACTTTTAATATTAATATTAATAATAAATAATTTCAAATTTTGTTACGTTGTTAGAAGTTAAAATAAAATTTAAAAAATGTATAAAGTATCTTTTTTATGCTTGTAGAAAAAATATTGATCCTAACTCTTGCGGAAATTAACTTTCCCGCACTTAACTGCTTGCCCGAACTCCGCTTCGCGTCGTTCGGGCATCGGCAGTTCGCGTGCGGGAAAGTATAACTTTCCGCACTTGTTAGGATAATAACTATTTCATTTGTGGTTGTTCGAAGTATTTGATGAAACTTAAGTTTGTTAAAATTTCTTAAGTCAAAATAAGTGAGAAAAGACTCTGGTTTTATGTATAGGTGTACTTATTTGAGCAAAAATAATATATATTACTTACAAAACAATTATTGCAGGCTCAAAAACTGTATTATTTTATACAGGGTGTCCCAGAATTAACTACGGAAACTTCGTATACGTGTTCCTTGATGACAAATAAGTAGGGTCTTTCCTATAAAAAAAAAAAAATTTTTTTAGAGACTCCTGTAAGAGTTATAACCCTTTAAAGAGGGGTGGTAAAATACGGTTTTAATTTAATATCTTCTGATTGGTCCAAGATAAAAAATTAAAAATTTGGGTGAACATCATTTTAATAAAGACGCATTTCTCCTGCCACTTTTCACCTGCCCTACCCCATTCTAAGGGTGCAAATCAAGGAACCCCTCTTAATTTTTTTTGTAACTTTCTTAGCAATTAATATTTGCAATAACAAAAAATTATTTTAGGAAGTTTTGGTTATTTAGAAACTTTTTTGTTCCTTGTAGTTTTTTGCGAAATCGTTTCGGTTTGGAGTAAAAAAATAAAAAGTAGGACCATGTCAATTGAGTATCGTGTATCGCGATCAAGTAGCGCACATTTGCAAAGTAGGTTATAACTCTGACAGGAGTCTCTAAAAAAATTTTTTTTATAGGAAAGACCCTACTTATTTGTCATCAAGGAATACGTATACGAAGTTTCCGTAGTTAATTCTGGGACACCCTGTATACAATAAATACCAATTTTTTTTTAAACAGTGAATGTGACAAAAAATTGTTGAATTCAAATAGATAATTCAAAAATGCATTAATATTTCTATCGAAAAATACGTCAATACAACTGAAGATCATATCGTAATTTTTTATATCATGGTTCACACTATACAGGGTGTCCCAGAATTAACTACGGAAACTTCGTATACGAATTCCTTGATGAAAAATAAGTAGGGTCTTTCCTATAAAAAAATTTTTTTTAGAGACTCCTGTCAGAGTTATAACCCTTTAAAGAGGGGTGGTAAAATACTGTTTTAATTTAATATCTTCTGATTGGTCCAAGATAAAAAATTAAAAATTTGGGTGAACATCATTTTTATAAAGACGCATTTCTCCTGCCACTTTTCACCTGCCCTACCCCATTCTAAGGGTGCAAATCAAGGAACCCCTCTTAATATTTTTTTTGTAACTTTCTTAGCAATTAATGTTTGCAATAACAAAAAATTATTTTAGGAAGTTTTGATTATTTAGAAACTTTTTTGTTCCTTGTCGTTTTTTGCGAAATCGTTTCGGTTTGGAGTAAAAAAATAAAATGTAGGACCATGTCAATTGAGTATTGTGTATCGCGATCAAGTAGCGCACATTTTACCATTTAAAGAGTTAAAGGGTTATAACTCTGACAGGAGTCTCTAAAAAAATTTTTTTTATAGGAAAGACCCTACTTATTTGTCATCAAGGAATACGTATACGAAGTTTCCGTAGTTAATTCTGGGACACCCTGTATATAAGGAGACTGATACATTAAATTTGAAAATTCTACACCTAATATATAATAATAAAACAAATAATTAAATAACTCTTCTTGATTATTATATGAAATATAAACTTCGAAATTATTTATTATTATCTGTTGATGAAATATTTATGTATCCAAAAATATTTAAGAGTGGCAAGTATTAATTATAGTTAAAATCACTCTAGACACCAACTTAATAGGTTAATAACTATAAAATATTATAGAGTGTGTGCGATATATTACATAGTTTATAAATATCACTATAAACACAGTCAAATATATTTAATTTATAAGATAAACACCAAAAACATTAAAAATCAACGTAAATCAAATGTAAATTAGGAGCTTTCTGCCCGACCTAGCGCTATTCTTCTTATCCGTCTCACTCTGGAATCAATTATTTCGCTGCACAGCTGGTCCATTTGTATTAATATGTCAATGGTGTTTAGGCATATACATTAATTTCGAAATTTATACTGAATTGATATGAAATATGATATAAATTGTGTATACATGTTATCATTTTGAAAGTTTTTAAATATGTCGTTCGTAGCCTAGTTGATTAAGCGTCGGATATGAATCAAGGTGACAGTTCTATTATGTTATCATAATGGGATCGACTACGCGAGAGAGAATTTTTACATGTGACAACAGTAATAATTATTATTTTAACTGTTAATAAAATAACTAATTTAGAAAATTTTTAAAAATTTTAGACTGTACTGTGGACTATGCCGTATCTTTCTTGTAAAGCGCTATTTGCCAAGGGAGTAATAATTTAATAATAGTAATATGACTTATAATGCACCAAAAAAAACTTTCTACTATAAAAAGTTCTTTAATAAATTGTGATTATTTCATTATGAATCCAATCCTTTGTTTTGTTGCAATTGACCATTGTTTACAAATTTAAATAATTTGCAATAAATAATGTGTTCAAATTAAAAACTCCTGAAGACAGCAATCAAAGATTTGATAATTTATTTGTTTATTAATACAGTTCGTGAATACTGATGTAGTTTTATATTGAATAGGTCTTGGAATTTTTCCTTTAGTATTTTGGAATAAATAAATCCTTTGTTCTGGTTTTAATTGGTATGACTCATTAATTTTGTACAAAATTTCTATACACATAGGAATAAATAAGCTTCAATTTTTACCACTAAGTAAAAGGCTGGAAGGATCGGGATGAAATTTGGTACAGGGGACAGGGGTAGATTATGGTCTGGAACTAGATAAACGGGATATATCTATATTTATCCTAGTTTTATTATAAGCAAATCATTACAGTTGTTATTGAATCTTGATCTTGAATCGCGCCAAAACGGCTGAACGGTGTAGGATGAAAATTGAAATAAGGATAGATGGTAGTTGGGAATAGCACATAAGCTACTTTTCATCCCACGGGAACAGAAAAAAGGAATATAATTATATAGTTTTATGTTATCATTTTTTAGGAATCTCAAATTGTATTAATTTTTTTATATCTTTTATAGTTTTTAATATACGAGGGAATTATAAAATCTTTTTTGAAGTTGTAATTTACTCTAATGACTGGGCAACAAGTTTTTGGAGCGATTTACGTATAAATATAAAAATTATAAAATTGAGATAATTGTGGATTATCTAAATTATCAATATTAAAGAGTGTTTCAAGTCACCGTCCAGCGGGCGGTCAATAAAAGAGATCCTTTTCTCGACCCTAACAGACTCTCGCAGCATGTGCTTTAATGCACTCACGATTTTACATTGTTTAAATTTAAAAATTTATGTGATTAATTTTTTATAATTGGAACGAAGTTCCCTTTCGGGCGTTACGAACAGTTACGAGTTACGACTGACGCTAGGAGCTAGCCAAAAAAAATTCATACCAAAATTTGTCACGACACGACATACGCATGTTGTCTCTCTCTCTCTCTCTATCTCTCTCTCTCTCACACTCATAGATGACTCATAGATGACTCATAGATGACTCATAGATGACTCATAGATGACTCATAGATGACTCATAGATGACTCATAGATGACTCATAGATGACTCATAGATGACTCATAGATGACTCATAGATGACTCATAGATGACTCATAGATGACTCATAGATGACTCATAGATGACATGACTCATAGATGACTCATAGATGACCCATAGATGACATGACTCATAGATGACTTATAGATGACTCATATATGACTCATAGATGACTCATAGATGACTCATAGATGACTCATAGATGACTCATAGATGACTCATAGATGACTCATAAATGACTCATATATGACTCATAGATGACTCAGAGATGACTCAGAGATGACTCAGAGATGACTCAGAGATGACTCAGAGATGACTCAGAGATGACTCAGAGATGACTCAGAGATGACTCAGAGATGACTCAGAGATGACTCAGAGATGACTCAGAGATGACTCAGAGATGACTCAGAGATGACTCAGAGATGACTCAGAGATGACTCAGAGATGACTCATAGATGACATGACTCATAGATGACTCATAGATGACTCATAGATGACTCATAGATGACTCATAGATGACTCATAGATGACTCCGAGATGACTCAGAGATGACTCACAGATGACTCAGAGATGACTCAGAGATGACTCAAAGATGACTCAGAGATGACTCAGAGATGACTCAGAGATGACTTAGAGATGACTCAGAGATGACTCAGAGATGACTCATAGATGACTCATAGATGACATGACTCATAGATGACTCATAGATGACTCATAGATGACTCATAGATGACTCATAGATGACTCATAGATGACTCATAGATGACTCATAGATGACTCATAGATGACTCATAGATGACTCATAGATGACTCATAGATGACTCATAGATGACTCATAGATGACTCATAGATGACTCATAGATGACTCATAGATGACTCATAGATGACTCATAGATGACTCACAGATGACTCAGAGATGACTCAGAGATGACTCACAGATGACTCACAGATGACTCAGAGATGACTCACAGATGACTCACAGATGACTCAGAGATGACTCAGAGATGACTCACAGATGACTCACAGATGACTCAGAGATGACTCAGAGATGACTCAGAGATGACTGTCAAATATTTTAATATTAAAATTTTGTATTAAATTGTTAATTCCTGTTTTAAATTAAATTGAAATAAAAAGTAATTCTAGGTAGAATATACAATACCTCTGGTATTGTATAAATGGACACTTTTGTTAAAAGAAACGAACTGTTGAAAATAATGGATTTACTTTTTTTTTTCTATTTTGCTTTGAACAGTGTAGTAGTGTCGCGACTTTGTTAAGTTTATACAGGTTTTTTGTAGATAATAAATATTAAAATAATAGAAAATAAAAACAATAATGTATCCTGACAGTGTTTCTGCACAAGTTCCGGATATTGCTGATAGAGTTAGGTAAGTAGAGATTTTATACAGACGATGATAAATGCTTATGTATGTACAAACTCTCTGTTGTGTTTACAAATTACAATTCCTTCACTAATTAATCGAAAGGAACTTCGTTCCATCCGGGTGTCCCTTGACACATCTCACTTTTTTTTTTTTCTAAAACTAACACACCAAGAGATTACAATTCAATTATATTTATTGTCTATATACTTTACAAAAAATGATATAATGTTATATTTTAGAAAGTTTTTATATTTTCGCCGTGTTCTTCCTTGTTTCGGCAACAAGTAATCCTGGTAAATTTATAGCAGAATCTAAATTCTGCGTTTGGTGTAATCTTGTGACTCCATGTAAATTTGGAACCGAAGACCCTGACAGAAAGTAAAATGAAATTATTCTTAAATTATTTCAACCGATAATAAAAAGTAAATTAATA
This sequence comes from Altica lythri, assembly GCA_964028335.1. NCBI lineage: Eukaryota > Metazoa > Arthropoda > Insecta > Coleoptera > Chrysomelidae > Altica > Altica lythri. Next base: position 16,486,371 of record OZ034808.1, on the reverse strand, counting down.
TTAAAAATATATACTTGTAGCTGCAGTATTATCAGTATTACGTAAATCATTATTTTGTTTAATAGACTCGCTGTCTTGAGATTCACTACATTGTTGGTTAGGATGTAATGAATTTAATTTTTTAAGTTTCTTTCTCTGATAACATAATTTTGGTCTTTCGGCTCCTGTAAGAGGCTTTTGAAGTGATCCTGGTAAGTTTATAGCACAATCTAAATTCTGCGTTTGGTGTAATCTTGTCACTCCATGTAAATTTGGAACCGAAGAATCTGCACCTAAAAATGACAGAAAGTAAAATATATTATTCTTAAATTATTTCAACCGATAATAAAAAGTAAATTAATATTAAAAATATATACTTGTAGCTGCAGTATTATCAGTATTACGTTTTGTGTAAACTGGAATAGTACCATCAACAATAAAATCCATAATATTTTCACCAATTCGATCTTCTCTATCAATCTCAACTTCATTTTCATAAATGTTATGGTTATCTTCGGTAGGATCTTCATCATAATTGTCACGCAATAGTTGAATATTGGCATCAACATGGGCTTCATTTTGGGTAGTGTCTGGTATTGTCTCCAATAAATCTGATACTTCGTACAAATGTATGAAATGTTGATCACGAAGATGAAGATGAATCCAGTTTTGTGTATCATTCGCTTAAAATGACAATAGATAGTGTCTTGATTCTTTGTAGTTATGTTGTAAAAACAATAATGTACACAAACATTTTGATTGTACATTTTTGAAAATAAATACAAACAATCCAAATCTCCATAATCATTAGTGCTTGATAGAATGTTATATGCTTCTTGCGGATTGTGGCAGGAGTTTAAATAGGGTGAACCGCGTAACTGATTTCTCAATTTGAAGATGCAAAACACTTATGAGCGAGTGGAATAGACAATTACCATCGCCAGGAGTTGCTGTGTTCCTGTGTAGAATAACTTCGGGAGTAATGCATTCATTACGCTGTTCATAAATTTGAAGTTGTTGGCTATGAAATTGATTTTCTTGTAGCGTTACATTTTCTATATTTTCAACAGCCCTATTATATTGCACGATATTCTCTTCATTACTGTCCAATTTTCGTGTTTTCCTGTGAAAAAAATGAGGAAATCGTAAAGATAAATAATATTGAGGCATATATTATAATTTGTTTTTAAATATTATTAAATGAAATTACATATCCACGTAAGATTTTTCTTCATTGCGTTGACGAAATTTCCTTTGACGTTCAGCATTTGCCTTCAAATCTTTCTGGCGCTGATAATATGCCCTTTGAAGTGCACATTTCCTTTTTCTTTTTAGCTCTTTAAGTCTATAAAATGAGAATAGCTAGGTATAAATAATAGGTAGGTATAAATAATTATTAGGTATTAATAGTGTAACTACACACCAAAAATTAAATGTATGTATATTGAATACTCACTCATTTTCATTTTTTTCATTTTCATTTTTCTTCAAATTTTTCTGGTGCTGATTATATGCCCTTTGACGTTCACAATTTCTTTTTCTTTTTAGCTCTTTAAGTCTATAAAACGAAAATAGCTAGGTATAAATAATTAGATATAAATAGTGTAATTACACACCAAAAATAAAATGTATGCAAATGTAGAGTACTCACTCATTTTCAATCAATATTTTTTCATCACTTTCTTCATTCATAAATCCACTTTGTTTAATCATATTTAAAACAAACACTTCGTAAAAATATTCAACAACAATGTATTTTGGTTGACAAGCTGTCAATTCATACAATTACAGATTTAATTTTTCTATCTTCTATAGGCATATTTAAAAATGAATGTTTGTCTGTATGTCTGTATGTACTCAATGAACTCAAAAACTACTAGACCGATTATTATGAAAATTGGTATGTATATGTATTTTTCCACGTAGAAGGTTTGTATGATATGCTCATTGATGCCATTTGCCACCAGGTGGCGCTGCAGAGTAGTAACTTCTGTCCCGTTCAACCAATTGTCATGAAAATTGGTATGTGTATATATTTTTCCACGGAGAAGGTTTGCATAATATGCTCATTAATGCCACTCGCCACCAGGTGGCGCTGCAGAGTAGCAACTTCTGCCCCGTTCAACCGATTGTCATGAAAATTGGTATGTATTTTTCCACGGAAAAGGTTTGTATAATATGCTCATTGATGCCACTCGCCACCAGGTGGCGCTGCAGAGTAGCAACTTCTGCCCTGAACAACCGATTGTCATAAAAATCGGTGTGATGATGTATTTTTAATGGGTAAGATGAATATGATATTCGTATTAATGGAAGTTACCACCAGATGGCGCTTCCATGTATCAAATTCAATACTGATTAATAGATATCTATACGATTTCATATAAATATATGTTCGAAAAATATATTTTTGGTGCGATAAGTAAAACAAAACTATAAACTTTTTTCCTTCTCTATCTCTTCATCTTTTTTATTTTTCTTAAATTTATTTTAGTTGTTGGCGTAGCAATGCGCACCGGGTACAGCTAGTATTTAATATAGTAGGCGGAATCGTGTTAGGTATTTTATATCAGGTTACCCCTAGTCGCGCCTAAAGAAGTTTTACTTCAAAAATTATGAAAAATTTTAAGGAGAACTGTAAAACAAACAATAATATTATATATGATATTAAGATTTATTTCTGGTATTTTTGATTCAAATATATAGAAATACATAATTAACATACTTAGTATTAAACATATACTTAATGTATAAAAAATAACAAAAATTTTATTGATACAAATATTTTAATATATAATGTATTTCTTGAAGTACAATATGGTGTTTTTTGTTTATTTATAAATAATATTTTTACATACATATATGATATGAACTTAGCACAAATTTTAAGTAATTTACACTTATTAATACACCTACACCTTGATAAATACAATTTTTATAAAGGAAATTTTATTAGATTAAAATTAATATACAGAAGTTTATAAATATTTCTAATAAAATAGAACACATAAACAACATAGAATTTAATAACATTAAGAATAGAAAAATATACTTTTTTTTTAAATAATTTGGTAAATATAGATTTTTTATAATTTAAAATACTTTTCTCTGTTAGTGATCTAATCAAAATAGATACAAATTGACAAAAAAGTTAATTGACTTCGTATTGGGATAATTAAATAAAAATATTTAATCTTTACATTTTTATTTTAGTTACAGTTACGTCTCCCTCTAAATGAACTAAAGTCTAAACATCATGTCTGATTAAAATAATTCAAGATAATAACTTTCAGCTGCAACTTGGGAAGTGCCAAAGAAGTTAAACTTCTGATGTTTTAGCCTGTTAATTTTGGTATTATTTATCCCCACTACTCTTATCAGGCGCGAGTATCTTCATTATGACATAATATATTCAAACGTTTCTGAAATGAACCTAATTCAATCTCCATAAATTCTCTGTTACCCTCCTATGGGTTCCAGGACACATAGGAATAGAAGAAAATGAAACAGCAGACAAGCTGGCAAAAGAAGGAGCTGAAACCCCATACCTGGGACCAGAATCATCTTGTGGAATCAGCAGTAGTAAAATCCATGATCTAGAAGGACTAAGACAATCGAAGACGCTCCTGGGAAACTACAACCAGAAGAGATCTCTCTGCTGTCTTAACCTTAGTGATGTAGAGGATGAAACCTCAATACACATACTCTCAGAATACATTGCATTACGTAATTCTAGAGTCAAATACCTAGGGTCATATGAAATAGAAAAGGAAGATCTACCCAACTAGAAATCCAACGATATCTTAAACTTTCTAAGAAATATAGGACTAGAAGAGCTGCTATAAGTCTAAAAAATCATCAGAAATATAGCAAGAAAAGGGGGACACAATAGATCTTATAGGTCTCAGGTGTATCTGTTACCTCTAACTGTTCATACATACAACAATGATATTTTTTTCTCATTTTCCCTTTTTAAAGTGAAACTTTTATAGAATCGTTTTAAGTGCATGTCGCATGTCGGTCGAACGCCGAGTAGGTATAAAGTATAAAGTAGGCGGCGCCTATAGTTTAATACAAAAATGTACGGGAGTGAGCAGATCTGCTAATGATAATAATCCTACTATTCGTATTAATACGAACTTCGACTAAGTAAGTATCTACGACATGTAACGTCGACAATTATTATATTGTACCTATTGGTATTAATACAAACTTCGACTAAGTAAGTATCTACGACATGTAACGTCGACGGTTATATTGTACCTATTCGTATTAATACGAACTTCGACTAAGTAAGTATCTACGACATGTAACGTTTTAAAAATATTACAGTCGTAAATAATACTTTTTGAAACTAAAAGATGGAACTTGAGCAATAAATTATGTAACATATAGTAATTAAAATATCTTTTAAAATTAATCAAAACACTTTCATTTTTAAACAAATAAACTTTGTAATTATCCTACCCTTGTTATATATATTCATTTCATTCTTTTGTCGATTTACTGAAGTTTTCACTTCTATCGTGTGTGAATCGCACACACACCTTTTGATTTTGATTTCGATTTTGATTTAGATTTAGATATCAATTTGAATTTCAATTCTCAATTTCGATTTCGATTTAGATTTTGATTTCAATTTCGATTTTGATTTTGATTTCGATTTTGATTTCGATTTCGATTTCGATTTTGATTTTGATTTTGATTTCGATTTTGATTTTGATTTGATAAAGCGATTTTTATAGGTACCCTTAATGGAATATGATTCGAAAAATTTTTAGTTAAATGTCTATAGTGTAAAAAAAGTTTTACTTTTACCGTGGTTTCATAAAACCACACAATGCTTTTTTTTCAAATTTATACGATTTTGTCGATTAAATATATTAGATGTCAATTTGCGCCACCTTACGGTGGCATCCTAGTACCTAATTAAGTAAAAATTGTCCTTTTAAATATATGAGATATCGACGACACCACCTTATAATGACCTGTAAACATATAAGATACTAACTGCTTCACCTTACGGTGGCGTAGTAATACTTGATTAAGTAAGAATTGCTCATTTAAATATATGAGATATCAACTGCGCCATCTTACGATGGCGTCTTAGTACTAAGTGTAGTAAGTATTTTCTTAGTGGTTATTTGCGTTTTGTTATTCCCTGTCAGATCCGTTCTTCTTATACCATGTTTTATAGTAATTTCAAGGCAACGCGGTCGAACGGGATAAATGCCAATCTCCTGGTTCTGATTTACCTTCCTACCAATTTTCAGCCAAATCCGTTTAGCCATTCTTGAGTTATAAATAGCGTAACTAACAGGACTTTATTTTATATCTATAGATATAAAGCTTTACTCCAATAACAGTACAAATGAAACCTAATGAAATAATAATAGCACTATAGAGTTTGGTAGCAAATAATTGTACACTTACTCCAATTAAAAGGAGATTAGGAGAATTCTTCGAGAATACATTACTAGAGACTATAGAGACTGCCGTTGAGAGACTGGTGTGTGACAGAAAAATAAGAATACTTGTTTACTTTCTCCGGCCGTTACCTTGACTAGCTAGTCAAGCTGACACAGGTACTGACCGGCCACGGCTGTTTCCGGTCGTACTTACACAGGTTCAAATCGGCTTTACATACTGTGCAGCATAAAATATTGGAGTGTAAATGAGCAGGTGAAAAGAAAGTGTTGGGTGAGATTGCTTGGGCCGGCAACTGGATGCGCAAATTGCTGGAATGTATGCTTGACATTGAAGGTAATTGAATGTGTGTGCATGAGTATGTTTGTGTGCTGATAAGAATGAAGGAGGAGGATGAAGGTGAGTCTCCGGAGGTATGGTTGCTCGCGTGAATGGCCAGGTGGGTGGATAGATGAAATGCCCACGCTAGGGTGGTTTTCTAACTGCTCACCAGAGTGAAGGAATGGTTTTAGTCGGTAGATGCTCGTCTCGGTGGGTAAATACGTCACGGCCGGGTTCTTTTTCCGGTTGGTCTTTGGAAGTTTTCCAACCGTCATACAAAAAAAGCTAGTCAAGCTGACGTTGTTAAAGAGGTAGTATATCCTATTAAATATTTTTTTCTCTTTCTCACACAAGTCTGTAATACCGACGGCTGTTATAGTCCGTCGGATATCAATGTTACTCATAACGATTTTCTCCCTTATGCCTTTGAGAGTACTGAAAGATGTAACCAAAATGAGTAAAATAAAGGCTTTCCGGGCGATATCTGCGTCAAAAGAAATTTTCCTTATGTAATAAAAACACATGTGATGTGAAGATTTTTTCCTTACGCCCTTTTACAACACGATAGATGAGTATCGGTTCTATTAAAGAAATAAGCATAAGCTTTCCTGGTTTCCTACTGTTATTACTTATGACCTAAATATGTTGAAATAATAGGTAAATGATTTTTTCCCTTTAATAAGTTAATATTTTGAAATTTTTTAAACAGATCCGATAATCCTTCATTATTTCATAAAAGATGATAAGGGAGTTCTTTTACAAGAGAAAATTCGATTTTCAGTTAAACGTAATCAGGTTCAGCTTTAAATCTTCTTCGTTCACTTTCATGTCATGCCAGATGAACTCCTGTTTTGTGTCGATTTTTTGTCGCACACCTATTCTAAATCTAACATTAATTTTTTTCTTATATGGATAAAAAAATCCCTTCTTCGTTTTTGGCAGTGAATCGATTGCAATGGTCCCGGAGTTTTATACCATTTCAGCTAATAATTATCCAACAAAACAACGAACTTTACGAGTTACAATTGAGTTTCTTAAGAAGTTTTCTACTAAGTTCTTCTAGTTAGGGAACCACCAAGAATTTCTTGATTAATTGAAAGGAATGATCTTAAAGATGTTAAAAAGGAAAGAATTCCTCCTTATAAAAGTTTTACGATATAAGATAAATGTCAAGGACAACTAATATTACCTAAATTACATTGCAAGGAAGGCAATTTATTCGTCGGGAAAGACGATCAATTTTCATCCTGTATAATGAATACTATTTTTTTCCTATTCAGTTGGAAATTTATAGCTAATGAGGGGCAATTACAGCTTATTTCGGCATTTACTGTGTTTTGTCACTGTATGCACACGGTTAATCGGAAGCATGTGAAAAGAGGAGTATATAACATGGTAACAAAAGGTCCTATGGTTAAAACAAAAAACAAGAAGTTTCCATAAAAAGAGTTCCATATGAAAATTGTACAAAACCATAAGATAAATGTCAAGAAACGACTAATAGTACCTTACATTACAATGGAGGCAATTTATCCGCCGAGAGGGATCATTCACTTTCATCCTGGGTAATGTATACTATTTTTCTTCCTACTGCGTTGGAAAATCATAGCCAATGAGTGGCAATCAATTCGTCCCTGTATGCAGATGCAGAGGTCATCGACTTTCGTCACAAGCATGTCGGAAAAGAAATCAAATTTTCGACCAGGGTGGCAAGGAAACAATATTTTCCATGTATAACACGGTAAGAAAAGGTCATGTGGTTGGAAAAAAAGTTTTATTTGAAAATTGTACGCAATCATAAGATACATGTCAAGAAACAACTTATAGTATAGTTTAACCAAAACCACTTGAATAGGCGTGGTCAACGCTCTTTTCGAATTTTCAAGAATTCTCTTCATGGGCGTACAGGTGTGAGTCAGGAAGTTAAAAGCATCATTAAATATATATTTTACTAGGTTCGTTCATATAATGACGTTCTTTTGAGTTTCCCCTGGTAAAATCGTAAAAATAATTTCTAACCAAGTGAGTCTAGTTATACTATACATTAGATTACAAATGAGCCAACTTTACCGCCGGTAAGGATAGTCAACTTTCATCTTGGGTAATGTATAGTATTTTTCTTCCTATTCCGTTGGAAATTCATAGCCAATGAGCAGCAAACATAGTTAATTTTGAGATTTACTTTGTTTCCTCCCTGTATACACACGCAGCGGGAACATCGACTTTCGTCGGAAGCATATAGGAAGAAAAGTCGAATTTTCGACCCAGGTAGTACGAGTACAATACTTTCCATGTATAACATGAGAACCAATGGTAGTAACTAATTGATCATGTTATAAAATAAAATGTTTATCATTAACAGAGCAAAAATATTTTCATTTTGAGTTGTTCTGTACAAGATATCTAATATTTTATGTTAACAACCAATATTGAACATATTGAATTTTGGTTTTATAAAAAAATTAACATAAATGTCACATTAGGAAGAAGTTAATAGTTCACATATAAATAATTAACAGGGTGAACGTAAAAAAAGCTAATTTTTCTTCGTTCACCCTTTACAATTTGAATCATAAAATCACTAAAAACAGTTCATAGATATAAAAGTTATCTATTGTTTTACATTACCGTCCTATAAATATATGATTATATATTTAAATCCCTATTGAAATTGTTGTCATTATATGATTACATTATGATTAGCAATTCAGTCACTATAATTATTATTACACTTCAAATTTTAATAAAATTTGGTGTGGTCATTATTTTTTTCCCACATTCTTAATTCCTTATATACCTTATAATTTAAAGTTAGTTTGTGTCTCTGTTTCTTCATCAGTCTAATCCTTTATATTCCTACTACTTTCATACACATGATTAATTATTATGGATTTCACATGATGTAACCGCAAAAATCATCTGTTTTTGCACTTTTCACAACCATATAAACAGATATCCTATAAAAATGTTTAGGAGATATCAAATTAATCGTTCTAAAAACTCCAGGAGAAAACTTTGATACCGGGCACCAGGTACCTTGTGTAGGAAACTTGGACGTAATATTTGTATTCGGCAATCTCAAAAACTCCGGGGTAACAAGTTTCAACGAATTTTATGATAGTTTTTCATAAAACTCCAGGAGAAGAGTACATACCAGGGACCAGGTACCTCGTGGAGGATCACCAACGTGATATTTGTATCCAGCGACCTCAAAAAACTCGTGATAACAAACTTCAACGGTTGTTAAGACACATTTACATAAAACACCAGGAGAAGACGTAGATACTGGGCACCAGTTACCTCGTGCAAAAATTTTCAAAAAAATACCTGGGGAAAACTTAGAGACTGGATTCCAGGTACCTTGTGGAGGACGTCGACGTAATATTTGTATTCAGTGAACTCAAAAACTCCGGAATAACAAGTCTCAACGAATTTTATGATGATTTTTTATAAAACTCCAGGAGAAGACTTAGACACCGTCCACAAAGTACCTCGTGAAAGATTACTGACGTGATATTGGTATTCAGCAACTTTAAAAACCCAAGAAAAACAAATTTAAACGAATTTTTATAAAACTCTAAGAGAAGACGTAAATACTGGACACCAGGTACCTACCTCGTGAGGATCACCGACGTAATATTTGTATTAGGCCACCTCAAAAGCTGTAAGATAAGAAATTTCAATGAATTTTATGACAAAAAAACTACAGGAGAAAACTTTGATACCGGGCAGATAACTCATGGAAGATCGCCGATGTCATATTGGTATTTAGCGACTTTAAAAACAGTGGGATAACAAATTTTAACCAATTTTATGATGAATTTTCATAAAATTCCAGGAGAAGATGTACATATGAGGGACCAGATACATCGTGGAGGATCGCCGACATGATATTTGTATCCAGAGACCTTAAAAACCCCGAATAACAAGTTTCACAATTTTCAAAAACCTCCAGGAGGAAACGTTGATACCAGCACCAGTTACCTCGTGGAAGATCGCCGAATTTATAGTTGTATTTAACAACCTAAAAACTTTGGGATAACAAGTTTCGCCGAATTTTATGATGAATTTTAATAAAATTCCAGGAGAAGAGTACCAGCTACCTGGTGCAGGATTGCCAATGTGATATTTGTATCCAGCGATCTCAAGAAACTCGGGATAACAAACTTCAACGGTTTTTATGACACATTTACATAAAACACCTGGAGAAGACGTAGATCCTGGCACCAGTTACCTCGTGCAAGATCGAAGACGTGATATGGCTATTCAACGATTTTATAAACCTTGAGTAAACAAGTTTCACAAATTTTATGACGAATTTTCCAAAAAATAGACCAGGAGAAAACTTAGAGACCGGGCTCCAGGTACCTTGTGGAGGACGTCGACGTAATATTTGTATTCAGCGAACTCAAAAACTCCGGAATAACAAGTTTTAACGAATTTTATGATGATTTTTTATAAAACTCCAGAAGAAGACTTAGACATGGTGCAAAAAGTACCTGGTGGAAGATCACTGACGTGATATTGGTGTTCAGCGACTTTAAAAACCCCAGGACAACAAGTTTTAACGAATATTTTGAGATTAATTTTTTTAAAACTCCAAGACGTACATACCAGGTACCTCGTGGAGGAGCACCGACGTTATATTTCTATTTAACGACCTCAAAGGCTCTGGATTAATAAGTTTAAACGAATTTTATGACATATTTTCAAAAAAACTACAGGAGAATACTTTGATACCTGGCAGTTAACTCATGGAAGATCGCCGACGTCATATTGGTATTTACCAAAGAAAACACAAAGTCTCGTACCACACAAATATTTAATTGTAAGCTTAAAAATGTTGACAACTAGTTTCGACCAACAAGGTCATCATCAGGTCTGTGAAAAAATATGGAAATGGTAGAAAAATAATGAAATTAAAAGTAAGAGTTTAACAACTTACCAAATTCAAAGTAAAGAAATAAATTACAATTATATCCAAACAAAATTTAAATGGAAAGAAACTAAGTGGTATCAGGTTGCTATATCTTCAACAATTAAAGTCCAGCGGCAGCAAACAAAGTGTGTAGTAAAAAAGCCAACAGGTAGAGGTAGACTCATAGAGGATCAAAGTAAATGTGGTACGAAAAAATTAACTAACACAGGAACAAATACTTGGTAATAAAATAGTGAGGAAATTAAACACATTAAAATGTGGAAATGGAACTAAGAGCTTTAACATTGGTTAAGGCATAAGCCCAAAAAACTTGGTGATGAAAGATCCAAATCAGGTGGGATGAAGGTCAGAAAATAATAAAAGCCATCTAAGGGCTGGAAGAAAACAAGATGTTGAAATTGTACGGTTGGTAAAACACCAGAAATTAACGAAAGAACCGTTAATGTGTGGTGTGCATAAGCAGGACAATCTCTGACCTTGAAAAAAAAGTTGTTGAGATTGAAAAATTGTGGAAGAAAATTCCACAGAACTAGAAAGGATCTAGAGCATCCAAGAACAAAGTAAGAAAGGACTAAGTAGCGTAGTAATAAGCCCAATGGTAGAGATATATGTGAATCGAGGCTAAAAAAGAGGTATGTACGTAAGAAGTCTTTAAGAAAATGGACAAAAAAGATGTAAGGTATCCAAACCAAATCCATTATCAGCAACATCAGCTCCATAACAATTCTGATCCATAACAGAGCACTAACACACAAAGTATATGAGAATAACTTCAATGATAAAAAATGTCGTTTCATAAGAACTGTGACGTTGGCAGAAGCACGTTTAACAAAGATGGAAGCAGCGCGACAAATAGTAGTATCAAGAAGGACTAATGCGCATGTGCGGAAACTTGAAAACGGAAATTGTCATCAAGGCAGGACAATCAAATGTCGAAGATATAGAACCATGAAATACATATACAATAATACATAAAACGTGAAATTTGAGTAAAGATGATATCCTTTCGCATATTGGTATTTACCGGCTAAAAGCAGTGAGATAACAAGTTTTAACTCCAGGAGAAGAGTACCAGGTACCTCGTGGAGGATCGCCAATGTGATATTTGTATCTAGCGACCTAAAAAAACTCGGGATAACAAACTTCAACGGTTTTTATGACACATTTACATAAAACACCAGGAGAAGACGTAGATACCGGGCACCAGTTACCTCGTGCAAGATCGAAGACTTGATATTGCTATTCAGCGACTTTAAAAACACCGAGTAAACAAGTTTCACAAATTTTCAAAAGAAAAAGAAATACCAGGAGAAAACTTAGAGACCAGGCTCCAGGTTCCTTGTGGACGACGTCGACGTGATATTTGTATTCAGCGAACTCAAAAACTCCGGAATAACAAGTTTCAACGAATTCTATGATAATTTTTTATAAAACTCCAGGAGAAGACGTAGACATCGTGCAAAAAGTACCTCGTGGAATTTTTTGAGATGAATTTTTATAAAACTCCAAGAGAAGACGTACGTACTGGACACCAGGTACCTCGTGGAGGATCACCGACGTAATATTTGTATTAAGCGACCTCAAAAGCTCTGAGATAACAAGTTTCAACGAATCTTATGACAAATTTTCAAAAAAACTACAGGAGAAAACTTTAATACCGGGAAGGTAATTCATGGAAGATCGCCGACGTCATATTGGTATTTACCGACTTTAAAACCGTTGGATAATGAATTTTATGATGAAGTTTCATAAAATTCCAGGAGAAGATGTACATATGAGGGACCAGATACATTCAGTGACCTTAAAAACCCCGGATAAGAATTTTATGACAAATTTTCAAAGCACTCTAGGAGAAAACTTTTATACCGGCACCAGTTACCTCGTGGAGGATCGCCGAAGTTATTTAACGACCTAAAAAACTTAGAGGTAACAAGTTTCAACTAATTTTAAAACAAATTTTCATAAAACACTAGGAGAAGACGTCCATACCGAGAACCAGGTACCCTGTGGACGATCGCCGACGTGATAGTTCAAAAAAATACCGGGATAACAAGTTTCACAAATTTTCATAAAACACCATAAGAAAACGTAGATACTGGTCACTAGGTACCTCGTGGAGGTTTCCATGAATAGTTTTTGATTTGTTTTTTTTCTTTTTTATCAGTTTGAGATGAACTAGGGGAAATGCATTTTTACCCTGCAATAATGTAGTTTTCATTTGGCCTTTATGTTTTCTCAAGTTCTCCCGAATCGAATGCAAAATGTTGCATCAAGATCCGACTTACTTTAAATAGTGCTTTATATCCTGGCTTAGTATCTAAAATAATCCTGTAATAAATATATAAATTAAATTTTCTAATTAATTATTTTTTGTTTAAAGGTACATTTGAAGTATATTAATATTGATATCGACAAAATTTACACTTATATACTAATTTTAAATTTATGAATATTTGGAAGAATCAAGTGTTAAGTGCAGAACAGTTGTTCAGTCCTTGGTGTTTCAAAGATATATATACTGAGTGTTTACAAAACTGATTAACTCTTATAATTTATATACATTATAAATAGAATAATTACCAAACAAGAATAAAAAACACCCAGTATCTTCTTACATATAGACATAAATACGAGATAAGTTTAATAAAATATGTAACGGAACATATAAAAATAATTTGTTATACATTTAATTAAAATAATAATAATACAAAAAAATAATAATATTAATAGTAATTAAAAGATATACTTATTAAGGCAGATGTGAATCGAATATCAGTAAATGGTAAAATATTTTTGAGGCATAGATTATGTTGGTAATTAAATTATGTGCAATATCTTTCGTTAAATTGCAGTTTTTATTAAGTTTCGCGGATGGAAAATGACGAGGAAGTAAAATACGAGATTATACTCTTTTTCGTTGCTTTACACGTCGCACAGTGGGCGATTTCAGGTTAATTGAGTCAAAATGAAATTTTTCTGGATATAGTAAAACTATTAATGTTTAACACGACCTTTTGAAGCGAAAAATAATTATCTTTAAAGAAAAAATATTTATAAAAGTCACCTATTAAGAAAACATCACTCCGGAAAAATGGTAAATTTAAAATGATAGAAAATTTCAATTGTATGTATTTTGTAATACAGTAAGTTCCATTTACAATTTAAAAGTTGGCGTCATTGAAAATAAACCCCAAAATTGCGAACTTAAAAGTTGTTATAGAGGTGACCCATTTTTCATTTAAATATTCATATGGATTTTTCTAGGGGGCGCATTTTTTCGGTGACTTTCCGGGTGTTTGAATCGTCCTTAAGGGAACAGGTTGCTAAGATTGAGATTTTTGAATTTGAAGAAAGTTGTTATTTGTTAAATTTTGTTCATAAGATATGTCAATAATTTTTCTAAAAGACAACAGAAGAGTGTAAAATGCAATGATGATTGAAATATATAAAATGAGTTAAAGTATAGGTACAAAATGCAGGAGCAAATAGAAAAAGCCAGAGCAAGAAAGTAGAGCAGCAGGGAGAAGCAGAAAGCAAGTAGCAGAAAGAAGTAGCTAAAAAGTTGCCACGTACTTTTTGTGTAATAAAAAAAAATGAATTGAAAATAAAAATAAGAAAAATAAATTTTGAAAAATTAATCAAATACTTCCAATTGAAGTTCAACTCCAGCTGAGATCGGTAAGTGGTTTCTCTACTGGCAAATTAGTGCCCAGCTCAGCCGTAGAGGGTAAGTACCAAAATAAAAGTGAGTGCGCCACCGATTTAAACGGTTAAAATCGGAAACCCCTGTTGTTCCAGGCACTGACCTTTCCCACTGGAGATAATTAAATAAATTTAGAATATTAATCAGTATTAATTGTATTGCACAACGAAAACGATAAAGTGAGCTAAATAAAACAAGATATCAACTAGACCCTTCTTTGATAAAAAGTAAAGTATTTACACTACTGTCAAACTCGCGCTTGACAACGTTATCAATATAAAAAAAAATATTTAAGAGTAATCTAAATAAAATTATCTACTAAGTGTGATCACACGCAATACAAGAAGAAAAATAAGGAAAATTTAAATTAAAATCTAGTTACGACTTAAATCTAATATTGGCTTATCTGTTAATCCAGATACGATTCCTTGCAGTCCTTGGTTTCACCAATACTTAGGCCGGTACCAAAAATCAAGCCTGTTCCCAGAAACAAATAGGCTTGCACCAACCACAAATAACTTAAGCTCGTACCAAGAATCAGGACTGCACCAAAATTAGAGCCTGTATCTAGGATTTAAGCCTGTATCTAGGACTTAAACCTGTAACTAGGACCCTATTGTAATAGGGTTTAATTCCTGTGAAATCGTGACACCCTGGCTTGTAAACGGGTGTAATATTATACTCGTGGCTAATTGTACTATTAGGGAACTAATTCTGTCACTCTAACCACCATTCGTTGCCTGGTACTGAATTTACCAAATATTTCACTCTCTGTTTCGATCTATCACCGAAGATTTTACAAAAATCCGACCACGCGGTTTTTCCAAAGAATCCGTCCCCCAAAAAAATAGGATCTTACAGGAACAACTCCACACGATTCAAAATGGAAAAATAAGGTTTAGTTTCATAAATCCAAAATTAATTGACCCGGATGTACCGAGATTAAAACTTAAACCCAAAAATCTTCTGGCTTGTACACAACAACCTTCTTGGTTAAAAGCAGAAAACGAAAAGAACGAGGGGTCACTTATTTTCGATAAAATTTGACAGACTCGGAAAATGGCCTTTAACACTGTAAGGACAATAACCGAAGGATTGTCCGCCATCAATTTACAGACAGCTACGGAAATAAATTAATAACGACCAATCCTATTACTTATCGTAGTATCACCAAAATTCTCAATAATACTCAATTTCTCGTTCATATTCGATCTTTATATGCTAGATGTCAATATAACGAAACAACTGGCTTTAGACGACAATATTGTAAGTTTTACGACAAAAAGGAAAAGAAGATTTCTTTGATCGGTGACAGTAGTTCAAAACAATCACATAACCCCACAATTTGTTCTGAATTTAATAAATATACTTCCAAAACAATATTAGCAATATTAGCAATGATTTATGGCCAGAATATATCTATTAGTTGATGATTATCTACAACTGAACTAAAATAAATCTGTTCCTGACTCGATTTAACCCTTAGTAATGAAGAATTTATAAGGTAAGAAATTAGTTATGACTAGAGCGAATTTTAACCCGTGACAAAGTAGAGGAGCAGAAAAAATGCAAAATCCACAACCAGGAGATTTTGTTGATTGGAAAGTATCCCAGGAAGGAATTTCATATCAATATATATGATAACTAGCTGTACCCGCGACGTAGTTCGCGTGGCGTGTTGATTGTTATATAAAAATTTCTCCCCCGAATTCGTTAAAGGGGTGGGGGGAGAAATTTTTATATACCAGATGTTAAGTTGAAAGAAGACAAATACATCTGTGAAAACCGCATTCGAATCGGATCAGTAGTTTTAATGTGATACGCGCACAAACATACAGACAGACAGACAAAAAAATCTAACCACATTTTTGGGTTCTATATCGATGTAGTAACACCCCCCGCTAATTATTTTTAAAATATCTTTAATGTACAGAATTTTCATTTCTACAGATTTATTATATGTATAGATTATTTTTCACGCCCTCGCATGGTCCCTTGTGGGTCTAATTTTCTAAAATCCGTTCACAATTGACCTCAAAATTATAAAAATAACTATTGTGCAAAGTTTCAAACCTTATAGATTTTAAATTTTAATTTTAATTTTTGACGCCCCCGCAACACCCATGTGGGTGAAATTTCGTAAAATCCATTCATAATTGACCTTAAAATTATAAAAATAACTATTTTAAACCTATAGGACTTATAGATTTTAATTTTAATTTTTTTTTATTTTTCACGCCCCCGCAACCGCCCTTGTGGGTGAAATTATAAAAATAAGATGATTTCTGTATAGCTTTAACCATTAAGGTTGCACACGCGACGGAAGCTTAAAAACTGGAGTAACTTCTCTCGTTTTCCCAACATTTCCCTTCACTGCTCTGCTCCTATTGATTGTAGCGTGATGAAAAGTATACTATAACCAGCACAGGAGTATAAAAAATAATTGAGCCAAATTTCGTTAAAATTCGTCGAGTAGTTTTTGTTTCTATAGCGGTTATACAGACAGACAGACAGACAAAAATTTTACTGATTGAATTTTTGGAATCCGTATCGATCCCCAATCACCCCCTGATAGTTATTTTGGAAATATATTTCATGTACAGAATTGACCTCTCTACAGATTTATTATAAGTATACATATAATAATTGTTCATTTTTAAATATACTAGATATCAACTCAGTCAACTGTACCACCTTACGGTGGTGTCATGGTACTTAATTCTGGTAATGTAAGATAATTACATTTAGGCTCAAGTAAGTACTATGTCGCCACCGTAAGGTGGCGCAGTTAAGCAGTTTATATATATAAAAAATGGCAAAAACTAACAAAAACTGATAAAACTCGTTAAAATTTGGTGAAAAAAAATACTTAAAATCCGTTAAATACATCAATGGTAAAATTAAAAATTAAAAACCGCTACAAATTCGTAAAAACTGTTAAAAATAGTTAAAAACTGGAAAAACAGTTAAAAAGCGGTAACCATCGGAAAAAAAACGTTTAAACAAAGAAAAAAATAAAACTATTAAAAATAAGAAAAAAATTGTTAAAAAAACAATAAATTCGCTAATTTAGTAAAAAGTGTTAAGAATTATAAAAACTGTTAAAGATAAGTAGGTACAAAAAAAGTGTGCCAAAAACGTCAGAATTATTTAAAAAATTGTAAAATACGTTAAAAATTTTCGTAAAAAGCGTTAATTCGGCCAATTTTGTTAAAAATTAGTAAATACCGTTAAAAAAATGGTAAAACCCGTTAAATTAAAAAAAAAATAAAAATGTTAAATATCGTTAAAAATGGTAAAAAATAATAAAAACTAATAGAACCTGTTAAAATTTGGTAAAAAAAATTCCGGTCAAAACATTTAAAAAATCGTTAAAGTGTGGTAAACACGCCAGGTAAAGAATTGTTAAAAAACAGTTAAAACTCGAGGAAAAATCACAGTTTTAAATTGATATAAACCGGAAAAAACAGTTAAATTGGTAAAATATAGATGAAAAAGTTACCGAAAACGCTTGCAAAACTTGACTAATATACAAGCAGAAAGCTTTTATGATGATTATATAAGAATATGCTCATACAGAAGAAAATATCTTTTGAAAAATATATTTATATATCTGTTAAAACGGAAAGGAAATATAAAGCCAAACTTAAATAGGGCAAATACCAACTTTCCGTGGGAGTATTCCCTTGAAAGGAGTCTTTAATCAGTATTTTTCTAAAAAGATAATTACTTTAGCTTCAAAGTGCCGTTTGTTAAATCCTAACAGTTTTCCTTTGTCAAGAGAAATTTAATTTTTTCGTGAAATCTTCAACTAAACGTTCGTTAAAAAAACTCTTACAATTTATTTATATTAAAAGAATTTGCTGTAAAAGAGTAGTGGAAGAAAACAAAACAAAAAAAGTGGGACAGGCGTGGGTTCTGTTTACTAGTGCGAAACTTCTTACTATTTTTTCTTTGTGTTTTAATTTAACTTCTATTCCATTTAGAACATGTTTTAAAATTTTTACATTAAATTCAATTTTGTGACGCTCTAACCCAGGGGTGTTACGAATATATGCATCCGTATTCGCAATCGAAATTTATTCGCATTAATTCAGACATCTGTACACTTAGCAATGAATGTCGAGTTAACTTACCGAAAAAAAGTAACGACAAATATTCGGTTGTCAGTGTCAATTCTGAAAACCCAATTTTCAGCAAAATTGTCTTCTTTGTAAAGTATCTAACAATTTATATTTAATTGCAACGTCTCTATAAGCGTAAACTTTTCAAACCACTTTCCATTCAAAACCAGGTATCTGGTATGAGTAACAAAACTGGCTTTAAACACGATCTTGCCGTGATATTACATTCATAGCAACTGCAGCAGGAAAGAAATTGGGCTTTCTGTTTAGAGCACGGAAATATTTTTCTCCATCCAACTTAGCTACTCTTTACAAAGCCAAAATACTGCTCGCATGTATGGGGTTCGGCGGCTCCGTCAATGCTAGGAGTTCTTGATGCAATACAGAGAAGAGCAGTTCGACTAACAAACGACACCAGTCTCACGACACCATTATCCCACCGAAGAGCAGTGGCTGATCTTTCCTTGTTTTACTGATACATAAACGGATTTTGCTCAGAAGAACTCCGCTCTATAATGCCTCCACTTGTCAGACCAGCCAGAGCAACGCGACGTGCCAACTCCATGCACCCTTATACTGTTCAATGCCCGACATCGAGAACGGATCGATTTGATCGTTCCTTCATCCCCAGGATCTCCAGATTGTGGAACTCCTTACTTTCCCACGTCTTCCCCACTCGTCCCAACTTGCAGGCCTTTAAATGCCAAATTAATAAATTGTCTTTTCTGCCCCAATAGGTGTTCTCGGTACATTTGTATTTAGGTCTATATCTACGAGGACATCCTTAATAAAAAAAAATCGATTGACGAAAAAGGTGAAGAAGACCCTAACAACTGTGGCCCCGATGATCTTCTCCAAAAGGAATTGATTATGTATCGAAATAAAAAAAGAGACGAAGGTGAAGGAGACCCTGGCAACAGTTGCTTCAATGATCTTTTCGGAAAGAGTTGGTAATGTATATATATAGTACAGTACTGCAGGCCTTTGAGGCCCATGACTTTTTTTTTTTCTTTATCGTTCTTCAACTGCCTTAACAATTTCTCTCCACAGGTTGCGATTCTGTACTTTTGCACCCCAATTTGGTTCTACCTCTCTGATATCTTCCAACACCGCGTCCAACCATTTTTTCTTTGGTCTCCCTCTTTTTCTTTTACCTCCTTCCCCTTCTTTAATGACCTTTTTTGCATATCTATCTTCTGGCATCCTCCTAGTATGCCCGAACCATCTCACCCTTTGAGCTTTTATGAAGCTTGTTACTGATGGGTATTTATCAAGATCTTTTAATTCTTGGTTAGTTCTTCTTCTCCAGAGTCCTTCATCTGTTTTTAATCCCCCCAGAATTTTCCTTAATACCTTCCTTTCCCATATATCCAGTTTTGTTTCTTCCGCTTTTGTTAAAACCCATGTTTCGCTTCCGTATGTCACTGTTGGTCGTATTATTGTTCGATAAATTTTAATTTTGGCTTCTCTAGATAACTCCTTTGATCTTATTAACTTATTTAAAGATCCCACAGCTTTACTTCCTTTCACTAATCTTTTATTTATTTCTTTCCATTCTTCGTTTTTATTTGTCAGCGTTGCACCCAAGTATTCGAATTCACAGACTTTTTCAATTTTATATTTTCTGTCCTCCCCCGCTTTAATCTCTATATATTCTTTTTTACCGTCCACATTCTGATGGTTTAGCACCATATATTTTGATTTCTTCTGATTTATACTAAGTCCGTAATTTTTTGCAGCCTCTTCCAACTTACAGAACGCTCTTTCCAGTTCCTTCCTTGTTCTGGTTAGCAAAGCTAAATCATCTGCATATGCAATTATCTGTTGCTTGTGGTGATAAATAAGCCCTGTTGTTTGTATGTTGCTATCTCGTACAATTTTTTCCAACACTAGATTGAAAACCGTTGTCGATATTGGATCTCCTTGCTTTAATCCTTTTTGGACTCTAAATTTGTCTGATACAGTAGTTCCTTCGCTCGTTACTCTGCTGTATGAATTGTCTAATGTCATCTTGATTAGCTTCACGATTTTCTTTGGTATTCCTAGTAAGTTCAAGGCATTATACATTTTGTTTCTATATATTGTATCATAAGCCTGCTTAAAATCTACAAACATGACATGTAGTCCTAAATTTCGCTCGTAGCTTTTATCCATTATTGTCTTAAGGGTAAATATTTGATCTGTTGTTCCTCTTCCTTTCTTGAAACCTCCTTGGTATTCTCCCACTATTCTTTCTTGGTACACATTCAATCTGTTTCTCAAAACTCTAGCCAGAACTTTGTACACCACATCCAGAAGTGATATCCCTCTATAATTCTCGCATATACTTTTGTCCCCTTTCTTGAAGATTGGACATATTATTGCATTGTTCCATCTCTCAGGCATTTTTTCTTCGTTCCATATTTTACGTATTATTCTGCATATTCTTTTCTGTATCTCTTCTCCCCCGTATTTAACAATTTCTGCTGGGATCCCATTCTCTCCTGCACTCTTATGGTTCTTCAAATTTTCCATCTGTTTTAAGATTTCTTTATCTGTTGGTTCCTCCACGTGATCCACATTTTCTCTTTCCTCCTCTACTTCTTGTTCCTGCTCTGGTTCTTTTTCTTGACCATTTAGCACTCCTTCGAAGTATTGCGCCCATCTTTTTGCTTTTTCTCTTGGATCTGCCAATATCCTTCCTTCGTTATCCTTAATATAAGGTACTTGGTAATTAACTGCGCCCTCTCGTGATTTCTTGGCCTCTTGGTAAAAATTTCTTAATTGTTTGTTTTTAAAGTGTTCTTCAATATTTTGTAATTTATTCCGCATATAATTTCTCTTCTTCTGCCTGAGTAACTTTTTGGTGTTTTTTCGGACTTCTGAGTATTTGCTCTTGACTTCTGTCGAATCAGTTTCTAGTGCCCTTAGTCGTACTAAATTCTTTTCCGCTATTTTCTTTTTACACTCCTCATCAAACCATCCATTCTTGTTTGTTGTCTTCTCCCAACCTAGCTTTTGCTCTGCCACATCTGCAATACAGAGAAGAGCAGTTCGACTAACAAACGACACCAGTCTCACGACACCATTATCCCACCGAAGAGCAGTGGCTGATCTTTCCTTGTTTTACTGATACATAAACGGATTTTGCTCAGAAGAACTCCGCTCTATAATGCCTCCACTTGTCAGACCAGCCAGAGCAACGCGACGTGCCAACTCCATGCACCCTTATACTGTTCAATGCCCGACATCGAGAACGGATCGATTTGATCGTTCCTTCATCCCCAGGATCTCCAGATTGTGGAACTCCTTACTTTCCCACGTCTTCCCCACTCGTCCCAACTTGCAGGCCTTTAAATGCCAAATTAATAAATTGTCTTTTCTGCCCCAATAGGTGTTCTCGGTACATTTGTATTTAGGTCTATATCTACGAGGACATCCTTAATAAAAAAAAATCGAGTGACGAAAAAGGTGAAGAAGACCCTAACAACTGTGGCCCCGATGATCTTCTCCAAAAGGAATTGATTATGTATCGAAATAAAAAAAGAGACGAAGGTGAAGGAGACCCTGGCAACAGTTGCTTCAATGATCTTTTCGGAAAGAGTTGGTAATGTATCAGAATAAAAAAGACTGAGTTTGGATGAGGAATTCCTGATACCAGTGGCCTCAATCTTGTCCGAAAATAACAATAAACAAAGACTGTCTTCGAAAGAAAAGCCAGGAGATTGGTGGTAACTTAATCCGAGTTAACTTAAAATTATGTCTAAAATTGCTCAAAGATTTTTAAGACCTTCAACAGCTTCTGTTGCCAGTAAGGAATTGTTTAGTGCGACTGGCTTAACATACGATTCTCTAAGAAATAGATTGGAGGCAGAGTAGTGTTTGATTATTGTACATTTAATAAAACATTTTTCTTTGTTTCATTTCTTCAATTTAAAATAAATAAAAGATACTAAATGGTATTAGGTACATTGAATTTCAATTACTTTTGTGCTTTTTAATAAAATGTCTCAAGTGTGTCCTGAAACGAGGTAACAACCCTGCACAGTAACAATTCTTAAGAAACCTCGACTCGATTAAAGATGAATAAGCCTAATCAGCCATCCAATAAAGATCTTGCGTCGAATAAGACACGTCTGAATAAAGGAGAAACGTGAATTTGACTCAGAATACGCTTAGAAATGTTTTCAGATAATGTGAAGCTTTATTTGCAGTTAATCTTCTTCTGTAGAAATCTCGTGACCAATATAAAGATAGATTTACTTGATTTCATCAATTTGTAATCTGAACAATAGTTTGAAATCTAAATTGGATATAACTAAACTAAATTATTTTAAAATAAGATATACGAGGGTTGTCTTTTTACTTTTTCATATAGTCGCTTAGAATGCACCACCAATAGAACCTTCAGATACAAATCTAACCTCAGTCTTTTGTTGGAATCAGTCCAGAGTTTCATTGCGATACAACAAGTCGTGAATTTTTGAAATTAGCAAGCCGGTCGAAAAATGAATTTTAGCCGAGAATACTTTCAAACAATTTTGAAAGACGATTATCCTTACAACAAAATCTTGCTGAATTTTTTTTTATGTTTAGGCATGAACCACCACACCAGTTAACTATTTCCCGCCGATATTGCGAATTTCAACGCAGTAGTCCCACTCTCAGCAACGAATCCAGGCTAGGTACACCGAAAACAACCGTCACACAGTAAAACATTAATGCGGTTCGTCAGCTAATTAAGGATAACCGCCGTGGAACATACCGGAAGATCAAGGCATCTTTGAACATTTCAAAGAGAACTGGTTGTTACGAAGTGGATTTCCCGTTGAATCGCTCATTTGCACACAGAAAAGAAAAAAACGATTCGCGTCAATTGGTGTCGAAAAACATTGGAACGGTTCAACAAAAGAAGCTCAAAAAAACCTTTTTTGGTCCTCCGTCCAGAAACAATACTATTAATTACTTCAAAATCGTCCGTAAAATGGCATTTTCCGGCCTAGGCCGGCAAAGTAGCTTTTAGATTATCTAAAGAGATGGCGCTATGAGTTTAAATTTTAAGTCACCAAAAATACATAATAAATATAACTTTTAATTAAATTTAATTAAAAACAACGTACAATATACTAAACTTACCTATAACTTTTTCTAAATGTAAGCAGGATTCTAATTTACATTTAATTTCTCTCACAACTTGTATTATAAAATTTGACATTTATGTCAATTTACAACTACTTATCATTCGATTATGGATATAGTTCATTGTCTCTGCTATTTTTATATTAAATTATTAGATATTGATTTTAATATTTTCAATATAACAATTTTCTCTGTGCTGCTTATTAGCCAGAGATAATAGAATTAATTAATTAATTTATCTATGTTATTAGCACAGTATTTGTATGTATAAAAATTAATTACCAGCTGACATTTTGTCGGCTATCTTCTAGTCAGTGGTCTTAGTTCAGTTAGCACAAGCAGTCAAGTCTTGAACATAACAGAACTTTTGAAAATATTAAAAATTAGTCGAACCAAAAAATAGTGTGTGTTACACGTCCGGAAAATATTTTGCAAGTGCTCGTATTGTTTCGCCTCGGTGCTACGCACCTCGGCTACACAACTTTACTCGCTCTTGCAAAATGTCATTTTCCGTCCTTGTGTCACAAATAACTATTTAGTAGTGTTAATAGCAATGAATCTTGGAATTACTCCTAAGAAAATAATAGCCAATCCTCTGTGTGGGATTGGGAAAAACCAACAAAAGTGATCCGTTCTCGAAGTGTGTCAAAAGAAAATAGTCGCAACTTTTCTGTTAAAATCTTGTCTAGTGGAAACAATTGATTTAGAAGATCGAAGAACGATTACTATCACAAAATTTCAACAAAGCAACAAATAACGGTGAAACGGAAAATGATCCTACATCAGGACAATACAAGTGCTCACACTGTTCAAAAGACAATCGTGTTTTTGAACCTCCAAATATCGGTTTGTTAGACCATCTATCGTATAGTCCCGACGTAAGTCCCAACGACTTCTTTATGTTTCCAAAGTTCAAGAATTCAATGCGTGGGCAGCAATTCCAGTTGCCAGAAGAAGCCATCGATGCCTTTAAAACAGCGATTTTGCTGGTGTCTACTGAAGACTGGAATTACTATTTTAACAATCGGTTTGAACGTATTTAAAAATTCATAAATTAATCGAATGTTCAATATAACTTATGATACTTCGATATATTCAATCTGATGTTTGGAGGGTTCCAAGCATAGGTAATTTAAAATTGGAGTAAAACCATCCACGTGATCCAAAGGGGATCTAAGAAAATCTACAGGTCTCTCGAAACAGATCTCGAATTATCCAAGGCTTCTAAAAACACTTAGGTAAACCACCGCTTTTTAAAAGGCAAATTTAAAAAGAACCAAATCAATTACATTGTATTATAAATAGTCAAATTTGGAGATTTTGTTAATAAATAAAACCTATTGGAAAGGTATTGACATATAGATAACCTTAGTGGTTCTAATAGCTGGTTTAATAGATGTTATAAATGGATAAGAATTATAAATTTATTGATAACGTTAAAAAACAAAAGATAACTTTGTTTAAATCATTACACATTGTTGAAGATTTACCGGATTTCCGGAATATTAGGAAAACTTTCTGGTTTTATAAACTTTGTTTTAATACTACCTACTCACAGTGGATTACTAAATAATAATTTCCTTATCTAGTCTTAGTCTACTTTAAACTTTTACAAACTTTTTTATAACTTTTTAACTTTATTTTAAAAGCTTTTAGAATTTTCTTCGAAATGTATTATCTATGTTATATTTATTCCATGAAATTCTTTCTGTGACACATATCCTCCTGTCAGAACTAAGTGGAATGGGGAACATGAAAGTTATGTGGATCGAACATTATCAAATGTCAACAAGTTTGAAACCAACTCCCTCTTGATACCCCATCCCCATCGCATTGAACTGAATTGCCACCCAAACGTTTGATGTTCGTCAACAATGTGACAAGATGCAGCAGGAATCGGTGTAATAGACACTAGAGTATTCACATTTAATCTTTGTATTGGAGACAATGGAAAATTTTATAAAATATTCCGACTGTATATTTTTACAGAATCATGTTGTTTCAAAACGTAAAAAAATATTTAATTTAAAAATATGCTTCCAATAAGGATAAAACTAAAAACTACGGCAATGGAATGAAAAAAGATAATGAAGTTGCTAAGTAGAAAAAATGTTATAAAATTTGTATTCAACGACACCGAAAACACTGTGATAACAAGTTTCAGCAAATTTTATAACAAATTTCCATAAAACACCACGAGAAGAAGTAGATATCGTGCACTAGGTACTTCGTGGGATAACAAGTTTCGACGAATTTTATATTAAACTTTCATAACTCCAGGAGAAGACGTAGATACCGGACACCAGGTAAAGTTTATCCAAACGAAATTTTTACCATTTTACCAGGGCAACTTTAAAAGAACGTCATTATTTTAAACACTCGCAAGTTTCTGTACGTTAATCAGCTCACGCACTAGTTGACCAGCTAGTTAATATAACTTAATGAAATCTGTATTCAATACCTATTTGTTTGCACAGATGTTTTGTTTTAAAAAAAACTCGAGCGGGAGAGAAATAGTTATACAGCAATCGTTGATACGTTAATTTAAGAGTAGTGTATTCATTTTATGTATAGACAAATTTTATTATATCTGAGTGAATATTTCTGTGTTTGTGTTAACTATCATGGCATTCTAGGGATCTTTTAAAGATGGTGTTATTTAGGTTACTAAAAAATCAGTAACAACGGCTTGGTATACGGAAAATAAAAGAATAATGTGAATAATTTGTCGCATAACCGTGGAGAGATATTCTTTGTAGTTGTAAGTGCCACCGGTTGACGACTATCCAAGTTGTATTGAAAAACTATAGGTACCTCGTGGAGAATGACCGACGTGATAATTGTATTTAGTGACCTTAAAAACGTTGGGATAACAAGTGTCAACGAATTTTATGATGAATTTTTGTACCACTTCAGGAGAAGACGTAACGACCTCAAAAACCCCGGCGTAGGGGCACATTGAAGAATGCTCTTTAAAAGCAAAAAGTTGCATCAAAATCTTACTTACTCACCATTTTAGTGCTTTATTGCCTCCCTGAATGATTTGAAAGCATTGTTCAGAGTCTACGAGCTTGAAGCCTTTTAAAGAATACCAATATGTAAGAATTAAAAGAAAAATGGAATATCTTTAATAAATATAAAAGGCAAACAAAAAACAGTTATTTCTCAAAAGCAAAAAAAGTATATTTATCAGATTTGAAAATTTTTGAGTGATTCTAATTTTATTAATGTAGTAAATTGTGTTAAATCGTCAAAAAATATCAAGATGGGTTTGTGCAAGTGTTTTTTGTTTGAGGATTGGAACAGTTAGAGTACCTATTTCTTTATAAATGTGCTGTAAATAACTCTGCTAAAGAAAATTAATTTTTACTAACTAATTAAAGTAATTGTCGAGTTAGAAAAATAGTTACTAAGAGAAAAAAGGTGGGTTGACAAAGAAATTGAGACGAGACCAACCAAAGAGTCTATTGTATCACATCCTTTGTAGTTTATCTAATTATTTTCTATTTGAAGAGTAGTGTTATTAAAGTATTTATTTGAGTTAGTAGAGATCTAAAAAATAAAACCACCATGAGAGTTGCCTCAAATATTAAATTTACAAAAATCTATGATTCTGATTCCCTAACCAAATAACAATATGATAAAGGCACAAAAAGTGACTTAGACTTGAATTTCAATTGTTAATTTGACAAAATAATCTCTCTTTTTCTTCCTCTTTCTCATATATGTGTTTAAGAAAGAATGAGGTAGGTGCAGAGATAATTTGTCTATGGGTAGGTATCAGAGATGGAATTTGTTAAATCAAGATATGATCAAATACGGAAACTAGCCGCTAGGCATTCGTAGTTGAAAGGTTTAAGGCGGTTTCGGCTGTATATAAAGATTAATATTAGAATTAATGTGACATAAAAAATACTTTGTGTCTTATCCACTAATAACATAATTTAATGGGTTATATACCTATATATGAAGAGAAGTTCCCACTGACCGAGGTATAGACGCAGGCACAGCCGTAACCGCTGATAGTAGAAACGTGAAATGTGTACAAATGTTTACTTTCAAACACCCATTAAGAAGGTATTTTAAAAAAATTTAACCCTGAAATAGGGGTTAAAGTTTGTATGGAAAAATCTATTCTATTAGAATTCAACCCTTAAGGGTGCAAATAAGAAGTTAAAACTTTGTATGGATAATATTTAAAAATTACTCCGTTTTCTATGAAAATTTTAATAAAAAGTTTGAAAAAACGTTGAAAATCGTAAAAAATTGTTAAAAAACTTTGAAAATGGTGAAAAAATGTCGAATATTTTAAAGAAATCTTGAAAAACCTGAGTAAAAGACGTAGGTATAGGTAATAAAAATTTAACAAAAATTATTTATGTTTTTGATGAAATTACCTGTCACTGAGTAAATAATTTACTCAAGTTAACAATAAATAACATAAAAATATTGTTTAATACTCACTTTAAGTATAGCTTAAAACATTATTAATTCATTAACATCAAAATTATGTTTTTAATTTCATTAAACACACGCCACTGGTTCTTCAGGAAAGTACATAATTCATATATATTATGAATGTAATTTTTTTGGTTGTGTGTAATTGATGTACAATTAATATAATATTAGATTAGGATTAATACAATTTAATATCCACGTTAATAATTAGTTAAAATAATGTTAATAC
The DNA here is from genome assembly GCA_964028335.1 of Altica lythri. Lineage (NCBI taxonomy): Eukaryota > Metazoa > Arthropoda > Insecta > Coleoptera > Chrysomelidae > Altica > Altica lythri. The sequence continues at coordinate 16,458,073 of OZ034808.1, read as the reverse complement.
AATTTATTTTAATAAATCCCTGTACCTCCGGCTATGGATAAGTTAACAAAAATACGTCACATCGGCATGCTTACGAAACGTCATTCCTGACCAATCAAAGCGTTGCATTTTATAATAACAGGGGTTGCTGTGCTTTTTAAACTATCTAAAAGTTTTTGCATAAAAAACTGTTGCTCGTGCTTTGATTGATTACAAGTTTAATCAAAAAGTGATTAGTGTGTTATAATCAAGATAAAGGGTAAGTTTTAGTTATTAGTTAATAGAATTAACATAAACTTCTCTCAAAATTCACTTAAATAGATAAGTAACTCGATTTACAATTTAATTGTAAATGATGCTAATAGAAGCCATTTTCTTAATCTTATATTAATGATTTCTTAAATAAATCATATTGATTTATTCTTTCAATTATATTTAAATGCAATAAATAACTATGATAGGTTATGTTTAAAACACCGACTGTTAATTTTCAAGTGATCTAATTAGATTTCATTAAACATTTTGTATTCAAAGCATTCTTATAGGAATAAGGTATGGTCCATTCATAAGTAATTATTTAATCATTGAATAAAAAGTGATCAATATAATGAGAAGTTATGGATGTTTAAGGCATTACATATGTGAGTATTTTGAGTTGCCTAGGATGGCTCTTTTTACTAAAGTGAAGTGTAAAATGTCATTATAAAAGGTCAATGACTGTAAACAAATAAAGGAGTCCTTAAGTTTTGTTTTTTAATGATTTCTTTTTCACTTTTTGTCTATAATTCTTGATAGTTCTTTATTGTCAATTATTTATAAGCTTTTTTGGTTTATTTTTATAAAAATATAATCAATATTAGTAAGTGACTTACAGAATAAAATATAAAAATAATATTTTATGTTTTCATCATTAAATCAATCATAAACTCAATTTGTTTGTATACTTGATCCTTCAAAACTACTTAAAAGACTTTTTAAAATGATTTACGACTTGATTTTGTTGTGTATCTAATTTCGGTTTTAAAAAATTTTAATAATCTGTTTGATATAGGCCAACTAGGTTAGGTTTTTACTTGTAACAAAAGTATAGGCAGGTTTGAAAGTTGAAATATGCAGTATATATTATATTACAAATATCCTCACAGATAGGGATTCATTGATTTTTTTGTGGAAGTATATTTAAATAAACAATTTAAACGTATTTTGCTTTTAAATTTTGAAGAGAAAAAAGTACACAATCTGAGATTTGCTAAATTAAAATTGATTAGTAATAGTTATTTATTATACAAGGGAAAAAAGTATTAGATTTTAGCTCGAGCTTCGCGTCGGGAGACAAAAAACCGAGAGCTAAAATCTAATATTTTTCCCGTGTATAATACACTATTTTTTTCTGTGACGACGATTTAATATTTTAAATAAAATCAGAAAATTACTGATGCAAAATTTGAATTTTAAAACTAGTAGGCTTTTGTCCTTATAGTGACAATTAGACCTGCGTTATCAATCAACTATCTGTCAAGGAAACCTTTATTTATCTGTATATATCCGGGAAAAAAGTACTCACTTTTTTCCCATGGTAAAAAAGTAATAATTTCATAAAAAGTGACGTTTTCTGACCCGTTAACAGAGATAAAATGTCAAACTTTTTTCTCGTCGCAGAAAAAACAGTATTTTTTTGCAAAATTAACAACAAAACAGCTGTTTTTAAATAATGTTAATAACTTTTTTATTATTTGCTATTATTTTTAAACACACCTGCGGTTGAGGATCTTCCTGTATAGGTAGCCCTTTTGTTCACAAGTTCGACCAGATTGGTCAAATAGTTCAATTTGTTTAACCCGTTTTTTGGAAAATGTAAAGTCCTAAGACCGATCCAGAAAATATGACTGAGTGGATATTAATTTAACTACCTAGTAGTGTCCGACCGAAGCTTCGGTTTCGGCATCGGCCATCTTCGGCCAAAAAAACTATTTTCGGCGAAACCTTCGGCTTCGGCCCAAAACCAGGCCGAAGCCGTAGGTTTCGTCGAAGGTCCGAATAACCGTCGAGATTGAACGAACTGTTACGAAAGACTGAGTGAGAGAGCGACGGACCGGTCGTGTTTGCAGAGGCCGCGGGGTGTCAGGTGTCACTGTCCATAGTGTCCATTGCATGCGCATCAAGACAAGTGGTCTAATAGTAATTTGTGAATTACATAATAAGGAAATGATTATTTTTTACAAATAAATCACAAAATCACAAACTTTTATTGCCATCTCTAAATCAACTTCTATATGAGACAGGAGACGGTCAATATAAACCTTTAATATTGAAGTTTTGAAATAATTTTAATATTAATTGTAGCTTGTAGACAGTATCGAACAAAATTAATTACTAAGAGATTATAAACCTTCGGCTTCGGCTTCTGCCGAAGGTTGTGGCGATTGCCGATTAATCGGCTTCGGCCAAAAATAGACCTTCGGTGGGACACTACTATCTATAGAAAATGTTAAAAAATTTAAAACTATATATTTAAAATGGATTCACATTTTTTTAAAAATATAAAATATCTCCGTAGAATTTAGTTATAAATAAATGACAAAATATTGATTAAAAACACACTCTTTAAAAAAAAAAAAGGTCCTACGATCATCAGGAGCCAAGAACCTAGATAGTCATTTTTTCAAAAAAATACTATTACCTTAATTAACAACTTTAATGGCTAAAATTATTAAAAAAAACAAAGGTTATATAAAAAACTTTCAGCCATCAAAAAGATTGAAAATTATTAAAACAGGAATGATGGAAACAGAGAAGGGAAGGAGTGGGAATAAAGAGCCTTCCGAGTTCTGCAAAAACTCGAGCGCTGTTTCAAATTAAAACGTTCGGAAAAAAATTACATATCTACTGGAGTCTAATGGACCTAATTTTCTCATTTTTTTTTTTTAAACTGGGGTACAAAATTAAATTAATAACTCATATTATAATTATATTGCAAAATTAACTAAAGTGCAGCAGCAAATGAGTTTATATATAATTAATTAAAATATAATTAATTATATTCTGTAAATTTTATAATATAAAACAGTTAAGATTTTATGAAAAATGAAGCAACATGTATCTAGTGCTCTCGAAATATTCTATGTCACTTTTTTTAATGAAATTTTTAAATTTCAACGCACAAAACAAATCAAGATTTAGTAAAAATGCTAAGCGTGCACTGGAGTCATGAAAATTATTTGTCGAAGAGAAAATTTTTTGATAATTACGAAAAAGCAATCAGCTCGATTACATGAAAGATGGTAATTTTGTGTCTGTTTTTATCCCAGTTATTTATCAGTTTTGTTTTTTTCTCTTTACAAGATTGTATGCATTTAAACTGTTCGTTTGAGATTTGGATTTCTCAATCACATAGAGTTGATTCAAGTTTGAAAATTTGTATGCTGTTGCAGAGGAATTGCCAAAGCTTTACAAATTTACAAAGACGATTTAGAACCTAGACTAGAAAATGAGTTGGTTCAGTTTATATCCTATATATCTGTATACAAAAAATACTATGAAAAAAAAACAATCTAAAGATGTGTTTTACGATCACATTATATAAAATTCCAAATTTCAGGGCTACCTTCCTGAACAAATAAATAACACGATTAAATAAAGTTCTTGGATTGAAATAGAGAGCGCTGGTTTTTAAAAATGAAAATTATAAAGAATTGACTCTGAACGACAATAGGATAAAACCAGCTACAGGTGAGTCCGTGGTTCTTTACCCGTGCGTCATCATTTAAACTATTTAAAGCATACGAAGTAAGTCGGAAATTGCAACTTAATAACATGCGGTAGCTGTTTTGTCTCTAGTTTTATGCGTGGAAGACAATGACGCTAGATTAAAAGTATGTGTTTTATCTCGCCAGGTATTAGTGACGCATGGGTAAAGAACCATGGACTCAACTGTATTGAAGTTAACTTTAGGTATTTAGTATTAAAAGTAATAGGGTACCGGACAGTAATCGAAAAAAAATCTAAGATGTGTTTTAAAATAAAGTTTGTTATACAACAATATCACTCAATAAAGATTTTTAAGAAATAACAATGATTTATATTTTTAAATCAATAAATAAAGTTGCGTAAATTATCTGTGACGTGTAAGAACCCAAACGCCAATCAGAGTGCGTAACGTCATATGTAGGTAGCCATAAGTAAACAACACTGCTTTGTATGTTATTTCGCGTTTTTCTACGATTTATTTGCATTTGTCTAAAAATATTTAATTGTAATTAGTTACGAATTGAAGGACTATAGTCATAACAGAACTTTAGTTATACATTATATCTCTAGTATAAGTTTGACTATTGGACCACATTTGATATATGGATGATTTTCTCTTGTTTAAAAGTTGCCAGTTCGGCTATCATCATCCTTTATTTTTGTTGAACACCTGTGTGTGAATTGTTTTCAGTCAAATGATTTCTGTTTTGCAGTTGGAGGTGGAGATGTCACTACTATCGCATCGTTTAGGTTTCCATCACTCGGTGGAAATATATGGATGGTGATTTTAGTGCATTTTCAGTCAGCGAGTAAGCTCGCTGACGACAACATATATCCTTGTACTGATGAGACCCAATAGGTCGAAACCGGTCTACAAGTTATGTTGTCCCTCTAACTGCAAACGGGAATTGTTGACTTCAATTCCATAATTTTTATTGCTTCGTTTTGTTTACTTTTGAGGGCTTGTTGATGGGAATATTTATTCCCGAAACTTGTACCCCCTTAAATTAAAATATTTTTGTGGCACTAGACTTTGAGTTTATTCCTTTGTTTACCATTGGACCACATTTGAGATATGGATGATTTTCTCTTGTTTAAATAAATAATAGGTTACTAATCTAATGGGTGGTTTTTATTAATAATTATTATTTTTAGAAGCGTAAGCGAGAGCTTGTTTGTGATGATACTTTCCATTGGCGACAAAATGGGTTTTGGGTAGACAAAAATGATATAAATTGGATTCAAATAGTAATGCACGAACACATCGAGAATTGGTACCCAATAATAAGTTGATGTAGTAGGTACATTTTTTTAAAGAAATTTTAAATTTTTTTTCTAATAACTATTTTTACAGGCGTGGAAGTGATTACAACTAGAAGAATGGTATGGCGTCCTGATGACGATAAAACGATAGGGAAGCAGGAAATAGGTAGAATCTCAATACCATTTTTTGATGATTTTTTAATATTTTAGTTACATATTATCCCTTAGGTTTTTTCTAATCATTATATTTACAGAAGTACAAATGACCTACAATTGGTATAATGGTTCGGAGTCCTATTGACGATATAGCGATAGGGAAGCAGCAAATAGGTATATTTTAGCACTTTTATCATCTTAATATCAATCTTTTGGTGAGTTTGTAATTTTTTTAGTAACATAATTTCCTTCTTTTCCAGGTAGGTCCCGAAGGAGATTAGCAAGGATTATAAGGTATTGTGACAACTTTTTTTCTTAACTTCAAGTGACATAGGTTTAAGTAAGTGCTAGTGATGAAGCGTTAGCAATGACGATAAAACCAAAATGTTGGAAAAAAAGTTAAGTATTTTTTTACTTTTTCTATATTGCCTGGTCATAATATTTTTTTGTTGCTGTAGGTACCTACTAAATTTTGATATAGGTGACAAGTTTCGAATAGAGGATTAAAATGGTAGTGTTATTCTGCCAACAGGAAAGTTTGAAAGCACCCTTTGCGACAGAATGCAAGTGGCTTTCAGAACTTTAGAGACATGGTGCAAAGAACAGTCGCTGTCTATTAACCCCAAAAAGACAGAGATGGTTCTTTTCACAAAGAAAACGAAACCTATGGGCTTACACGCACCCAGTCTTTTCAACGTTAAATTAAGCTTTGCTACAGAAGTGAAATACTTGTGTTATCCTCGACAGCAAGCTGACGTGGAACTCACACATAGAAAGCAGAGTTAAAAAAGCATTTATATCTTATGAGCAATGCCGCCGAACCATAGGACAGACCTGGGGATTATCCCCCAAGGTCACCATGTGGATCTACACGGCAATCATAAGACCTATGCTAACATATGGTGCTGTCGTCTGGGGCCTAAAGTGAAACAAACGACAGCTATCAAAAAATTAAACCAAATTCAAAGATCAGCATGCCTTCTCGTAACAGGAGCCATGCGAAGCACACCGACCAGCGCAATGGAAGTCATACTTGGTCTTACCCCCCTTGATATATTTGTTAAGGAGGTCGCATTGATGACCATGGTACGCTTTCGCACGGTTGGTATCGAACCCACTGTAGGGACTGGCACCTACAGGGATAGTCTGTGGAGGGAATCGATAAAAGTGATACCACTCTTACAGGCAGTCACGGATGCCGTCGCACCAAGATTTGTCTTTGACAAACCCTACAAAATATTAGCAAACAAGACAGCAGACCCCAACGTAGTGAACGCTCTGAGCGTATATACGGATGGATCAAAAACAAAGCAAGGTGTGGGATGTAGAATTTACTCTAGATCCTTAAGCCTAAAAACAAAATGGGCTATGGATGGCTTGTCAAGTGTGGTTCAATCAGAACTCACAGGCATAACCATAGCTGCAAAAGAATTAATCAATAGGAACATCACAGGCAGGAATATAAATATATATACAGACTGCCGACAAGCACTACTGACCTTGAATAGACCACGTTTCACTTTAAGTTTAGTAATAGAATGCCACCAATCTCTAACTGAGGCCAGCCAGAATAACGTGGTCACTCTCAGCTGGATCAAAGGACATGGGAACTCTAAAGGCAACCGCATTGCAAACAATTTAGCAAAGAGGGCTGCGGGCTACAGATATGTTAGCCCTCGCCCGTCTATCAAGCTAACATTGTCCGCAGTCGTGGACCTTATTAAACAGCACTCTCACCAAAAATTTATACAGTGCTGGGATGAAACTACGAACTGTGGACTGACCAGAGAGTTATTACCTCATCCTGGCGAGGAAACAGCAAAAAAATTTAAGGCATTGACCAGACAAAATCTCCGAACAGCTGTGGGAATCCTGACAGGTCCCTGCCAATTGCGACATCTCTTTAGGATGAAACTAACAAAATCGCCGCTATGCAGAGGCTGCGAACAAGAAGAGGAAACAGTAGAACACATTATGTATGACTGCTCTGCTTTTTCTGAAATCAGAAGATCCGTGTTGGGCGAGTATTGGCTTACACCAGCCGATGTCAGGGAGATCCCCCTCGGGAGCCTCATCACCTATTTTAAATCAATAGGCCTGGTGACATCCTGAGGTGAGGATATCCCTACACACGGGAGGATGCACAATGGGTCATATGTGGCCTCAGTGCTGGCTGAGCACTAGCTCGCCCCTCCCAAATTTCCAGATCCAGATCCAGAGGTAGTGACCACAAATGTACTTAAATGAGAACTAATAATCATTCGAAGAAACGATAAAAAGTGAGTTTTTATAAAAGCTTTAATTTTTTTTTAATAATTATTATTTACAGAAATGCTAGTGAGCACCAGAAATGGAATGGGTCGGCGCTCAATTGGTGAAATAAAAACAGGGAAATAGAAAATAGGTAAGTTTTTATACAAATTTTATCATTATATTTTTGAAATTTAGAAATTGGACAAACAAGAAACGACAGTAAGCAAAAATATATATGAGATATCTTAAAATAATTGGTTTACTAAATGTCACAGTTTTATTAATACTTTAATCATTGGCTTAAGTTATACTTCTTATCATGGACTTGATTTGTGTGGGGTTAAATGGGAAAAATCATTACATATGTAATGGTGTGAGTAAAAAAGAGACAGAAACACATATAAGGTATCAGTACATTGAAAAGAGATAGATATACAAAAAACAATCTGAGCTAATGTTTTGGAATATCATAGTGACGTATTACATTGTGTTTGACAGATTATTTTATAATTCTGTCACGTAAGTAAACATATAAAGTTTAGTATTTTATATAAGTAATATTAATAATAATATTCAGTAATGAGTATTGTATTGTAGTCTATACTACCGTCACATGGTTGCATTATATTTTGCACTATGGGGTTTTATAAACACTTTTTTTGTACATTGATCGTTTTATCGTTTAGTTTTCGTGTTTGAAGTAAGGACACACATCAACTGGTCTTATTTTTCTAAGTATTTATTTAATTGAATACAGTTAATTAAAAAAAAAATATTTCTACTTGCCTGTGTTTGTAGTTATTAAATTTTATTAGTTAACAGTGCATAGAAGTATAACTTCTGCCGGCAGTCCCACTGACTGCCACACCCTTTTTTTACTTTGTTTACTGTCAGTTGAGATTTATTTATTTTAAAGTTTTGGCTTTAAGATGTCGTATGAATAAGAAATAAGAAAAAGTATTTACAAGTTAGTTGGTGGGTACCCAAAAATGAAATCTGTTCAATATTCCATAATAAAAACATTTTATGCAGAACTATTTATAGAACAATAGTTTAGTGCATACAGGAAATACCATGTCTAAATCTCATAAAAAGTGGAAGTAAACGTACATTTACTGCACAGAGATCACGAAGATTGGCGAGAAGAACAAAAAACCAGGTTAGAATATCAATGAACAAACTGGTTCGTCAATATAGATTTTCTCAGATTACAATATCATTAAAATTGAGGAGGAATACTCTTAAATATCGAAAAAGACGTAAGTGCCCAAATACTCTCAAGCGTCACTCCTTCGTCTACCAAGATTCCGTCGCCAACCGAGGCTATGAATAATCATTATTTTAGATGAGGTTAACTATTTTAGTTTGAGTAATTCTAAAATAAAGGGAAACGATGAAATGTATACGGATAACGTAGACAAATGCAAAGACAAAGTAAGATACAAACATAAAGCTAATTTTGCACAGTGGTGTATCCCGACCGTTTGTGGAAAGAGTGAGGGATGAAGCTTTGAACAGTCAACTTTATATTAATAAGTACATTTACAAATTGCTTCAGTTTCTCCACGAACTTAATTGCCAATGACAATATTACTCTAAATATACCCAAAACTGGCTTTAACACCGCATAACTGTTGTTCCCAAAAACGAGAATCACCACAGGCTGGCCTAGTAGAGGATTTTAGGAAAGTTTATCATGGAGGCTACAAACAACAAGATGGAGAACAATTAAGACCGCGAAATTACGAAAAACGAAGAAAAATTGATCTAAATTCAGTCTAGAACCTCATAAGAGACATTCGAAGTTTCTGGTAGATCAGAAAGGCCCACTCCAGATTATTCGATAACATAGTTTAGTTGTAATTTATGATAACACTAGTTAGAATTTAAAACAATTTTTTCATAAAAAAAATCTTGTGTCAAAAATTTGAGAATATCGTCTCTAAAGTATTTATTATTCGTTGTATACATTTATTTTATTCTACTTATTTATTAATATATTAAAATGAATATGGTGATAAGTGCAGTTGACTCGATTCCAATCAGGTCAGGTAATAATAGTCAAGTATTATAGATATAATCGATTAGTTGGACACTGATTTAGTTAATTGATAACAAAGCTTATTAGGCTTGGAGGACATTAATATAACCAATCTAATTAACTTTGACATATACAGATTGTTGTTTGTCATGTAGCTCTTTTAAGAGTGAGATAGGCGTATATCTGATCATTTGTGAGGTTTGTTATATTTAAAAGGGATGTGTAATATGTTTTCCTCTTTTATACAGTTGTGGATTTGTGGATTTCTATCTTAATTTAATCTTTTTATATACGAAGACCATCCTTGTATTTTATTTTTTTTGATAAAATAATAAATACATGCACAGAAAAAATCAAAAAATGTACATTGGATATAGAAACTGAGGGGTGACAAAGATATCATAAGGAGCATTTGTAGACGATATGGTAATGATGGCAAAAAACGAAAACTTCCTCGCAGAAAAGCAGCAGAAAAGTTCCTCGCGGCGTCGGCGTTTTTGTCGGCAGCGGCTTTGCGACGTTACCAAAACTGTCTCGCTCGCTCGGCGCCGGTCATTGGGGTACCTGTTTGTGGCACATAGCTCCCTCTTTCCAACGACAGCCGTGATTTATATTTGTGGCTGGCACGAGCTGATGCCGACATAGCAAATGTTTATACATTCTTTTATCACTTTCTGGTTATTTTTAATATAAATACTGTCCAAATTACACTTATTTTTGTATGAATCAATCGGTTTCAATAATCTTGATAAACACACGAAAGAATCACCGCGCTATCTAGTCGGAGTCACGAGTTACACTGAATAGAAACGAGCGAGAGCGCCGGTTTCACACAGTTAAAGCAGTACCACCCCCGCCACCCCGCTCGACCCAGACCCGGACTCAAGGATATAACATCGAGCTGACTATATAAGTGAAATATACACACCACATTTTTGTTTCTAGGACTAATAGTTTTGTAATTATTAAGGTACGATGATATAGACCTTGTCGTTACGGTCCACTTTTTGTACCTGGTATTCGTATGTTTCGGCGCGATTTTAAAGACGTTTCACGTCAACAGAAAATCTGAGCCATTCATAACAAAGGAAGGACTAAGACATGGAGTTGTTTCAGACCATCCCTGTTTTTTAATTTTTTGAATGATAAATACATGCACAGAAAAGGTTAAAAACTGTACATTGGATATAGAAATTTAGGTGTGACAAAGATATAAGGAGCATTTGTAGACGATATGGTAGTGATGGCAAAAAACGAACCAGATTTACAAAAAAATCTAGATCTATAAATGATGTATACAAAGAATATCCAAAATAAATAAGGAATCTAGATCTGAACGAAAACAAAAACGAAAAAAATAAGAGACCAACAAAAACTAAACACAGAAATAGAGGAGCAATCCTTTTATATGTCTTTCAGCTGTGAAAGGATGATTCAAATACTGATGTATTCTTTTTTCTTATTCGTCTTTCGCAGTAACCAAACCAGACAAGCAACTCGTTCAAAATCTATATTCAGCTTGACCAAATCTATGTATTTTTATATCGCAGTGCGCACAGAGTTTTTTTGCGATTTTTACAGCGCGATTATAAAATCGTATCGCAAAAAAATAAATCGCATCGCGCGCTAGTATTTAAAGTAGTGACGCGAAGAGATAGAATAAGAAAGATATAAATTAGAAAAGAGTTAGATATATGACCACTATCAGAGTTTATTGAACAACGACAACTGAGTTTGTGGGGATACTTACAACAAATAGATAAAAAGAGACCTGTATAAAGCAAAAATGGCAATCAAAAATTCAGAAAAAGGAGGAAAGAGAAAGACCGAAAAAGATATGGAATAAGGAATTATATCAGAAATATTATCAAGGAGGGAATATCCATGAAAAGAAGCAAGAACAAAAAAGAATGGGCTCAGTTTGGTAAACACCACTACACCATATGAGTAAAGCCACTAATAACCCGATACATGGGTTTGCAGATGATAGCAACCACACTGTAGCAAAGCGCACAACCGCCCCATACCTCTATATATTCTGGAAGAGGACAGAAGATTCACAACGGCTTCTTTCAATCAAATATTTTTCTCCATCCAACTTAGCTACTCTTTGCAAAGCTCAAATACGGCCTAATCTTGAATATTGCTCGCATGTATGGGGTTCGGCGGCTCCGTCAAGGCTCGAAGTTCTTGATGCAATACAGAGAAGAGCAGTTTGACTAATAAACGACACCAGTATCACCAAAAACCTAGCCCCATTATCCCACCGAAGAGCAGTGGCTGATCTTTCCTTGTTTTACCGATACATAAACGGATTTTGATCAGAAGAACTCCGCTCTATAATGCCTCCACTTGCCAGACCACCCAGAGCAACGCGACGTGCCAACTTCATGCACCCTTATACTGTTCAATGCCTAACATCGAGAACGGATCGATTCGATCGTTCCTTCATCCCCAGGGTCTCCAGATTGTGGAACTCCCTACCTTCGCACGTCTTCCCCACTCGTCCTAACTTGCAGGCCTTTAAATCCCAAATTAATAAATTGTCTCTTCTGCCCCAATAGATGTTCTCGGTATATTTGTATTTATGTCTATACCTACGAGGACATCCTTAATAAAGAAAAATTTGGTTTCGGTATTCCTATCCTGTACTTTTTCCTACAAGATATGTCGATTTTTTCTTTTGTTACTCTTGGCCTATGTGCTCACAAATCAGTTTTCGTGTTAATTACTAATAATTATTTTTATGGTTTTATGCCTCAAAAACAAGTTTTTTTTACTTTTTTATTATTTTTTGGTATATTATTAGACCAAATTGTGATAATTTTAATACCTAGCCCTTTCAAAGAACAAAGAATATAGCGAATATGGAATCTTCATTTTTCATATTGTATGTAAATTCGATTTCTGAGAAATATTTTACCATTTACTGATTTGTAATTAGACAATAGCAGGCATTCCTAAATATTACAAAAATATTGGCTTAGATATATTAGAACCCGTATTTTTCATTTCTTTATTAAAAAAAGATTTATAATAATCGAAGGGTAACTAGTTATATTTGTATGCAAAGTTTGGACCTCACATACTAAGAATCTGCACATTAAATATAAGATATATGTTTATTTATCTAACTTATTTATATATTTTTTAACAGTACTTTTGACAATTTTGTTTACTAGAGGTATTTAAATTGGTTCTTCACAACATTTCCAATTATAATGTGGTAGAATATTTTTAAAATCATCAAAAATATTGTTTGGAAAAGCATTCAAAATGTAACAGTCACAATACAAACTCCAAATAGTAAACAATATTATGTCTTAAAACTGAACACTATACTGACGAATATTCTATCCTAGGAAATTTGATTATAGTCATTATCTATATATATATATATATATAAAGAACGGAGCGTTATGACAGTCTTATAATAAAAAAATAAAATGATACAAAGTATCTAACGTAATACTGTCAGATTTGTGCGTGGCTAGTGTTTACTAACTCAAATGCACATGATGCTGCGACGTGGATATAAATATCAACCAGTCCATAACAGGGCAAAACCAACTGTAGACATGTTTCGGTCTTGTTAGACCTCTTCAGTACAGTATAGGTTGTCTTTTCAGTCACTAATGAAGATACATCACCGTTATAGAAAAGCCGATATTTAATGTCAAACAGGTGGGAAAGTGGGTACAACTCGTAAATTTCGCAAGTGTGCCATCTATACTCCAAAAATAGCACCGTTGTGGTCGCTGTTGGTATTATGAGTTATTAAACGCACAAATTATTGACTAAATATGTCTGTAATGGTAATTTTACTTTGAATGCCTTCCATACTTTTAATGAAAAATTATGCCCATCACTTACTTAGTCTACGTGTTAGAAAATAATTTGGCTTAGGAAATGATACACGAATTCCTCTTGCCATGACGGTCTCTGATTTGCTGAAGGTGTTGTAACTGGACGGCAGACGGTATCATAGCGGCATGTGTTGGAGTTTGAGGAGGTCCAGGTTGCGATGGAAGCGATTGCCTGCGTCTACGTCGCAATGCAGGACTAAGATTGTACTTGACTTTGGCTTGTGCTAAAAGTTCTTTGAATACTTTGGTGATGTTGATGTTTTCTTTAGCTGAAGTTTCCACGAAGCCATTTTCCCAATCGACTGTTATCACTGACTCGGTTGTAGCAGTATCAATCTAGAAAATAATAATTTTAAATAGAAACAGTACAAAGGAACAAAAAATTATCGAATTTAAAAGACTAATCGCTTTTTTGTATTATGCTTTGACCCATTTAAGAAATGTTCCTCTATAGGTAGCAACTATAATACAAAAACATATTAATATACATTTATTTATTAAAACAAAATGAACTGTATTTTCAAGAGATAAGTATTGACATAATTTGTTAAATTGAATGATAAATATTACGACGTGCAAAAGAGAGATTGGAAGGAAATATTGAGAAATGGATAAAAGCGCTTAAAAGTAAGTTGGACGTAGATTGAGTATACGACAACAGACGAGATGAATGTTACCAACAGTCCAAAAGTGGGTCTGTACTAGAAAAGAATGGAGGGTTAAAGAGTGAGATGAATCATAAAATTAAGTTTGAATGGATGAACTGTAGAAAAATGAAAGCTAGACCGTCAAGAGACTTCTAAGACCAGCGTTTATGTATAAATCAGAAACCTGGTCAATAAGAAAAAAACAAGAGAGAAAGTTAGAAGTGGCGCAGACGAAGATGTAAGAGTAAGAAGTACAATAAAAGTGGGACAACTAAGCAAGAAAATCCAGGTTGGGATGGTTTGGTCATGTAGAAAAGAGCGATGAGAATTATGTGGGTAAAAAAGTAAATGAGTGTGAGATTGGGTGTAAGTGGAAGAGAGAAAGCCCGAAGTTGATATGGATGGATAAAATAAAGAGGAACTGTAAAAGAAAAAATGGAGAAAAGAGGATGCATTAAATAGATACAGGTAAAAAAATGTTGCGGGAAGCTAACGCCTACCCCAACTAGTCTTGGGATAAGGTTAAGAGAAAGAAGAGATTCTCAAATGATGAAACTAATTAAAACGATTACTTGTGAACTAGAATAAGAAATGAAGAAAAATATATTCTTTATATACAATCACTGCATCTCTTTTATATAGGTAAAAGTGTTAGAGAAGATTGTACTATCTAGAATCTAGTGATTGCTCCCAGCAGCTCCTCAGTTATTTGAACATTGACGAAATGGTTTTTTAAATGCTTTTTTCAACCACTTCACGAAACCTATGACTATCTAAATCGTAGAAATCCATAAAGAACAAAAAGTTACTAGATATTGAGAATGAGCTGGTGGTCGAGTTTTTACACAACCAATTTTATAAAATTCCCGGACTGCAATTGTAACGTTAAAACGTCCCAAAATGACGTTATTTCCCTAGCTAGTTCTATAAGTAGTAGGTTACATTTTAAGAGGATCATCAGTCTCTCCCAAACATGTAATTAAGGGCGCCAAAGAACAAACTACACCAATGATAATCACACATTCGTTTTAAATGATTTATTGCAAATTTCGAAAACAATCAGTTAAATATTTGAAAGTACCTTGTATTTGGAAGAGTTTAAACATAAAAGAACCGGATTGTTTGACGTACCAACACCTAAAGGAGAAAGAATTACTAAAAACGAGTAGAAAATGTCGATAACTGCAACACCGCTGACGGCAAATTTTTGAACTACAATTCTTAAACTAAGTACTTCGCACCAATATAGACACGGTAACAATAGTGTGGTGAAATTATTCATAATACAACATGATCAGATCGTTACAAAATTTTACGATATCTACTAATTGTTTATTAAAAAGTTATAAAAATATTAAATCCTACGGGCAGCATAGCTGATTTTGTTTAACAGATCGACAAGTATTTCGGATATAGAAAAATTGTGCATCAATTTTCTGGTCGGTTGTAATAAACTACACATCGTGACAAAAACAAATCTAAAAATCAGCACCTTGGTTAGAAAATTAGACAAACTTGACATTCTAGTAATTTAAACATTCCTAGTACGACAATTTTCTGGAGACAAATGGATTTTATGTTAATCTGACATTCAATTTTCCACATCCTCTTTGTTGCGCTTCTGTTTCATATCTTGTCTAGGAAAACTAAAATGTAATTAGAGGGAGAACAAGACAACTACTCGGTCTCTCTATATAACGAACGAACATTGTAACGAGAGGAGAGCATAAAATTCGTAAGAAGCTTAGGAGTATTTCAGAAAGGGTGAATTTGAACCTCAATTTACTGTTATGCTGAGCCAGATTAGAGAACGAACGGTTTAGAGTAACAAGAGCGTCAAAAACAAAACAGCTATTATTTTTTATACAAAAATGTTGACAACCCAAAAAGTATTTGTTTGACTACCAAAAACTAAAAAAAATCAATGAAACAAAATAGAATAGAAAGCAGAGATATACAAATCTGGTAACTTTAGATAAAATGATAAATAGATTCGGCCAAACCAGAAACCGATTAGATAATTAAATGGAATAATGTATCGTTCAAAAAAAGGAAAAATAACAAAAAATCAGTTTAATAAACTCTGCTAAGAACGAGAAATCGAAAAACAGTACCAAAGCAAAATAATATTAAGAGAGAATGACTAAAGGGAGAAGTTGTAATAGGGCTACAAGAATGGAAAAAATTGCAGACGCTGAAATAAAAGTATCGTATGAAAGATAATGGATAATACCGGGAAAAACAGATGGAAATCAGATAGACCACATCCTAGTATCCAAAAATGGAAAACAATAGTCCAGGACATCATATAGAGGGAAAAACGCGGATACTGGCAATTTTCTAGTAATAGAAGAAATAAATATAAAATAATTAAAACAGAGAAGATAAATAAAGCAAAAAAAATGGAACCTGGAAAAGTTAAAAGTACAGGAAATAAAAGACCAATATGAGAGTACCCTAGAGGTAAAAATAATAGAATTAAACAACACAGAAGAAATGTGAAAATAAAAAGAAGGAAGGAATGGTTTGATGCAGAATGCGAAATTAAAATCAAAGAGAAGAATCAAGCAAGAAATAAATGGATATTAACTATAGAAGAACAACATCGAAGTGAATACAAGGAAAAAAGCAAGATGCAGATAAATCCTGCAAAAACAAAAAAATAGCAATGGATTGAAGAACTGCTAAAAGACCTAGAAAAAAATAGTAAAAATAGCGCTAAACTATTTAAATATCTAAAAAAGCAACAAAGAAAAAATAGAGCAGTAACTAAAATTAGCAATAAATCATGGGAAACGCATTTCACAGAATTATATAGATGCAAAGAAAATCCGGAAGAGGAAAAATTTGTAACAGAAGACAAGAGAGATAATGAAATAAAGACACCAACATATGAAGAATACCTAAATAGATAAATTAAAAAATCAAACTGAAAAAACACCGTAGCCAGATGAAATTCCTAATGAACTGGTTAAAAACGGAGGGGAAAAAGTATTACGAAATGTTTATAAGTTAATCGCTAGAATATGGGAAATAGAATAAATGCCCGAATAATGGAAGGAAAGCATAATGATACCAATAATTAAAAAAGGAGAACGGTCAATTGAGATACAGGACAAGATATTGTCCTATTTATTAAAGCGTAAAGACTGAGGTGAAGAGGACACAGAAACAAGAACAAACGAACTCCTGATCGAAAAAGTTATTAGATGGAAACCAGAGAACGAAAGACCGAAAGAAAGATGGGCGGACCAGGTGGATAGAGATATTAAAGTCATGAAAGTGAGAAACTGGAGGGAAATGCATCAATAGAAAATAGTAGAAGAAATTCGTGGAGAAAGCCAAGTCGCTTAATAACTTGTGAAAAGAAACATGAAGAAAGCGGACTGATTCACCACGTTAAACGAATAAAATAGATCTATGTAGAAGAGCGGCAAACATCCTACTAGGAAATGAGACGCCTTGATGAAAGATAATGTGGAGAGGGATTCAGAAGAAATATTAATTTCAAGAGCTTAATAGAAAGAAGCAAGATGGTAGACCAAGACGGTCATGAAGGAAAGAAATTGGAATACTAAGTAAGAATGAATGTTAATGAAAAAATAATGATTCCAAGGATACAAATGGAAAGACGATAGAAGAGTAGCCCAATGCAATTTTAGGATAAAATTGAAGCAAAAATCTGTAAGAAGAAAATAATGAAGGAATTATGACTCCTACATTGATCCCACTAGTCCATAGAAAGACAAAAAATTTAGACCAAGCCCCCCATTAAGGAAAAATCATGTTATGTAAAGTCTGAAGAAAGGCAATTTAAATAACACGGAAGAAAGGAGTGTTTATTAATAAGAAGGTTCAGAGAACCAGCTAATGATTACGTAAAATTTTATCGTTTTTGAAACGAATTTGTTGCACATATTTGTTAATGATTATTTTTTTCACCTGTCAAAATATCACAATTTTGTGATTTCGTCCAATGAAAACGCTTAATCTTCAATGTTTTATGCTAAATCTAGCCAATCATTCCGGTTTATATTAATTATTTTTTTGGACGGATGTCAACTCGCCGCCAAATTTCGCAGGTAGATTATGCTGCATGTCAACTCGCCGCCGAAAATTTAAGGATCGTTTTAATCTAACAGGTAAATTCGTCGCCGACATGACTTTCTTTCAAGAACTTGACGATTCAAATCACATTTTATATTTATATTAACAATATTATTTTCAAGAAACCTAATAACAAAATACATACAATAGCAAAAAATTTATAAATGAAACACTAGAAAATTTCAGATAATAGATATATTTGATGAGAAATTCAATTGTACAGTAAACAACATTAATTAACTATCAGATTAGTTAGTCATTTTGGTGCAGATAAATATGAGATACATTTTACATAATCTAATCTTGTTTTATTGCCTAAGTCATAACTATTTACAAGTTTCTCGATACATTCTAACTTATGCTTGACATTTTTATCTTTGATCTTATTAGGTATTCTTAAACTTTGTATTTTTATGTAGCTTTCTGTTTGACATTCTTTGAGTTTCTGAATAAATATATGTATTGATGGATGTGTAAAATAAAATGAAGCATTGAATTTGGCATGGAAAGACTCACAAGCGTTGGTCGTTCTTGTTAGTGACGCACTGTTTTCTGCCCACATAGAAGGAGGAAATACAGCGTTTTCCACTATATAATTTTCTAATAAATAATCTGCATATTTATCTAAAAGATCACTTTTAGGTTTGTATGCCATAAGATCAAAAACAAAGCAGTCTTCCACTTCGTTTGGACTTAAATATGTTAATCCGAATGTATGCTTAAGCCATTTTCCAATCTCTGTATTTGTCTTATATTCTGAACTTAATCCAACAGATTGAATTTTTCTATACCAAAAACGGCAACCATTTAATTTTGCTCTGGGCCAGATATTTAATAATGCCAAATGAATGGACTTTTCAAAATCTACAAACACAGTATTTGGATCGAAACAGAGTGAATATTTCTTAAAAGCATTACTTTTCAATAAAGAAAAACACGTTTCGTATGCATGTACACTTATGTTGGGAAGTAAACAATATATTAATGGAACGTAATGTCCATTTTCAAAGACGTGAATTGTGAAAAATTGATAAAAAAACTTAGCGCAATATGTAAATGTTCCGTCCATGTACCAAATAGGAACGTTGCTCAAAACACGAAGATTTGTTTCACATGTAAATACAATTATATTACGTTCGGCATCGTTTATAAACAAAAAATTTTCCGTTTTACTTGTTAAAAGAGTATCAGAAATTTGTCCCACAATGTTATGCACATCATGTATATTTTTAGGCAGCCTACCTGGTAGCACTTTCTGGCGATGATTGTAAATGATTTTTCTAACGTAGTTGACATCAGTTGTGGTGAGTGTCTCTGGCAAATTGGAACTTAGTGCTTGACAAATGATTTTTGATGGCCTCTCTGTGATGTCCTCTTGAGCTTTTCTTTTGCAAGAGTTTGCTAATATTTTTCTAATCAATACGGAGTCATCCATTTCATGATCATGAACACCTTGTTTTCTCGAAAACACATTATCTGGTCCCAACGTGTAAACTCTAACCTTACAGCTTCTTTTGCAACACCTCCAACTCACTTCGCCACTTTTTAAAACTTTATCTTTTGAGAACGTAAAGCTCTCCATGACAAGTAAAAGTTTTCCGCGTTCGCTATTCATAAACGATATAGACATTTTCGATTGTTAGAATTTCGGCTGTTTTGTAAACTAAAGATTTACAGACCGTAATCATTATATTTATATAAAAAAAAACATTATATGGTCATTAAAGCTAATTACACTATCCTTCCGGCGGCAAATTGACATGTAGGCTTAAGAAGCACCCTGTGGCGCCCAGGTAGTTAAGGATTATTGGCGTCGAATTGACGCCCGCCCATTTTTTTCACCTGTCAAAATATCACAATTTTGTGATTTCGTCCAATGAAAACGCTTAATCTTCAATGTTTTATGCTAAATCTAGCCCACGAAGTATAGATACCAGGAGTTTAATTTAAACGTAATATTAAAAAAATGGTCTCAATTTAGGGGACAGAACTATTGCCGGTAGAGTGCGCTCGTGTTCCTAAGATACTCGTTTAAATCCTTACGCGGGAAGTTTTGTTACTATTGACAGCTTTTATGACAACTAATTTTAAATATATAAATTAAGATTATATATTGAATTTAATTTCGCGAAATTTAAATGTCATAAACATCGGTTCTTATAAGGCTCTATAAGTTCTTATGGTTACTCGCGCCGCCAGTGGTAAAAATAGAACTATGATCTGGGTTGATTATTCAGACCAGAAATATTATGAAAAAGCCTATACCGTGTAGACTCCTGGTATCTAGTCTTCGTGATCTAGCCAATCATTCCGGTTTATATTGATAAAACCATTAGTGGTTTTACTAGGGGCATGGGTCACTAGCGCGCCGCGGTCAGAAAAATATTGAGGTAGTCCTAATCTTCATAGGACACTTGCGCGCCAGATCCCTTTGGGGTATAGGACGGTTGCGCGCCGATTACCTGTTCGTTAATATTAAAATTTATTCAATTTAAATTTAAATTAATAGGAAATAATACACTCATAGTTTCATAGTTTCATTTAAGATTTTATTTTTTAACATATTGGTATGAAATAGATTTTACAAAATTATATCTAGTAATACGTCCATTTCTGTATAAATTAATTAAATTACTAACTTATTCATTCCGTTTTTTGTAATTAATGTTCCTAACAGTTATTGGCAAATGAACGCTGTTTATCTTTATATACGTGTTTAGTTGTACATCTTTTTAGAACATTAATAAATTTAAAAATATCTGGATGAGAGTTGTAAAAACTTGCGTTAAATTTGCTGTGAAATGACTCGCACGCATTCGTGCTTCGTTCCGTAGTGCTAGAACAAAATGCCTAAATATTTGGCGTAAACGAAGAATCACTGGATATATAATTGTCAACCAAGTAATCAGCGTATTTTATGACAGACTCATTTTGTGGAATTTCTGAATACAAATCTTCAGCAAAACAATCTTCTACTTCACCGGGATCTAAAAATGGCAATCCAAAGGTCCATCGTAACCACCGACCTATTACCGATTCCTTATTTTTGTGTTCTGCAACCAGCCCTAAATTTTGTATTTTCCTAAACCATGACTGGGTTAAGTGAAATCTGCATCCAATAATTTTTATTTCCGGGCACATTTTTTTCACACCAACGTGTATCGCTTTTTCGAAGTCGCAAACAATTTCTGTTGGCTTCAAACCTAAATTGACTGAATTACAGTAATTGTCTAACAATTTAAAGGCCTCAAAATTCTTATTGGACAGCAATATAAATACCAGCGGCATGTAGTGTCCATTTTCCACTATATGTATAGTAAATAACTGTATAAAAAACTTTGGACAGTACTCAAAAGTACCATCAACGTAGATGTTTTGACGGGAACATAAATACCTTACATTTGATGGGCACGAAAATAAAATGATATTTTGCTCTCGGTTATTGACTAACAAGAAGTTTTCGCCTTTGTTGGTTGTGCAGAGGCAGGACTCGAGAGCATCGTGAACATCTTCTTTAGAGCGAGGTAGAGGTGGTAAAACACTTCTTTTTGATCTGTAAATACTTTTCCGGATATTTTGTATATCTTTAATTGTAACGTCTATGTCCATAGGTCCTTGGTTAATACCATTATTGATTAGTTTAGATGGTCGTTCTGATATATCGTCCATAGCTTTTCTCTTAAGACCGTTTTGTAATTTCTGGTACAGTAAAGAAACAATTTTTTACATATAAATTACTACTTAATAAGTATAATAATATATTATTAAAAGTATAGATTATATTACCTTTACGTCCAAGCAAACCGTAAAAGTGACCGCGGCGCGCAAGTGACCTACACCCTTTACTAGTATTGATAAAATTATAGAACTGTCAAAAATTCAATAACAATATTGAACAATCAATTTTCTTGTTTATAAGTACCTTACTATAAATCAACATTCATTTATATTATCTAAATATTCTAAAATATATTTTGTTATTATTATTATCACAATTCAATTATTCATCTAAACGATAATGAAAAATCAAATATGTAGGTACTATAAAACTAACCTGCTTCCTGGTTCTGCATGCATTTAAAACTTTTATATGCCTACAGGCAATGGTCTTGTAGGTAAACTTTAAATAGATATACCTAATAATTTTTATTTTGGTAATTTTCTCTTTAATAATATAATTGTATAAATAGGTATAAAATAAATATTTATTCAAATTATAACCCTATTTTCACGACGCTCACGACAACTGACAACTGTCAATACTATCTAGTGTACAAGATAAGTTAATAGGAAGGGTAACGGCATTTCGTTTGTGTTTATTATGAAATATAAGTTGTTCTAGGAAGTTGTTTAAATAAAGTAGTTTTTGTACAGAATTGTTCAAAAAATAATCTTCTCAAATACCACTCGTCCTGTAATATTTTACTAGATAAATTTTTATTTTCCAAACTCAAACTTTTTTATTTTAGGCAAAACTACTCAAACAAACTGAATATGATAAAATCACTCGTCCTAAGGACGTAGTTTGTTTTCGTATTTTTGCCAAATAAAAAAGTTTTCGTGGAAACTAAAAATTTATCGATAAAATTTTAAGGACTCGTGGTATTACCTTTGATTATATTTATTTTCAATTTAAGTCGTTTTTTCCCAACGTGAATTTTCTTGACTATATTATTTATTTTATCGTTTTTAATGTTAATTAACATTTGCTTATTTCCTTTTTATGTTTTTATTGAAAAAAAATATATAAAATTTGATAATAAATTTCATTTAACAACTGTGGTGGGTGCTCTAATAAGCTCGTTCAAACCTCGACGAAAATATGAAAATGTTCTCCATAAAAATGACATTAAAACCTAGTTACTCCACGGAGGTAAAAACGTTTTTAATGCTGAGGAATAAGCATTAAATGCGGATATGGTGTTCATATTTTAAGAGATAAAGGAACATTAAAATTGCATGTTTAAAGGGAAATTTTTACTACTATTAAGAGATTACATTTAAGAATAAAGTATGTAATAAATTTTTAATTATACATTCTACATCTTGAAGAATATGGATTGTCTATTTTGGTTTCCATTACGGTAACTTTTATGAAATGGGTTTCATACAAGATTTTTCCATTAAACTTTACATACATAAAACACTATTTTATAATTCTGAAATAATAAAATACATTTTGCATCTGAAAGATTGTAAGAGCGGTTTCAATGATAATATCAATATTGTTTTTGAAACAGTCGCAATAATGCAAAAATCCGTTGTAAAAGAATAGATATTCAAAATCAATAAACATTTCCATACACCTTTACGTGTATATCTCTTAACTCTACAGACGAAACGAACATAATGCTAAAATGGAATCCGAGAAATGTTTTTGGATTCCACAGTTTTTTATGACCGATTTTACAGTCTAACGATAAAGCGACTATACCTATGAGAAATGAGGGTTGCTTTTAGAAAATATTTGTTTAGATTTTATGGTAATATTTCGAGTTTAAGATAGTTTGAAAGGAATATCTATCAAAATGTAAAAGTAGCAAATATACATTCAGACACAGCACCTAATAAATTATTTTGTACAAATAAACTTATTGTAGCTGTTCCATTATCTAGATTATAAAAGTCAGTAATGAAGCTCCAGCTAAAATTTCTACCATTATACGTTCTTAATTAAAGCTAACCTTTTATTTTGATATTTTGTGTAGTGTTAGTTGTTGTTAAAATATTGGCGTGTTTACATGATGCCAGTAACTGGCGCCAGTCTTACTGGCATGCCAGTGCTTGATTAGGACAGCGCTGGACTGGTACGTTTACACGTATCCAGTAGCTAGCGACAGTCTCACTGGCACCCTAGTTCCTACTTGGTGAAGTTTACCCTTCACATGTACGCCAGTCACTGAAACGCTGTGTTTACACGTGTCAACAACCACTGGCGCGGGGTTGGAGGGGACGCGGACGAGCGCCACTGGCATGAAAAATAGACCAACTTTCTATTCGAGACAGCGCTGGCAGACAGCGCTGGACTGGCACAAGAAAGTGTTTACATGATGTACCATGCCAGCGCTGGCATACCAGTGAGACTGGCGCCAGTCACTGGCATCATGTAAACACGCCTTTAAATTAACTTACCTCTCGATCTCCAGTTAAATCAATCTTGTTGCCAACTACAACAATCGGTACATCAGCCGAACATTTCGTCTCGTGAATTTGGTCTCGTAAAGCTCTAGCTTCTTCAAAAGTTGTAGCGTCTGTTACATCGTAAACTAATATGAAAGCATCCGCAGATGATATCGATAAGGCCCTCATTGCTGGAAACTCGTAGGCCCCGGATGTGTCCAAAATATCTAAAGTTAAATGAACCTGTAACAGAAATTGTTCATATTAAACGATGTATTCGTTTAAACGTGCAAATGAGCAAAGCATTATTGGCAAAATATTCTTTCAAAAAACGAGTAATATCCAAAGATTATAAAGATCTTGGGACAGGTAAAAATCCTATTCAGCATTTCTCCTCTACACATTGTTTTAAAGTGGTAAAGCAAAACTGGTTTTTAAGGAAACCTATATTATTTGATCAAAACCAATTTAAAAAGAAATATATACTACTGGGGCAGTAGAGACAATTATTTTATTAATATGGGATTTAAAGAACTGCAAGTTATGACCAGTGGGAAAGAAGTGGGACGGTAGGGAGTTCCACAATCTGGAAACCCTGGGGATAAAGGAACGATCGAGTCGATTCGTACTCGATATCTGGTACTGAACAGTATAAAGGTGCATGGAGTTGGCATGTCGCGTTGCACTGGCCTGTCTGGCAAGTGGAGGCATTATAGAGCGGACTTCTTCTGAGTAAAATCCGTTTAAGTATCGGTCAAACAAGGAAAGATCAGACACTGTTCTTCGGTGGGAAAATGGGGCTCGGTTTTTGGTGATACTGGTGTCGTTTATTAGTTGAACTGCTCTTCTCTGTATTGCATCAAAAACTCTGAGCCTTGGCGGTGCCGCCGATCCCCATACATGCGAGCAGTATTTAAGATTATTTGAGCCTTGTAAAGAGTAGCTAAGTTGGATGCAGAGAAATAATTCTGTGCTCTAAAAAAAAAGCCTTCTTTCCTGGTGCAGTTGCTATGGATGCAATATCTTCGTTCCAGAGTAAGTCTTGGGAGAACGTTATACCAACCACTGTAATGGAGTACTTCAGAATCTGGGTACCTACTTGTTTGTAAAGTATAAAGCCATGTGTTTGTAAAGGCACTCTAGAGTTTCCAAACATTGACTTTCTCCTACGATTCAGTGCCTCACAATGTATAGTATGTGTTTTACAGTTTCAGGTTTCCTGCTGCATAATCTGCAGCCTGGGTTTCTATTAATTTAATGGTCACATTGTTTGTAGGTGTGCCTTGACCAGTAAATGGCACGTAAGAAATCCAGTCATGACTTGTAGCTGATGATTCCTGCTGGTTTTATGCAGTGTTTCAGCTCTTCTGGCACACCATTCTGAAGCGTGCTTGCCGTAGATGTGTTCTCGATATTGGTGGTGATGTCTACCAATCCAGGCATTCATTTGGCTCTGGACCGTAGTTTTTGGTACCTCTAGAGCTGATCCTTTTCTCGCAAGTTTATCAGCCTTTTTATAACCTTGTATTCCTCGATGTCCTGACACCCCAACTAGTTTGACACTGTAATGTTCTACACCAAAAGGCAGCATATCGAGTTCTTTTCGGTATTGATGTATTAGTCTGAAAACCACTTTAGGGGTCTTTATAGCGCCAATAGCCACCTGACTATCCGTGCATTATGTAGATTTATAAAATTATTTTCACTGGCGGATTGCAACATTGTATATACTTCTGCTTGAATCATGGATTTATATGTTCTCTAAGTGTCACAATTTTTTACATTTCCGTCACTACTGTAAATTCCTAACCTGAACTCCCTTCAGTCTTACACTTGACTGTGTATCAGTTGTAACCCTGAAGCTTAGGTTAAGTGCTCACATTTTGCCATTCCTCATGTGGATGTATTTCAACCTGAAATATTGTCTTAAGAAGATTTGGGAACCATCTGGTCTGATTTAAACTCCCAGATGTGTCTTCAAATTCTCGTTTTATTTTGTTGTGTCTTGATCTAACAAAAATGTTGCTTGTATTTTCTTGCCGTCTGTAGAAACCCATCCTTATTATTAGATTTAAGTGTCCCTCTTAATTCAGAGTTTATATTTTATTTAATATACAAAGTCTCTTCATATTTAATGGATGTCTTAAGGTAAATTTATCATTACAATTTTTTTTAACACAAAAAAAAATGATATTGAGGGTCCCCAATTAATTTTAGGATACGTAGACATTCCTACGTAAGTTTTTATATAATTTACTGATATTTAAAATGAAATTAACTTGAAAAAAATAAAAATTTGCTTAGTCGGCGTGAATTTAATTGGCCGAAAATATTTCCATATTAGTTTTTATACAGCTAAAGCAAATGTAGAAGAAAGACATCACTCAAAAAGAAATGTTTTCAACGAAGTAAATTTCATGAAAGTATAATGCTCAACCTCATAGTAAAATCTGGTATGAGCGATACTTCCGGCAGTTTGTACGCTCACATACCAAGATATTTATGAATCTAACATTAGAATGCATGAAATGAAAAAACTGTTTCGTGGCAATGTATAAATTTTTCCCCCTATCATACCATTCGAATTGGTATGCACGACTTTTCCGGTTGAAAATCATTTTTTCTTAATGTAAATGATATTTCACTCGAAAATTTATAAGATTAATAATAATCCGTAATGACAGAACAAAATAAAGGAAATTTAATAATATATTATTTATTTACAAGGGACAAGACAGGACAAGAGGTTGATGGGTAGATGAAAGAAAGTTTATAGGAGTGTTGAATTTGAGAACCCTGTTGTAGGATTTATGTCCTTTTCAGGGAGTGGATAGGAGTGTTTGGATGGTGTTAGTATCGGTGTCGACCCCGCCCTTACAAACTTCTCCATTTGCAGCAGGTTGGATATCTTCATCTGTTGGTATTGCATCTTCTTGCCATCCATGGAGCTTAAACGTACCTAAACACTCTTTTCCCTTTGGTGTGTGTTTGAGTGTTGTGTGGAAAGTGGTGCAAAGTGGGGTTGGAAGATTAACACTGTGGCGTGTTTCTTCCATTTGGCAAGCACGAAGGGAACCACAGAAACCTTCGCCAAGTGCCCATTTTTTTTTGTATTCAGTACTGTGGTGGCACCATTTACTTTTTTTTTATGGTCAAGCACAAGCACTGCAGGAAAAATCCTTTAAGGCGCTCTGGAAGCGGTGCGTGTGCGAAAAAAGCGATTCACGTTGGTCTTGAATCGTTGGAGGTTATATTCGGTGGAAAATACGGCCTCAGAAAGGCCGTTACACAGAGAGGATGTCCTTCAGAAGAAAGAGTTCTTAAACAATGATGATCGAGGAGTATTAAGTTGAACCACATAGGGATGGGCGGAAGTGGTTTGTCGTGTATTTCTGCTATGAATTGCTCTAGGTGGAATCAAGCGGGCAATGTCAGTAGAACACTTGCCATGGAAATATTTGTAAAAGAGGGTCAAATCACCAACCTGTCTTCGATGTTCTAAACTGTCGAGGTTCTTGGTTAGCTCGTGGTCACCGATCAGACGAATGGCTCTCCTTTGGATGGAATCCAACAACCGAAGGGTATGCTTCGGTGCAGAACTCCAGACATGAGAGCAGTATTCTAGTGATGGTCGAATCTGGGCTTTGTAGAGTGTCAAAAGTTGTTGTGGTGTATACAGCTTTTTGGTACGGAAAAGTACACCGAGTTTCTGAGAAGCTGTCTTGGCGATTGTTACAACGTGATTATGCCAATACATATTTCCTCCCAGATTGACACCCAGTAAGTTAATAGAGGGTTTTCAGGTATTCAGGAAGGTCCCTGTCTAATGTATATTTATAATATTTTCGGCCAAATAAATCCACGCCAACCAAGCAATCCTTATAGGATTAAGTGTTAACTTTTAATTTTTATTAAAAACTTAAGTAAGCTTAATCACGGAGCATTCAGGATTGGTGGCTCCTCGCCATGTTAAGAAAACGATTAGTAACGCTATTTGTAAAGGAAAATGTATAAGCCATCTCTTAAAGAAATTTAAAAGAATACATTTTCAGCATCTAATTTTTTATCACAAATCATATTACTCTACAGTCACACATCAGTCACATCACCTATCCTTTAGATCTATTTAAAATAGGACACAGTATTCTGGAATTTCTAACATTAATAATTTGAAAAGATTCCATAAGTTTCATTATACTGCAGTACAATCGATCAGACAACTTTTCCAAACAAAAATAAAACGCCAAGATAGAAGGTAATGCAAATTTTAGAGGTTTCAATTTACATATTATATTAAATATAAATCACTTACCCCACTGACATTAAAATCTCCATGATGCATTTCCTCAACGGTTCTTTTATATTTTGAAGAAAATGTCCCGTAAAGAAATTGGCTGATAATGGAAGACTTGCCAACTTTCGCTGAGCCCATGACTACTATCTTATGCCGCACTTTTGCTGTAGGTAAAACGCTAATCCCGTGTCCAACGTGGTCGTTTTTCTCCAAAGACTCGGCAACTTCACTCTTCTGTGACCTGAAAACTCTAATATTGTAATAATATTTGGCTCTTGAATTTTTAATTCAGATATAAATTAAGAGAAAGTTAAAAACCTAAATATGAACCACCAAACTTTTCTTTTTCAAATACAAGGTTGGCAATATATAACTGACTGAGTTGAATTTTAGATACACGTATTTCAGTAGGTAGTGCGGTAGTAGTTACAAAATTTCGGTCGAAATAATGTGCTCAGTGTCAATACCATTCGTCAGTTGGTGTGGAAATTTGAACAAAGAGGTGAAGTAAAAGATTTGCCAAGTTCGTGACATGTTCGAACTGTTCGTACTGCGGAAAATGCTGAGAGATTTCATGAAAGTGTTGTGGAGCACTATTTTAAAAGAAGACGTGCATTTGCGGCCATACAAAATTCAATTAACCCAAGAACTGTAGCCTAGATACTCTGAAAGTCGCCGACAATACAGTGATGCAATATATCCAAAATAACGATTTTTACCGACAAATGATTTGTTAATAAACAGAAAGGCCATTTTGGGCATTACAGAACACATTTGTTATCCATGAACGACCACTACATCCTCGAGTCACAGTTTGGTGCGGTGTTTGGTATGGAGGTGTCATTGGAGCTTACTTCTTACTGTCCTCAAATCCAACAATCTAACCTGCAAAACATGTGGTTCCAGCAGGATTTGAGCAACTTGTCACATAGCTAGGGAAATAATTAATCTTTTGCGAACAATCTCTCTTGATTTGGTACTGTAATCTGGTCACTAAGGTCATCGGATTTAACTGCTCCTGACTTTTTTTATGGGAATTTTTAAAAGATATGAGTTATGCCAAAAAACCAAATACTGAAGATCAGCTGAAGAACAATACTTACTTACGGAAGCGAATAAAAGTATTCCCCTGGAAACCAAACAAACAGTGATGAAAAATGTGTTACGGAGGGCTCAGGTTTACTTCAGGTTTGCTTCTAGAGGCGGACTTTTGTCGAATATTATTTTTCATACTTTCTTACTTTCAATAAAGTATAAAGATGAAGAGAATGTATGTTATTTCTGGTAACAAATCTTCAAGATACAAATCAGTCAGTTACATCTTGCTCACCTTGTACTAAGGCAGCATTTTTATTCATATATGCATATGTGAGGCAGTGATTAAATGAAAATCAGATTTTGATTCAGATATAAACAAACTAGCAGCCCGCCCCGGCTTTGCACGGGGATTAAAGAAAAATAACAAAAGCCATTAAATTTATTGGGTCAACGCTTCCCTGTAAACAATATTACATGTTGTTTTATTTTCTGGCAGTTAAATAAATTGATTTTCAGGTGCTCCGACCCGCCTTAGGCGGTTGGCCATGAGGAAAACCGATCCCTACTAATTGGAAGGTTTGACTTTGAGACTTATTATTAGTAAAAGCGAAAGATGTTTTGATAGGAAATTGAAGCGGTTTAAATGGATTTGGTAGATCAGTTGAGATCATCGGTATCCTCAGTTTATGAGCTAGTTGACCAGCTGGTGGTTTAGTTATAATGGTTGCTACAACTTAATTGTCCTTTAATTCCTTTATAAGTAGCCTCGTCCCATTGCACATGCTAAATTTGTGATATCTGTCGTGATTATGAAATAAGTTATTTTAATAAGGATTAATACCAAGATAAAAACTTTTAAAAAAATAAAAATTTGTTATTGTGACGTAACTATAACAGTTAGACATATGCTGTCGCGGCATTTTTTGTAGATATTTATATATTCTTCAAAATCGTAGTACATTATTTTATTCTATAATCAATAGTATTCTCAGCGCACGCGATGTAAGGATTTTAAGGTTATTTTTGTTACATTAATGGCATTTTAGTAACGATCCCTATTTTTTTTTAAGGAAACATAGCCTATGTCACTCGGGAATAGTGTAGCTTGCCAACGGTTAAAGAATTTTTGAAATCGGTCCAGTAGTTTCGGAGCCTATTCTATTCAAACAAACAAACAAACAAACAAAAAATCAAACCTTTCCTCTTTATAATATTAGTATAGATAACAAACACTTATTCTGCTCTCTTATAATAGGTCCTGATAGATTCGAACACCACATTCTGTTCGTGTTTGAATTAGACTACGTTGTCTTATTGTTAGTTTTACCTTTGTAATTTTTGGAATTTTCATTTAAAATGCATACCTAAACTTAAAAATGTGGATTCTATAAATGCGCCAAACCATCTAATTTAAATTAAGACATATTTGAGATAAAGGTCGTACAATGAAAGTTTTACTATATAACGGCACACACCGTGTGCTTTTTGGAACGAAGTTCATTACGGCAGGCTTGGAGGAGATAGGGGTTTTGCTGCGCGACCGAAATGAAAAAAAAGTAATAGTAAAACCGTAAGAAAAAGTCCGTGAAATAAACCGTTAAATGAGACGTGCGCAGGCGCTACAGTCGTATACACAAGCGAGTAGTGTATAATACCTTTCTCTTTCTTCCTCAAGCCAATAGTTTCAGCAATAGAATTTAATGACGAGACTGATTAATAAGAATTACTTATAATAATAATAATAATAAACTTTTTTGGTCCTCCGTCCAGAAACAATACTATTAATTACTTCAAAATCGACCGGAAAATAGCATTTTCCGGCCTAGGCCGGCAAAGTAGCTTTTAGATTATCTAAAGAGATGGGGCTATGAGTTTAAATTTTAAGTCATCAAAAATACATAATGAATAATACAAATTTTAATTAAATTTATTCAAAAACAGCGTATAATATACCTACTAAACTTACCTCTAACTTTTTCTACAGATAAGCAGGATTCTAATTTACATTTAATTTCTCTCACAACTTGTATTATAAAATTTGACATTTATGTCAATTTATGAAAATAGTTCATTGTCTCATCTTTATATAAACATCTAATCTTGTATGTCACAAAGTAAAAAGTTTTTGAACTTGTTGTGTTTGCAACATATGTTAATTAAAACACTAATAACTGCTGAAGCTAAACACGTATATTAAGTATTAAACAAGTTATTACACAATACACAACAACACAACTATAATATTAACATCCAATGTGGCGCTTATATCTGTCGGCTGTCTTCTAGTCAGTGGTCTTAGTATAGGTAGCACAAACGGTCAACTGTTGAACATAACAGAACTTTTAAAAATATTAAAAATTAGTCGGACCAAAAAATAGTGTGTGTTACACGTCCGGAAAATATTTTGCAAGTGCTCGTATTGTTTCGCCTCGGTGCTACGCACCTCGGCTACACAACTTTACTCGCTCTTACAAAATATCATTTTCCGTCCTTGTGTCACAAATAACTATTTTTGTAATTATTTCTATTTCTATGTAATTTTATGTTGTCAAACAAAAATAAAGAGACATATTTTGTTATTTTAGTTGATAATTTGAATTACGATTCTTTTTTTATTTTACGTAATTTATTATTTCCTAAAATACTGAATTTCCTAAATACTTTCCTGTACTTAAATAAAAACTAATCAGCAAAATTTAAGAGAAAAATCAAGAAAACCGTCATAAAATTGAGCGCGATTTTTTTTTTGCAAATTGTGTCGATTCTACATTAGCCGAAGGAACTTCGTTCCTACTTGGTGTCCCACGACACCATTATCTTTTTTTTACATTGGATACAATTTATGAATCTCAACAAACCTATACTGATTTATCTTTACTTTTCAACGATCTGTTCAAGTCAATTCAATTATATTTACTTTTGAAATTGAACCAATGATAAATGATCTCTATAAATTAATAGATCAAATAAAGGTTCTGTGCGCTGAGCTTGCAGAATTTCCGATAAATTCGAGTTTTAGTGTATTTACTCTACGGAATTGGAATTTTGTTTTTATATTTTGTGATGTATGCGGTTGACGTTGGAAGCACTGAAACTGTGTCAAATGTGTCATTAATCTGTGATTCTGGAAGTTTCATTACCTTTAGGTATACAGAGTACGTATATAGGTATAGGTAGATCTCGTTTTTGTGGCAAATATTTGGATTTCTGAAAATCCAATTAATTTTAAAACTATTTCATGATACTGATAAAATATATGAAGTTAAAGCATTAAATTAAACAAATTATGTTACATTTCGTTCAAATTGAATTTAAAAATATTCACAAACTCTAACTATAGTCCAAGAGCTGATAGATATTTTTGGGTAGGTATTTGAGGAAGCTGAAAACTTGTTCTATACCTCACCTAGACTAACCTAATCCAGAAGTGCAAAACTGGCTGAGGCATAGCAAGGCTGAATGAATCTTCTAATTTTCAAAGATACAAATTTTAAATCTCCATTCAAATATTTAAACAGTAAAGAAATAAGCCCTGGCAAGGTCTTTAACTTGCTAGGTGCTTGGAATACTATTTTGCAAATAGTAGTAAAATATGTTTGAGGCAAGATGTGGGCCCTTGGCGAAGGTTTCTGTGATCCCCTTCGTCATTGCCAAATGGATGGGCTCCACGACGGAGGAAATACGCCACAGCGTCAATCTCCCAACCCCACATTGCACCACGTGTGTTACAACTCCACATACACTCACACTCCCACTCACACCAAAAGGAAAAGACTCTTTAGGTACGTTCAAGCGCTATGGATGACAAGAATATACAAGAGCTACAGTTAAAGCAATACAAGAAGGAGAAGTTTGTGAGAGCGGAGCCGACGACCGATATTAACTACATTCAAACCTTCCCATCCACTCCCTGAATTGGACATAAATCCTACTACAACAAGGTCCTCAAATTCAACACTCCTATAAACTATCTTTCATCTACCCATCAACCTCTTGTCTTCTCTTGTATTGTCTTGTCTTGAATTTTTTACAGGATATAATTAACAATTAAAAAAATATAAAAAAAAACATTTTGGTGAGACATTCTACCTATCAAAAGTGACGAAAAATAGTTATTTATGCAACTAGTGCGTAAAGTGACCTTTTTTGACGAATGTGAATCACATGAGTCAAAAAAGGAACATTTACGCACGAGTTGCATACAATATTTTTTCTAAAACCGAATTTCTTTACAAGAAATACAAGTATAGGCCTGATTTTTTTACGCTTTACTGCGAAAAAAAATATTATATTTCAAATATATTTTAGATAACAAAATATTTACTTTTTAAATTAATCTCACCTTATAATACCGGTACGTAGAAACGCGAAATGCTTGAATTATAAATTAATAAATGTCAATCAGTCATCATTTAAATAAAAATACTTACCCTTAGATAGATAGATAAATATTTTTGGGGTTGGCTGTTAGCCTATATCACTGCGACCTTTGCAGATCTATTGTGAACACCCATTATCTGTGGAATAGGATGAGAGCACCTTGTCCAGCTCTGCCCTCTTAATGAGACTTAATAGCCTTGACAGTGGCCACTCCGCATAACTTGGAGCAGCCGGTTTCTCCTCTCCCAGTACTAGATACTGCGTCCTTGCAAGGCCTTCACATTGGCATAGGACATGAAATGCAGTTTCCTCTTCCTCTTGGCAGTATCGACAAATGTCTTCATCTGCCAAGTTTAGCTGACTCATGTGTTTTCTGAGCCTACAATGTCCTGTCAAGAGACTGACAATCAGTCTGACATCATTTCGCCTTTGTGATAGCAGCTCTGCAGTAAACTTCGCCGAGTATCCCTTTATGAAGAGTTTGGCTTGTTGCTTGCCCGGTGATGTTTCCCACCACTCCTGGGCCTTTTCTAGCCTCCATTTCTCAATGGCTGCCTTTCTGTATGTATTAGCAACTCCGCCGAATGGTTCCGGGCCAATCATTGGAGTGTTAGCTCCCGCACGGGCCAATTCATCAGCCTTCTCATTGCCCCGAAACCCTGGTATCCATGCCAGTGTCAGAGAATTTTGACTAGCGGCATGTGTCAGGGCCCCAACGCAGTCCCACACCAGCTGTGAGCTTATTTGTGCTGAGACTATCGCCTTTAGAGCTGCTTGGCTGTCCGAGTATATGACTACGGTTTTACCCGTTATACCCTGACATACGATCTCCGTTGCACAGTGTTGTATGGCCGTTACTTCAGCCTGAAGCACTGTGGCATACGCACCTAGACTTAGTTGGATTTTTATCCTGTGTCCTCTACTGTATATACCTGACCCTGTGCCTTTCTCAGTCTTTGAGCCATCGGTATACCAAATTGACTCCCCTTGGAATGGGGGGCCATTGTTCCATGAGTCCCTTTCCAGTATTTCTACTCGAAACTTTCTCACAAAGTTATACCTGGGGACTATCCTGTCCTGAGGCATACTCATTATTTGATCTGCCTTAACCCTATTGTATAACTCTGCTTGCTTTTTTCCTTTTAATAAGGTAATGGGGGCCTGACCTTGTAGCAGTCTGTGAGCAGTTGCCATAGCCTCGCCCTGAATGTAAATGTGCAATGGTGGTAGGTTGAGTAAAACCTGTAGTGCGTCCGTTGGGGCGGTTCCCATGGCACCTGTAACATTCAGACATGCCTGCCTTTGAATGCTTTCCAGCTGCCTGATCACCCCGGACTGCTGCGTTCTACTCCACCGCACCACCGAACCATAGGTTAACATTGGTCTAATGACTTGTGTATACAACCATAGGTTCATTTTGGGGTTCAATCCCCAGTTCTTGCCACACAATTGTCTACACCTACCAAGGGCTATTGTAGCTTTATGTGTGACCTTTTGAATGTGTTGCTTCCATGATAGCCTCTGGTCAAATACCACACCTAGGTATTTGGCCTCTGTGGCCATTGGAACCAGCACGTTATTGAGCGTTATTGGTTGTAAGCCTTACCCTTATTCATGAACTGATATTTCTGTCATATTAAAAATTAAATTAAAAATTACTGAATATAATATCTAGTTTTGTATGTATTAAACTGCAATAATTTAACAATTAAATATATTTACACAAATTTACACAATTAAATAATAAAAAAAAAGTTTCCTTACCCGGAATTGAACCCGAGTCATCTGGGTAGAAGGTAAACACCTAACAATCTCAGCCAATAACACACGTAAACTTAATTGCATAATCTTATTAAAAACAGTGCTTATTTTACTTTTTTTCACTAGTGAAAAAAAGTTAAACTTTACGAACCTTAAACCGTGCGTAAAGGTAATACTTTACGCACGGTTGTAGAAAAAATTACATATGCATGTACAACAAGTAAGCTGAAGTGAGATAAAGAGCCTTTATCGATAGTTTCCTTCGTCCTTGATCGTCTCGTTGTCATTGTTCTGGGCAAGATAACGTGACTTACTATACCCATTCGGTTGTGATTTGGAACCGAAAAAGTAAAAAACTAATTTCTTACAAAATATAAAAAATGTTTTAGTTGTCGAACCTGTCACAAAAATATGTTGTATGGACCAACTGGAAACAAACTAGTCCAAAATTCCGAGTCAAAATCGCATAGACATGGTGCACTGCATCTCACTTTCTCACTGCAGCTTATCTGTAGCACTACTCACCCACAGAATTACGTAACTTTCTCGACCACCTGGTTCTTAGAATTCCCCTTTTTTACCATATCTTTGTTTTAACTGTAAATATTATCATAACGAATTAGATGTAAATACACTTTTACGCCACTGTTCAGAGAATATAGAAATATAGTAGTTGTACAAAATTTTGATAATATGCAGAATTTGTCGTTATCCATGTGGCATAAAGGAAGTCAGATTCCTAACTAAAATGAAAAAATAATAAGGAAATCGGTTTGCTAGTTTTGAGTTTGTATTAGATAAGTTTTTGTTTGTATTGTTTTGTTTTGATATAGAGATTAAGATTGATTAGATTGTCATTAATAAATTTTTAAAATTTGTTATAAGATGTAATGGAATTAAAATACATAAAAATTGAACAAAACTGTAATAAGTTTTAAAAATTTAAATTAAAATAAAAAGAAAAATAACTAATAAAAACAATCAGTCCGGGGAAATAACTAAAATACAAAAAGCAGGAGCAAACAAAAGAAGAGGTCAGACCTGGGAAATGGAGAAGCATAGAGAAGCAGATAGGAAGTAGAGCAGGAGAAAGAAGTATTAAACTTAAAACAAGTGACATGGTATAATTGTACTCCATTTGCACAAGAGGAGTAAAACTCATACGCAAACGAAAGTTCTTTACATAGCCGTCTTAAACCTTAAATGATCTATTGATCATATCTGCGCACGTCTGGTGGAATAAAACAACGCAACAAAAGACAATAATAAAGTTGCAAAAGGTGCAAAGTGTCCTAGTGCGACCTTGGAGATAATTCTAGATATGCCCTCATTGCATTTCTAGGTGGAGAGGATTACTCTAAGAAGTCCCTAGAGTAAACAAGCCAATGAAACCCGGCAATCTTTGGAATCTAAGTGTCGAAGCAACCAATTTATGAAGATGCTTGCGGACATTACGTCTCCAAAACACAATTTCAAACTCACACCAAATGTTAGAGTTAACGAGTATTATTTAACACAAAAACTAAATCGCTTAATTAACAAAAAGAATCCCTTAATTATTATAAAGATGCGTCGAAAGCACCAGAAGGACCAGCTGTATGGGTTACAGATCCAAATATTAGGCTCTTAGAGCCCTGAGGACACTCCTAAAATCTTTCAAGCAGAGCTATTGGCAATAGAGATAGCCAACCAAAAAATATTAACAAATGGGGAAAATCGTGAAAAATTATGATTTAATGAAAAACCTAAAAATAGAAATAATAACAAAAGAGAGCTCTTGTAACACATGTTAACATAAATATTAAAACCATGGCTTCTGATGGTCAGCATCCTCATTATTCTTTTATACAAATGATACTTTTTAATACAGCAACGAAAATATTTGTTTTTTAGTCAATTATTGTATCTCTACTAACTCTCTATAAAAATTCTATTAAAGGTGGTCTTAATTTCTAATCAATTTTATTTATCAGACTATTAACATTTAGATTAATATTCATTAGACAATTATTTTCTACCATCCTTAACATGATTTGTAATTTATATTGTTGATTTCAATTAAATTCTTGATTTAACAATCGAACGTATTTTCCTCTGAACTTGCAAATTGCGTTTTCATTGACCTTGTAACGAGCCAACCAATCTCCAAGCAAGGTTGAGTTGGGTTTTAGATTCCCTAAAACCGTTCACCTATTTCCTTCCTCGAGGTAAACAATTATACCCTGTTTTATGTACGCCTACAAACAATTAGACACCTTCGAATTAACCTGACAGTTGAACCGGCCATTTGGCTTCCAATTACTTCAGGTAAATTGTTTCTGTCAGCACCAAATCAATTTGAAAATTTGAAATAGTAGGTAACATTTCCCATTGTATTTCCCATGAGAAAAGTTTTTACCAACTGTGCTAGTGTTTGTTCCAGTTTCATATAACTACGAATATAAAAATCTAAATTGTAAATGAACGTGTGTTATATTTTGTTTTATCTGGTCGTCATTGTTGTCATAAAATAAATTGGTTAAAACAAAAATAAACTCATAACTTCATATATTAAATTTTTAATTAAAAGCAAAGTGTCTTGTCCAATTTTAATTAAAAAAAAAAAAATGAACCAACGGTGTAAAGTGTACAAATGGGATTTTATTTAGTTTATTAAACATGTTTTTGTATATGGCGTGCATCTAAATAGGTCTCTTCTAAGTGCCTTCTTTAAGTTCTTCACAGTGTAAGTCTTTCTTACATTTGTCCTCTACCTATATCATAAATTCACAACATTCTGAGGTCTTTCTAATAATCTTTTCATCTCGTAAGGTAGTCAGTTCCCACATTTATTCTTTTAATACAGATTCTCTGTGTAGTTCATTAATGATCGCTTTAAATTCTCTCCAAGTAGGAAATCTGAATACCTTACATACTCAGTTCAAATTCCTAAACTACAACAGTAGACATTCCTTGTCTTCCCGATCTATTGATTTCAAAATTGTTTTACAAACCTTCGAAGTGCATAAAAACAAAACGTGTAAAACTCGGTAAATTCCGATGGAAGCGAAGGTTGATAATATTTGTGGGCGCAGCACGATGAACTGAAAATTACTCCAAATTGGAAACCGCGAGAGATAGGTAGAAAACGTGTATTAGCATTATTTAAGGTTAAATGTAAATGTCGAAATT
This sequence comes from Altica lythri, assembly GCA_964028335.1. Classification (NCBI taxonomy): domain Eukaryota; kingdom Metazoa; phylum Arthropoda; class Insecta; order Coleoptera; family Chrysomelidae; genus Altica; species Altica lythri. Next base: position 16,419,250 of record OZ034808.1, on the reverse strand, counting down.
TCATTTTAATCATTTGGAAGCGAAAACTCGGAAACAGACCAAAAATTTCGTAAAACGCAGCTTTGTCTAATTTGAACACGATCGAAATATGATCAGGTCTGTCAAATGGTGACATTGGCACAACTTTCGATCAAAAAGAAAGCATTTTAACTCTCAGTTGTATGTTTATATCTGAATCAAGTTTAGATTTTTTTCTATATATTTAGACTTAAAATGCCATATACGAGGTCTATCGCAAAGTAAACAGAGGTAATACAGCGATTTGTATGGTCCACAAATTTTTCGAATGAGGATTTCAGCTGATTGGCCGGTATTTTCTTCAAAATGGTCGTGGACGCCTTTTGGATGACCTCTACGTTGTCCTTTCATAGGCAAAAGAACAAAAAAAGTCGCATGGTGCCATATCCCGAGAATATGGGGGAGCGGTTGATGGTTAAATTGCCCTTTTTTGTCAAAAAATCGGACACAAGGGTCGATTGATGTGATGGTGCATTATCGTGCAACGAGCGGCAGCTTCCTTCTTCCCGATATTCTGGCTGAACACGACGAATACGCGAGAGCAAACGCCTCATAACACCAAGACAATATAAAGTATTAACCGATTGGCCCGCTGGAACGAGTTCTTTGTGTATAATTTCCTTCGAATCGTATAAACAAACCAACAATGTCGTCACTTTTGAATTTTCCAAACAGCTTTTTTTATTTGGCTCGCTTGGGTGCTTCCGTGCAGAACATTGACGCTTGGTTTTGGGATCGTATTGAAAACACCACGTTTCGTCACCAGTCACAATGTTGTACAGAACGTTTTTAACTTTCTTGGCCTCTTGGTCTCTCGAATGTTGAATTCGAAGCATTTTTTCGTCATCCGTGAGTTTGTGCGGAACAAACCGTGGACATACCTTTTCTATGGCTAAATTCCCGTTCAAAATGCGATAGATCCAATCTTTATAGATATTTAATTTCCTTTGCATGTATCTCAATGAAGATTTTGGCTCATTTTTAATAAACACGAGCATTATTTTGACAGTTTCTGGCGTAATCACAAATTTCGACTGGCCAACATGTTCGTCGTCTTCTAGTGGGTCACGACCCTCTTGGAACCGTGTAAACCATTCGTGAACTCTGTTAGGAAATAAACAATTATCACCATAAACTTGTTTCAATAATAGATGCGTTTCGGTAAATGTTTGTCATGAAATTTTGACAGAACATCAATGAAAGCTAGCCGCAATAACAGATAGCGCTATTAGTATAGGATATTTCCTGTTAACTTTGCGACAGACCTCGTATAAGAACCATTGCCAGCTTGCTGACTCGATGCTAAAATTATTGAACAGATATAGGGCTGACATCAAAGACAATTATCGCGACGTATGCACTATCCAAACACCTTTGATGAGCTTACTATCGCTTTAGGAGAATGGGCTCTTATTCCATTTTATTCCACAGGTTTACATAAAACATTTTATAGAGAATGTGCAATACCGATGTTTAGCAGTTTGAAAAGCACGGAAAGGCAATACGAGGTACTAAAATTGTACAACTTTGCTGTATCTGGGTTATTCTTACAATAAAAGTTGGTCTTGCAAGTTCAATAAACTTTATGATGTCGAATACTTTGCTTACTTGCATTTTATTTTTAAAGGAAACAAAAAAATTATATGAAAGTACGAAATAATTAACCACAAGCGATATTTTAGGATAATATTTTCAAAGATTTAAAATTTTTAGGAAATATGCAACTGATTTATAGTTCTCTTCAACCGTACAGTCGTGTATATGCACACGTTACTTGTTACTAAAAATATATTTCTTTTTAATATACCTCGAAATCTAAGCCCTGTTTGGGGTTAATAAGAAAGGGTTGTTTAGGGACAAACTGGACTGTATAAAAGTAGAAAAGTATAATGTACGTTAGCAGGTAACACGAGAGTAAGGTGGTTTTCCAACATGGTTTTATTACTCGTAAACTGAGGGTTACAGCTATATTTTCACGTGTCCCAGGTCGGTTAGGTGGTTTATGAGACAAATATTCTTCACACGTTCACCTGAGTTGTTTAGATGTAAGAGAATATTTCTATTATGGTTAGGACGATCAGAACTTGATAAAAGTTAAGTAGTGCCATGAAAAAATATTAAACAGTTTGTCAACTACTGAAACAGAAACTTAATTGGTTAGTATTTTGTCTAGATGATTTTGATAATTTAGATTCTTCACTCTCTTTATCCTTCTAAGTCGTGTTCAGTGTTTACTTTTTTAAGCTTGTAGTTCCTATTACGGTTCCGATAAAAGCAGTGGTGAAAAAAAATATTAAAAGAAAATATACTAACTTGTTAGCATTTTGTCGATCTTCTTCGGGTTCTTCTTTAAGAAAGGAAGGCTGCAAGCTAAATCGCCTGCGAAATTGGTGTCTGCTCTTCATTAAACTACTTTTGTGCTGTTTGGACGCCAGACTTTACTGAAAATAAAAAAACAAAAATGATTTTTATACAAAATTAATAAAATTGATCGTGATTGATTGAATGTTGTATAAATGGAAAAGTCTATCAATATTTTCGATTAATAATTTTTTTTACAACTATTGGACACAATAATAGACTTACATAAATTTCTAACCAGCAATTTTATCATTTGTTATCAGTTCGGTACCTGTAATTTGTTAGTTTTAAAGAACTTTTCATAGTTTAAGAAAGAAATCCGAGTACACAGCAACAAAATTAATCGTATAACATTAATATGTCTTTAAAATGATAAATATTGGAAAAGAGTAAACAAATTATAAAAAACTAAAGATGCAAATGATTGCTCTTTTAAAACGTATTGAACTGAAAAATCGCCTAAATTTTTTAATACAAACCAAATTCAAACAAAAGGGCAATTAGGTTTCGCGTTCGTTGTCCCTTTTTCGGTCCAATAAATTCGGGATTTATGTGTCATTTCTTTTATTTTGGCTTATTTTATGAATAGTTTGATGACCCAGTTCCTTATTTATTGGAAATCTGCCAAATCCCATGTTCTTACAAAAGGTCACAAATCCCAAATAAATTCTAAAAGCCAACCATGAATTTTTAAACCGGAATAGATGCACTTTATCTTTAATTCATCATTCAGAGAAACAGAAGTTTGCTTGCAATTGAACATAAGCTTTTGTTTTGTCTCCCCAAGCTTTTCCGTGACTGAAACAACAGCATTATTTTCAAATTGTTATCAGAAAGGAATTATTAATCAGAAACTATTTTATGTACCTAAGCAAGATTTTATTTTTACTAGTCATTCCAGAATGTCAGTTTTTTTTACTAAAGATATAACCGAATAAAATACATATTTTTAAGAACTTTATTACGTACCTACATGTCTTCAAAAACCAGTTTCTACATGTAAAGCCGCGTCCAGACATATGTAATGTATCGTGTAATGTAATGCGAATTCATTTGGACGCTACCTGAGCATAGAACGAATGCAACCAGAATACTTACCGCGAATTGTCTATCCATTTAGTATTCGGGAACATGTCGAGAAAGGTAGTAGTTGCGGGAACGTCCAAACGTAGACTGCGAGCACAGCGCGAGCGCCTTTGTGTTTGTGCAAAAAACCGACATCCGATGGATTCCCTCGAACCATTCGGCGAGCGTTACACGTAATGCTCGCAGTACCGTCCAAACGGAGAATTCGCGTTACATTACACGTTACATTACACGATACATTACACATGTCTGGACGCGGCTTAAGAGCGTGCGTGTGTACTTCAAAACAATGGCTCGCGCAAGCTCGAAAACGCAGCTTGACTGTGCAAATTAAGTTTGCACGGTTTTGCCTTCTACTTGTGGCCGGTAATTCAAGCCGCGTTTCAGTTCGGCCTAAGTTTAATGACACACGTCATCTCGTGACATTATATTATTAAAAATGAGTAAGGTAAGAAGTTATCTAAAAGATTTTTTAACTTCATAGAATTGTACAAATTGTTGCCGGCTTTGTGTGTTAAAAACCTCTTCTGTTGGCAACACCATCACATTGGGAACTGTCAAAACACTCAGCTTGCACGTACTTAACTACACGTGTGGCCAATTCCCGTTTTTTGTGTAGTAATTTCTGCACAATATTGGACTGCGCTGGCAGACGAAGCGTGTAGACGGAGCATTAACTTTTGTAAAGCCAAAAAACGACAGAGATAAAATGAATTAATATGCTACCTCTCTTTTGCACTTCGCTTTGATTAGGAGATAATTTTGTGCATGGGCAATTCAGAGCTGTCTCTAGCAAATATCTAATGGTTGTCAGATTCCTAATTACCTATGCTGGTTTGGTAGAAATACCAACGCAACAAAATGCAAATACTCTCTTCACTGTTACAATAAGATTGTATTAGTGCTGCCTTGGAGGTAAATCTCTTGCATTTACATAAAGCGAGGATCCTGTACAAAGTGCCTATAAGATAATAAGAACTAAGTTTCTGAAACCAGGCGATCTTAGAAGATATCTTGGGAAGAACTTAATCCATGAAGATGCCTACAGATATTGTGTTAAAACACTTATGGGGACTTTAACACAATTTATTCATCAAAATTGTTACAGATACACAAAAACTCTGCTGGATAACATCTATACAGTTTTACATTGACAATGAACTATTTCAAATCCCCTTAACTGCCCATACATCCCCTTATATAGAACAAACGAACATTCTGGCATTTGCGAGAAACATGATCTAAGCTAATTACTACATAGTAGAAGATTCTGGAATTAATAACCTAAAAACAGTCTTTTAAGCAAAGGTCCTTTCTTTATTCGGTTATATCGTTACAGTATACAAAATTAGATTTCTAACTCAAACTAAATGTTAGTATAAGTGAGTGTGAGTTAACACAAAACGAACTTACAAAAGGAACCCTTTATATATTATGCCAGAAGAAGTGGGTATAGGGATTACATGTCCCAAAGGTTAACTTTTTATTAGCCCTTAGAAACATTAATACAATTTTTCATATGAAGCTATTAGCAAAATCTATTTCAGTTCCCAAAAATGCATTAGAAACGCCTTAACTCACCCAGAATATTAATTGCCTTCGATAGCCAAGCTGCTTTTGAGGCTCTATAATCTATTAAGTTCGAGTCCAAAACAGTCTGGAACTGCAAACAGTCTTTTAAATAACTGAGTAAACACAACAAAGTAACTTTGCTGTGAGTAAAACCGCCTAGAAGGGATTATCAGAAACGAAATTGCTGAACCCTTCACTGGCATCTTGAAAATGCTCCATTATGGATGAAGTTCGTTAGGGGGAAAAGGAACGCAGTGAAGCCTACTGAAAAACACTTCTGGCCAAACACAAGCAAAAAGGTTAATACCACTGTAAATCATTCTTCGTGGTCGGAAATCTGAACTCAGGAATTGCAAGAATTTCACAGTAACATGTCTTTAAAATGAGCAATGTCGACAGTGGAAGATGCAGCTTTTGTGAGTATGCAGATGAAAGGGCTGAATATATTATCTGTAACTGTAGATTAATTGCTTGTCAACGACAGTAATATCTGGAACAAGTCTTCTTAGAACCTAATCAGGTTACTTACGACATCCTAAGCGGATAATAGCCCTTACGGAAATAGTTTAGTATACACAAAGATTTTTTATGTCGCAGTATTGTAAAGTCACCTGCGCTAATCGCCCCCTTTATAATCTATAAAAATGCGCAAATAGTTTCATTTTCTCTGTTATTATTTGGCTTGCATTGAGATCTGTCTATAATTAGTTTATGCTCGAAAGTTGTTTTAATGTAAATTTTAACATAACAAACTTATTTGTAGAAAAAATAGAGTAATAGCTTTTCATTTAGATCTTTTTCTATTTTATTCTCTTTTAAGTAGTTATAAAAGAAAATAACATTTTATCAATTTATTTACATTTTCAAAGTGATTCTAGCTTGAAAATGTAATATTTGTCTTTCACAAATAAATTTACTTGTCCAAGAACCTTCAACAATGTACTTTGCTCACGTTTATTTCCTTTGTCAGACTTTTGTCACTATACAAGAAAGTGGATTCCTCAACTTGTTTAACTACACTTTTGTGGAACGGAAATCTAACTACAATGATATATTTACTTTGAAAATTTTCTGAGAAATAGAAACGTAACTAAATTGGTTTATTCCAATTGTTTTAACACAAAGTAAGCCAGTAAAAAGAAGAAGTACTTAAGTTCTTTTTTAACCTACTTCAAAAAAGGAGAAGGTTATCAATTCGACCATATTTTATTTTTATTTTTTTATGGATGTTACCGAATATCTCCGGTATTCATAATCTGATTTGAAAAATTCTTTTTGCATTCAAAAGAGAAGAGTTTCCCATTGGTCCCATAGAAATTTGGTTAAGGTCTGGTCATCAATGTCAAAGATAATCCAGGATATACCACAAAAATCAGCAGAATAAGCTCTGCTGTTAGGTTAATATGTAAATGATGATGTATAACAAAAAACATAATAATTGGCGCGTTACTGTCCCACTATAAGTGATTTAAAAAAAGAGGGGTTCTCAATTCTACCATAGTTTTTTTTATGTTACCGAATATCTCCGGTATTTATAATCCGATTTAAAAAAATCGTTTTGCATTCAGAAGAATAGAGTGTCCGTGTGGTCCCATAAAAATTTGATTAAGGTCTGGTCATCAATGTGGAAAATATTCCAAGAAATACCACAAAAATTCTAGCGTTTTTAAAAAACCCGATTAATAAAATTCTTTTTAATCATTTCTGTCTACTTACGCAGACCCTGTAAGCTTAAAATATCACATGGAACTCTCCAGAACTAACGGTTGTTTCTAAGCGTAATATCGATTTTCTTAACTGACCAATGAGGTTTCGTGTTTAAGATCACGCCATACGAAGCGGGATGGCTATCAACCGTTTTTTTACCAACGGTCAATTCATTCTGGGGGTAGCTTTGACGCGATTAAGTCCTTTCGCGAGAATCTCAGTTTCAAGTTCCCGGCAATTTTCTTATTTTATCTTAAAAATTACTAGCAGTTAAGTGTTTCTAGTACCGACTATCGTTTATCGTACCTGAAGGTTTATCTGAAGATTTCCAGACAGTGCTATCTTGAAGTTTCCTTCGTATATCGTAGAATAATGGCGGCAGAATGTAACCGGTATTACCGTATTTTCTTCGAACCCCAGCTACGAAGAATAAGTTTATGGTTTTTTCTCTAAATACCTACAAATCTAGACAAGAATAGGTCTAGATTATATCTTACCGTTTAGAACATTTACCGAGAGAATGAGGCCATATGCTATCAAAAGTATCTCAGAAACATTTAGAAGATAACGTAAGTTTTTAACAATTTTTTATATACCGCTCTCAAGTATCAGAGTACCATTTATTTCTATGGAACATTTTATCTTAATTGTATTTATCGTATCATCCATAGGTGCAGCGCACAGTGCCGTAATGAAAGTAACCGGGATGTGTTTTTTTGTGTATTGCTTACCTGTAATTTTTTTATTACTTATATTTTTTTGTATCTCCTATCTGTAAACTGTTTTACTAATATTTTTTTATTTTTATCTCGTACTTATTTAATTAAGATTTATACCTTCGCATATGGGCACTCTTAACTCGAGTTAAAACAAAAGCAAAAGGTAATTTTTTTATAACTTTTTCATTTAAATTTTATCTCTTTCACTTTTCGCTTATCAGAGTACACAAAAATGACAAAACTAAATACCTAGCTGTTATTTAATGTGTATTAATACTTATGTTTTTGAACTAAACACAAATGTGTTTAGTAATATGTGTTTACTATACCGTACAGAGATGTATTTTATTTTTTTTTATTTTTTTTTTGTTGTGTCTCATTTATCATTACAGCTGATAATAAATACCGTTATTGTTAACTATAGATTTTTCTTTTCCTAGCGAGAGCCTGCTACTCTGATCAATATTTTCAGTTTCTTTAATCTATATTTTATTAAAGTAATATATTTTGTTTTTTAAATATACCTTTATCTTACCGATTTGATTTATAACCATAAGGAACAGTAAAAGGAAAGTTTTAGTATAATTTTTCGTTTTTTTTCTTAAATAAAAGTGTGTAATTTAAATTTTAGCAAGAACAATCTGCCGGGTTATCTAATTTTACCTTATCTTATCTTATATCTCTTATATCTTTCTTATTTTATCTGGGTTTCTTATATTTCCCCATATCAGGATAAAAACATAAGTGGCGCCCATTTTACTTTTTCTTTCATTTCTTTCATTTTCTCTTTTCTTTGCCCCTTTTAACTTTTATTTTCCTATTAAACATATTTTTTTTTATCTTACTAATAAGTAATCACTTTGCTCGATCGAATCCACGCTCGCTATCCTCCTATCCCCTGACTGCCGTTCGCATTTGTTAACTTCTACAATCGAGCCTTTAACACCTTTAGGAAAAAAGAGGTTACAAAATCAACAGAATAAGCTCTGCAGTTCAGTTAATATGTTAATAATAATGTATAACATAAAAACATAATAAGTAGCCCGTTACTGTCCCACTCTAAAGCCAAAGACCTCTTCTCACAAGGAAAAAGAATGAGCATTTAATCAATTCTCTTGCTTACTGCGTTGGTGATTTTAGACAATTAATTCCACGTTTTATCACGATGGTTTCCTTTACGGTACGTGTTTCGTATTTCTAGGTGTTAGACAATTTACTTATGTCTCCAAAAAGTCACATTGGTACATATCGGGATTGTTGGAGATTAAACTCAGTACCAGGCTTTGAAAATAGTACATCATGAATCAAGTAACAACTAAAAATGATAAAATGAAAACTTTTTAAAAAAAATTAAACCGCCTTAAAAAAATGATCTAAAAAGCCAGAAATAAAATCTTTATTTCCTAATAAAATTGGAACCAACAAGGCATCTGATTTCGATTTCCTTGAAGTCGGCTCCAATGGCAAATTACCCTCTATTTGAATCTTAGCTATTAAATCTAGATTTCGAATTTTAGTTAAGTACTCAAACCTTTTACAAAGATTAAAACCATTGGAGCCGGCTTTAAGGAAATCTAAATCAGATATAGTTGGTTCCAATTTTATTAGGAAACTAGGTGTACCCGCGACGACGTTCGCGTGGCGTGTTAATTGTTGTATAAAAATTTCTCCCCTCAGCCCGTTAAAGGGGTGGGAGGAGAAATTTTTATACACCAGATGTTAACCACATTTTTGGGTTCTATATCGATGTTCCCGCGACGTCGTTCGCGTGACGTGTAGATTGTTCCATAAAAATTTCTCCTCCCACACCGTAAAAGTGGTTTTCCCAAGATTTCCCTTCACTGCTCTGCTCCTATTGATTATAGCGTGATGTAAAGTATAACCAGCTCAGGATTATGAAAAATAATTGTACCAAGTTTCGTTAAAATCCGTCGAGTAGTTTGTGTTTGTATAACGGTTATACAGACAGACAGACAGACAAAAATTTTACTGATTTCATTTTTGGCATCAGTATCGATCCCTAATCACCCCCTGATAGTTATTTTGGAAATATATTTCATGTACAGAATAGACCTCTCTACAGATTTATTATAAGTATAGAAGATAAAGATTTTATTTCTGGCTTTTTAGAGCATTTTTTTTGAAGGCGGTTTAATTTTTTTTAAAAAGTTTTTATTAATGAATAAAAATGATCTGGCTTTGCTATATAAATGTGTGTAGTTATATGATAAATTGGAGTTACAGAGATGATTTTATTTTGTACGTTTTTTCTTGTGTAATTTTTCTCGCAATATTTATAAAAGTTTGTTAGAGAGTTGATTAAAAAAATAAACAAACTGTAAGATTTACTTTAACGAAATGAAAAACTTTCTTCAATCTTATTTCTTGGATGTTGCAGATACTCGTCGAAATCGTTGTAAACACGCTATGTATCCAATTTAGTAGCAAGAAAACTTTTCCATCATTCTAGTAAAGCGTGTTTTCCTTTAGTATTTATCACAACATTTAGGGATATAAAAGAGATTTAGATTGTGTTTCTACTATAATGGTGTGGATAATGCATGAAATATGTTAAAGACAAAGCATGAAAATGTCATGTACACCTTTATACCTGGATTTTTGAATATTTATTAAACACAGACAAGTAATTATATTCTGGGTAAAATTTAAAATGAATCAAAAGCCTATGATATTTAATTCCATAACTTTATACAAAACCTTTTAAAAGAAAGACTACTGATTACGAGGTCTGGCAAATAACATCTTTATTTCACATTTTTCATATTTCAATACACTCTCCATCCGATCTCGACATCTACTGTGCGAAGCAGTGCTGCAGGTTACCTTTCAATAGGCTGTGAGTAGCTGCGCCGATTTTTGTTTTACGTCTTCTATAGATTCGTGGTGGGTTCTCTTCAAGCAGGATTTGATTTTTGGAAACAGGTAAAAGTTGCAGGGTGCTAAGTTTAGCGAATAGGGCGCGTGTTCCAAGACTGTGACCTGGTTTTTGCCAAATAGTTCTTGACAGACAACGCGTTATGAGCCTTTACTAGATGTAGGATCTAGAAATTTTCTTTTCACATTTCGGGCTATTTTTTACAATTTTGTCTGACCTTTTGCTATCCATTCCATGTATACTATACATCGTATATCAAAGAAAACAATCAATGTCGTCTTAAATTTGGACTTTCACATTATGGCTTTTTGGGCAGTCGGAGAGTTTGGAGACGTCCAGTGCATTGATTGCCTCTTAGTTTCAGAGTTATACTGAAAAATGCCTTAAAGTTTGAGTTCCTTTCGATGCATTCTAGAGTGTCAGAACATACGTCCTTATGATGCATCTTCTGTTCCACCGATAGGAGTCTGGATACAAGCTTAGCACACCCGTTCCTTATGTTAAGTATCCCATGTAATATTTGTTTTTACAGTTTCTGTAAATATTCACATCTTCAGTGATAGCCGTGATACTTAATGGACGATCTTTTCTAACCATTTCGGTCAATTTTTTTTGAAGTCACAGTGGGGCCCGACCGCACGCCATCTTCAACATACTCTATCTTCTCCTTAAAAAGATTTATACCACTCAAAACTTGGGCTTGGGATAGGCAATCATCCCTGTAAACCCTTTACAAAGGTTCATAGCTTTCCGAGGAGGACTTTCTGAATATTAACAAAAACTTTAAATTCACTGTTTGGTTAATTTTTTCATCCAATATTTTTTCTGCGCGAGCGATTTTGCACTCTCTTTATTTGATAATTAAAACGGTACTGGCTGTTGTGGCTGCTTGCAATTTTTACCTAAGATTAAGGGATATACTTACCACAAAACTCCGTCTCTTTTATTCTTCTTGCTATGAACGTGTTGTTTGGAAAAAATCAGTCTCGAAACTTAATTACCAGACCTCGTATGTAAGTGCTAGCTTACTTTACGCAAAAAATATATAAGGAAACCATATTAATGTAATAAAAATATGCAACATATGTAAACAACAAGTTTAACATAAAATAAGGATACCTAACAAGTACCTGTTTAAATCCACTTACATACTTTTACAAAACAAGATTTCAAGTAAAATCTAAGAAAAAAATCAATTACGAAACCATCATTAAGCTTGTATTTGAAATGGCATTCCAGCTTCATCAGCACTTTCGATTTTTTTGCTGGTCTGTCTCTTATCGAGTTTCGTTGTTTTACCGTTCTGTTCTCTAATAACAATCTACAAAAAATAAAAGCTTGGAACAAAGGGATGTATTGAAGGGTTTTTAATACAGGGATTTACAAACAAAACAATAATTTTCAATTAATCATTTTGCTTCAAGTTGAATGTTCTCTGGGAATAATTTGTCCAATTATTTGAAGAATAATTACGTTTCAGATTACTTAAATGTAACATAGATCAAGAATATTTTATTTAATAAAATTTTCATTGTATGGAACTGTCATAAATAAAATATAATAAAAAAATTGCGAAAAATGTACATAAGATATACGCGATGTGAGCGGACAGAAAAAGGAGAAGCGTTGGCTTGCTCTTAAGTGGAATCAAAGCGAGATAACGAGTATAGGGGAAGTTTCGTTATTTATTTATGTGACGATTTTTCTAGCGAACCTAAAGCGCGTGCTACACAAAATATTACAAAATACAACGAAAAAAAAACAAGGAAAACTTGGAAACTAACGAGAAAATATGATGAAGACAACAAAACAAAAAAAGAAAATAGTAAAAAAGAGGCAAAATTGTAAAATTGGGAAAAGAACAGAGAAATACGAAGTTTTTCGGGTCAGCTAGTTACAATATATAAATATAAATCAGTAAAGAAAACGACTGATTCCGAAATATTTTATCATAAAAAGTTTAAATAATTTATTCTTGGATCCACCTTGTCTGACGATTTATGGGAACTTTTACACAATTTATTTACAAAATTGTTAAGATACACAGAACTCTGCTGGATAACGTCTAACTACTTGACAATACAATGAACTCTTGTTAATATTTGAACTTGAACTGACGTTAACTGCCCATACATCCCCTTATATACAACATTATTTAATCTAGTCAGTGCGTTTAGAACTTTCTAGAATCTTCTAGAAACATTATTTAATCTAGTCAGTGTGTTTAGAACTTTCTAGAATTTTCCAGAAACATTATTTAATCTAGTTAGTATGTTTAAATGTTTCTAGAATAACAATCTTTCAAATTGCAACTCGGCGTCTCGAAGACCATCGGTAAAGGTTTGGATCGCCAGGCACTCCAGAAAATCTTCCGCTGCATTTGGATACGCAAACCGTACCATTTTTTCCACTTCTGCCTCGAACTCCTGGATAGTTTCTCCATTTTTCTGCTTTTGGCTTTTCAACTGCACTTGGTATACCGGTGGTAGATGACTTTGACCATAACGCATCTCTAGACGATTCACCAATAGCTCAAAATTATCAACCTCATCCGGTGTCAATACATGCAGGAAGTCTAAAGCCTCGCCTCGCAGAGCCATGGTTAGGAACAATGCCTTCTCCATTCGCTCTGGCCACTGCGTCAAATTGTTTCAGGTAATTTGACCAGGAAGTCTTCCCGTCGAAGGTCGGGGGTTTTATCGTCATTCGTACCTGGGCGCCTCTCCGTTTTGTCGTCGTTCGACGTCTACGTGGCCGGTTTCCCTCCTTTTTGCATTTCCGTCGCCGTGGTGGATGATCTGGTTTCGGCGACAAGCTTCTAGTTCTTGTTGAAGCTTTCTTATTTCGGACTGCATTTGCTGGTTGATCTCGTCACGCAAGTTGGCAACTTGCTGATTTTGCTCGTCTCGCATGTTGGTAACTTGCTGATTCAAGTTGTCCACTTGCTGATTCAAGTTGTCCACTTGCTGATTCAAGTTGGCTACTTGCTGATTTTGCTCGTCACGAAGATGTGATATTTGCTGGGAGAACGAACTGGATAACTCATCTGATAGGGTAGACATCCGTTGTGATAGCTCCTCTTGTTGGCTCTTCATCTGACTGGATAGCACCTCTTGTTGGTTCGTCATTCGTTGTGACAGCTGGGACATATCTTTACGCTGGCTCTTCATCTGACTGGATAGTTCCTCTTGCTGGCTCGTCATTCGTTGTGACAGCTGAGGCATACCTTCACGCTGGCTCTTCATCTGACTGGCTCGTCATTCTTTGTGATAGCTGGGAAAGTTGTTGAGTTTGTTCTTCTTGTTGGCTCGTCATTCGTCCTGATAGCTCCTCTTGCAGCCGAGAAAGTTGTTGAGTTTGTTCTTCTTGAAGCCGGGAAAGGTGTTGAGTTTGTTCTTCTTGTTGGCTCGTCATTCGTTGTGACAGCTGGGAAAGTTGTTGCGATTGTTCAAAAATGGCTTTTTGAATCGGATCTTCGAACTCCACAGCTTCAGGGTCTAGATTATTATTTAGGTAGTATTCACGGAGCCTACTCAACAATACGGATTTGGTCCCAGTAGTTTCCAACTCCAATTCTTCGAGCTCTTTTCTGAGCTCAGCCACCAATAGTTCATTTATCTTTTTTCCAGGCATTCTTGTATCTTCACCCCACACCTGACACCAATTTGAAACACTTATGGGGACTTTTACACAATTTATTTACAAAATTGTTAAGATACACAGAACTCTGCTGGATAACGTCTAACTACTTGACAATACAATGAACTCTTGTTAATATTTGAACTTGAACTGACGTTAACTGCCCATACATCCCCTTATATACAACATTATTTAATCTAGTCAGTGTGTTTAGAACTTTTTAGAATATTCTAGAAACATTATTTAATCTAGTCAGTGTGTTTAGAACTTTCTAGAATTTTCCAGAAACCTTATTTAATCTAGTTTGTGTGTTTAAATGTTTCTAGAATAACAATCTTTCAAATTAAGGTCCTTTTCTTTACGGTTATCCCGTTACAATATTTATTTAAAAGTCATAGCACCCTTTTGTAATCGATAACACCGGATGGAGCTATCGCTTTCCACATTTATTCATGCGGTTTTCAGAAAAAAAAACATTTACATTTAATTTTACAAATTGTGTGGATAGTTTGTTTTTTGTTGGTGAAATTTAAAATTTGATCTGTAGAATATGTAAAAACGTAGTATTTAAATAAATTGTTTTTTATTGGGGCTTAAAATTGAGTTTGATCAGTTATATTTTATACAAAATATAATTTTCTTTACTCTATTTAGGGATTGTTTTGTTAATTTATTTAGAATAAAATTTGTATAAGGAATTCGTTAAAATGTTTTTACCCATAAAAGTACCTTATTCATGGGAAAATAACATATTGTTTAAGATAAAGTTCTGTGTTATTTTAAGAAGTATGCTTCGGTTTAGCACCAAAACTAGACCAGAAATTTACAATAGTTAAAAAAATAAAAACATAAAAAACGTCAGAAAATCATTTTTTATATCACATGCATTGAAACAGCTTGTTTTGATACCTATTTTGTCAGTCGAAACAAGACAATTTGTAACGTTTGTAACGTTGGTTTTCGAGCATTCCATCCGGACTATACATTTTTATTCTCTTTAATTTTATCGCGCCGATGCGAAGGTCGATTGCCGATTTGGTAGTGGGAATTGATGCTTCGTCGACGGAATGATTTCTCTTCTCGTTCATTTCGTCTTCGATTCTTGGTAAATTCAGATTTTATTTTCTGACTACCTTCGCTCTTCATTTCTGGTGAGTACCATTTTGCCTTGGTTTTAATTTTATTAGTTAGAAATAATCCAATTTGCGGTGAATATATTATTTAAAGTATTTTACACTGAATTGTCGAATACAATGCTATAGTAAAAAGTCAGTTTTTTGTGATGTTAAATAAAATATAAACATAGATTGTAATTAATTTTTTCTCGAATGTTGGAGAAACTAGATAGCGATTGTATTCGATAGAAATTACTTAAGGTCGGAGTTTTGATTTCAATTTTTTATTGCTAGGATTTATTGCCAAATCTGAGAAGGGCCCTAATGAGATTGCAGATATTAATATCTGAAAAATATTGCTGGGAGTCGACGGCCATTTTGAAAGCCGACCATCCATTCCCGGGATTTTTGCAGAGAAAGTTCTTTTAAGGAAGATCACTTGGGCAGTACTGTTCCGCCTCTACCGAAAACACCGACAGGAAGATCACTTCCATCCTCTTGGGCTGATTTCATCACTATCAAAAACTCCGACAGGAAGACCACCAAAAAAAAAAGATAAGAGATTAAATTAATTTATTGAATTAAAAATTTTTGGCTTAATTACTTAAATCTTGTAATAAATTAACTTAAAACTGATTTTTAGGAATTTTTATTTGTGTGTCTGTACTTGGCGCCCTTTAATACTTGTTTGGGGGGAATTAAGCAAAAACACAGAAGGAAGCCACGACCCTCAGGAGCTAGCCTAGGGTAATTTTAGGGTTACAAATTTCAGACCAATGCAAAAGTCAGTTTTTTCTGTCCTAGGGGAGAAACAACGTTATTTCTGCCCGGCACATTCATTTATTTATTATTTATGACTTTATTTCAAGTCTTTCAGAATCGCATTTGTAATAAACAAAAGCGAATAAAATCATAATCGTCTGACAGCTGTCGTCAAATCGTTGTCAAGATATTACTACGCTATTTATCTGAAATAGTCTTACTTCAACTGGCTACAGAGATCAAAACTCGCTGTTTCAATGCATGTGATAGTGATATGAAAAATATAGTGTGTGGCACGGGATGAAACAAAGACGATTTCTGACCGGGCGAAGACAGCCCTCGCTTCGCTCGTGCAGTCAACTCTCGCCCTAGTCAGAAATCGTCTTGTTTCACCCCTTGCTACACAATATACTATAGCGCATATTTTTATCCTCAAAATTCGAAAATGACGAAACCTGTTTCTCTGTATATCTGTATGAGCGAAATTAATTTTTTAAAAATCTTACAGTATAATATTTGCGGTTAAAAATGAATTAAACAGTTACTGAATATTCATTAACTAAATGTTATGTATTGACGATACGAGGGTATTTTCCCGATCGTAAAATGTGGTTTCTCACATATAAAAACCACATGACGGTTCAAAGTTCGAACCGCAACAGCCACAATTATTCGGGGGTACGTACCTTAAAGGGATTTCAGTGTATGCCAGTATAATTTTATCTCCCCAGGCATTAATCATGACCTCTGCCCGCGATCTAAACTGTCACCGACGGGTTATTTTGCGTTTGTATTTCTCATTACAAGACAGAAACCAACTGAGAAATTCGAAAATTCGATGGGGTCATACGTTGATTGTTTGGGGTCTTAGATATTCAACCTAAGCAAAATTAGAGTATCAGGCACTTTCTAGAAGGAAATAGGTTATTCCTACAAGTTAACGTAGACGGATGAATAGCTAAAGAAATGTAAAATAAAGTTACACAACTGCAAATATACTGTTAACAAAATATAATCAAAATTCAAAAAACGCGGTTCATATGTATGTTATGACTGTAAAGAAAAAGCGAAACGCAAATATTTAACGGGATGACCAAAATTTCACAACTAAGGACTGTGCCAGAAAAAAGCGTGCCACACAAAAATACCTATATCTTCCAAACCAATTAATAGAGTAAAAAACCACAACCGTAGTAGGCTTTTCATCGGAAAACGGTCTCAAAAGTTATTAAACGGTTCAAGAAAGACCTCACAATTAACCGGAGAGAAGGAAGTGGAAGGATAGCCCGAAAGAAGCGAAGGAAGCCACCAACTTTTTTCGGAAGAAAACAAACATCTCAATACGGAAAGTGGCCCAAAAAATGGGTAAATCAAGTTCAACTATTCAAAGAATCAAGGCAGATAGTCAGATAGTGGACCGAAGTCATACAAAGTGCAAAAAGTTCCAGACAGGAATGCTGTGAAGAGCAAAGATGCAAAAATCAGAGCAAAGAAGTTGATAGCAGATCTTTTTCAAAAATATTCCTGTTGCGTGATGGACGATGAGACCTACGTCCTTGCGGATTTCTCGCAGCTTCCTGGCCTGGAATTTTATACCGCAGACCATCGTGGGAATGTTGATGAACAGTATAGAGCGAAAAAACAAAGTTTCCTAAGAAATAACTGGATTGGCAAGCAATCTGCTCTTGTAGTAAAAGAAGCGAAATTTTTATCAGCCAAGGCAGTATAAACTCAAAAATATACATGGAAGAATGTTTGGAGAAACGACTTTTACCATTCTTAAGAATGCAGCATTCTTCTGATGGCCGGACTTAGCTTCATGTCACTATAGCAAGGCCACCAAGAAATGGTATGAAGCTAATGGGGTTGTTTTGGTGCCAAAAGAGACCAATCCACCAAACTGCCCAGAACTAAGACCAATTGAAAAGTATTGGGCTTTAGTAAAAAGGAAGCTAAAGAAGACTAAGAAATCAGCAAAAACAGCTAAGAAAAAGTGGAAAACGCTTCCCAGAAAATACCTGAAACCACCATAATGGAGGGGATTCCAGAAAAAATCTTAAATTTTGTAAAGATTAATTTTAGTTCCTTTTTGTAATTAAATATTTCTGAGAATAGACCTTTCTAAAATAGGTTTACTTTTTGAAATCTGTCCAGTGGTTCAAAAGATATAGGTATTTTTGTGTGGCACTCTTTTTTCTGGCTCAGTCCTTAAATATCCAATTTTCAAAAGACTATTATAGAACACTTTCATTTTCCTAAATGGTTACATAAAGAAAATTGGTAAAATAGGTGATATTTTAAGTTTAAGTGATCTACTTTTTCAACTCATTAAATTTAAAAGATTAAAATAAATCCGTTCCTGGACTACTTTATTATTGTTCTACATTCCGTCTGGATTAACTCTTTTTTCCAAAGCACACAATAAAAATGTGAAAATGTCATTTAATATCGCAACGGAATATAAATCGACCATTCTGCACTATGCATTAAAGTATTTCTGGAAGTTGTTAACCAGCGCATGATAAAACTACAAAGTGATTTAATTATCTGACAAAAAATCAACTAATTCAGGTTTTAAATTTTAATACTTCTGGTGGAAATCTTTTTCTCTTTAATTTGTTAAGAATTTGGTTTAAGTTTTAATTCCATATCTGTTTAGAATTAGGAAATATATTTAACTAAAACACTTATTAAAAAAAGTGAGAGGTGTCAAGGGACACCCGGATGGAACGAAGTTCCTTTCGATTAATTAGTGAAGGAATTGTAATTTGTATACACAACAGAGTGTTTATACATACATAAGCATTTATTATTGTCTGTATTAAATCTCTTCTTACCTAAATCCATTAGCAATGTCCGGAACTTGTGCAGAACAGAAACACTGTCAGGATTATTGTTATTGGTAAGTGTCACTTGGCTCTACGCGCTCTGGTGGTTAAAAATATTACTACTGCTAGGATGACAGCTGTGATTTAATTACCTAAAGTTATGTAGTTTTTATTTACAATTGAAATGTTTTTATCATTAAATCAAGTTCTTGACTTTATTGAGGCTACTCCTAGTATATCTGCAAGATAGAACTAACCATTTTAGTTTGCATTTCGAAAGGATATCACTTGTAGACCGGTTTCGACGTATTGCGTCTCATCAGACATATCTCCAATCTAGTTGCTCTTAGAGCTTCTGGATGGATATCTTTCTTGTACTGATGAGACGCAATACGTCGAAACCGGTCTACAAGTGATATCCTTTCGAATTGCAAACTAAAATGGTTAGTTCTATCTTGCAGATATACTAACCCCGTTTAACTTTGAACTGTAATTCAATGTCCGTCGTGGCATATAGCCAGGGAAGTAGTTGTTGGTTCTTAGTAAACGGTCTATATGTTCTTTGATTTTCAAAGACTCTGTAAAACGTCATAATAGTATTAGGTATACTATTATTATCTTTGACATCTATTTGATAAACGTTTTACTGAAATGACAATTGATTAGCAGGAAACTGCAATCAAGTAGTTAACCCTACAAAGCCGAGAGGTTTTTTGTCAAATAGAATTTCAGTTTGCAATTAATTATGGAGATGTCGCTATTATGGCACTTTTTACATTTTCTTTACTAAAGATAATGTATTTGTGTGATTTCAGACATATCTCCAATCTAGTTGCTCTTAGAGCTTCTGGATGGATATCTTCCTTGTACTGATGAGACGCAATACGTCGAAACCGGTCTACAAGTGATATCCTTTCGAATTGCAAACTAAAATGGTTAGTTCTATCTTGCAGATATACTAACCCCGTTTAACTTTGAACTGTAATTCAATGTCCGTCGTGGCATATAGCCAGGGAAGTAGTTATTGGTTCTTAGTAAACGGTCTATATGTTCTTTGATTTTCAAAACGTCATAACAGTATTAGGTATACTATTATTATCTTTGACATCTATATTATTTTATTATTTATTATCTCCAAAAAACCTGTATAAACTTAACAAAGTCACGACACTACACTGTTCAAAGCAAAATAGAAAATAGTAAATTCATTATCACCTGAATACTTTCAACAGTTCGTTTCTTTTAACAAAAGTGTCCATTTATACAATGCCAGAGGTTTAGATGACATACATGTACCTAGAATTACTTTTTATTTTAATTTAAAACAGGAATTAACAATTAATACAAAATTTTAAAATATTTGACAGTAACTGACAGTTAAGGTAATTTGACGTATCTAACTAGTCAAGTTACGAACTATTTTTAAAATGTTTATGAATTTATTAATTTATAAAAATAGGATGAAATAAAATATAATACTATTATGGGTACTTATTTTTTTCTACAGTATTTTCTTTTAATTTAAATTAGTGTCTTTGTAATTGTACTTTTATTAGTATTTATTTATGTATATTAGGGTTTCCTATTTAAATAGAGATAGGTATATCTATCTATGAGAGAGAGAGAGAGAGAGAGAGAGAGAGACAGACAGACAAACATGCGTGTGTCGTGTCGTGCCGTGACAAATTTTGTCTAAATTTTTTTCGGCTAGCCTCAGTCCACGAATCAGTCGTACCTAACGCGTAAAAAGGAACTCAGTTCCAAAAAACAACAGATGTCCAAGGTTTGCTCATTGCCGGTAATAAAATATACCTATCAAAAATTTATCCATGACAGAGAATATGAGATTTAATTGGTTTACAGGAATGTGATGTTAGTTTTTGGTGTTTGGTTTTGGGTTTAAGGACCGTCTTATAGGACTTAGTGTCCTTTTTAGGGATGAATTGTGGAGTTTGGATGGAGTTAGTGTCAGTCTTCAACGCCATTCGGTGTTCGATCTTGTTTTTCTGACTGTTGCAGTGTTTCCTGGTTCCTGAAACGTGCCTAAATTGTCAAAAAAACTCTTTTTTTGTGGTAGTGTGGTATCCCACGTGGTGTAATATAAGTTTGAGAGATTGGTTCTTTGACGTGTCTCCTTCGGCAGGAGGCCTCCCAAGGACGAAGGGAACCACAGAAACTTTCGTCAAAGGCATTTTGTCGTGCTGTGTCTACCTGAGGAGAGGAGGGATTCGTCAAGTTCGACAGGAAGTTCTCTGTCTACGGTTTGGAGTTCGATATAGTAAACAATACGAATGTGTGACGAAATCAATTTATCAAAAAACTATCAGAAAGATTCCGTGATATAATTTTCTAACAATCTGTAAATCAAGTGTTTGCTTTATATAGGTGAAACTGTGTTTTGCCTTCATGCAAACAATATAAACAATAATGATAAATTAAAACTTCAGCTGATACCTATTACTAGTGCTCTTGGAGATTTATTTTTTATTTATGATGCAAATATTATTTTTCTCAAAGGACCAAACCTAACCCTAACCATCGAATTATGGTCTATAACATTTTTAGCGTCATGCTAAAAACATTCAAAAAGTACTAAAAAAGTATCTTTTGTTTTAATACGAAAAATGTACCGTTTCTAAAACAAGAATTATTCATAGGTCTTCATTATTTTTGAAATAGTAAATGAATTTGTGAATTTAATTTCTAGTGAACAATAACGCATCATTTCTGGACACCCTGTAAAGATTAAATAGAGAGTAAATAGTTGAAAAAGCACCTAAAACAAAGTCACAAATATATAAAAATTGACCTAAACATTAAAGTTCCTAAGTGAAAGCCTCTAATGTAATATTCGTTGATTTTGTCTCCTTAACAATTGTCGTTCTCTTTTCCTGAGTTTTTCGCCTGACGTATTCCGGATTGATAACTGGAAACTTCAATAAGATTTTCCTGACGGAAGCGTATTCGTAACTCGGTAACTCCTGTTGGCTTGAGAGTTTTATTACCACCAATAAAAATTTATTTTTACGATAAGAAATATAAAAGTTATAACTGTATAATTCTAAGGAAACAAATCTAATTTATTAGATTCTTCTGGAAATAGATATTTCTTTATGATAGAACTTGAATAGATGGATACTAGATGATAAACATTACGACGAGTAAGATATGTTTAATAATTATTTCCTTTCATTACGTTATAACAGATAGATAAAAAAATAAAAATTAAAGAAAAGAAAATTAAAAAATTTTGTATCTGACTATGCTTAAACTGGCTAACTAACGGAAAAATTTGATCTTGTAAAAGTATTAGTAATATAAACGGGGCAGAATGGATGTCTGAAGTCTAACTTCGTTTTACTGAAGGTATTAGAAAAACTTCTCAAAAGATATATTCTTCTTCTTTTTTCTCTTCACCTTATCCCAAGCCTTGCTGGGGTCGGCCTTATCGTATCATTCCTTTACACCTGTCTCTATTTAATCTATCCTTTCTTTTATGTCAACATTAATTTATCCATCCACCTCAACTTCTCTCTTACCTCCAAACTTACATTTATCTACTGTTTTACTTCTTATCCTTCCTCTCTCCATGACCAAACCATCTTAACCTATTTTCCTGTTTTTTCTTGCTCAGCTGTCCCACTTTTACTGTATCTCTTACGCTCTGATATCTTACTCTATCACTCCTTGTTAATCCACACATCGAACGCAACATTTTTATCTCCGCCACTTTTAACTTTCTTTCTTTCTGAGTTACACCAAGGCTGATCTTACTACTCTCTGGTACAGTCTACCTTTCATTTTTTTCACTTACACTCCTGTCACACAAAGCTCCACTCATTCTTCTTTAGTTCATCTATCCACACTTAATTCCATGATTTATCTCAACTTTTTAACCCTCCTTTCTTTTCTAGCACAGATCCTAAAACTTTAAAGTTTTGAACAGCTGGCAGCATTTGGTCCCGCAAATTGATTTTAAGTTCCTTCGTCTCCTCTATTGTCAGTAACTCAGTCTTTCTCTTATTAACCACTCTCAACCCTCTAATCTCAAGCGATTTTGTACATTTCTCAAGTTTTTCTTCCAGTCTCCCTTTCATCAGATCTACAATCACAATTATCAGCATACACCATATCCCATGACTCGTTAGACATATTAGGGATGAAATATTCGGTAAAAATCCAATTCACCAGAAGGAAAATCTGTAAAAACACATCTACGTCATTTTGGGGTATTTCATTATATTTCATTATATTTGGAAATAGATAAATTGTAGATGTTAAAACGACGTGCTATATGTTCAATATTTTTGGGTTTTTCCTGCTGAAGAACATGGGTATAATCGAGTTGATAGTATGTCCCAACAATAAGAAACTCCAAATTCTGGATTAAGTTAGAGATAGAATCTAACATTCTCTGAACATAGTTACGGAATCGAGCTCACTCGTAGGATTTGTTATTTTTGGTTCTAATTGGAGCGAACAGATCCTCTTTCCCTTAATGATATAAAACTTGAAGCAATAGAAAAAGTAAATGATAGTGATTGAGGCTATCAGTAAACAGTAAACATTAGGTGATCTTAAATACTAAGAAGAACTAAATGGTTTTTCACAATATAAAGTGTTAAATTAGTTTAGAAACTAGAACATAGAGACAGAGATATATCCAAACGAATTTTCAAATACACTTTGTGCACTTTTTTTGTAATACATTACAACAAATCGCCCACTTATAAAAAAATCACGTACGCTTCTCGCAATAAATTATATTTACCCACGACTCATAAGTAAATTGCGTATTTTTTACCTATAACTCTGTCAGTAAGTGTCAAATTATTGAGGAGTTGTGTTATAGGTTATAGTTTCATTTACTAAACTAGTGGAGTAAGTAAATAGAAACCTGTATTATTATGTTGGTTACCTACAGTTTTCATTAAATTAAACTAACATTTGACATTTCTCAGACAGAACTGTCTAAGAAATCGGATATTTTTGACAACTTATGCCAAAATTTAAATTTTATATTTGTTATTTTTAGTTTCATACAAAACCATTTGGTAAGTCGTGGGTAAAGCATAGTACTTCACTCGAGGAACAAATTGCATATTTAGCTCGTTTCTTTAGCCCCTTCGCTCGCAAGCTCGCTCATGGGCCAAACACACTTGCTGTAATATGCAATTTACTCCACTCGTAAAGTAATATACTATTTTTCTATTTCCAATCCTTTGTTGTGGATAACTACGCTATACTTTAATTACAAACACGTAGATTTATTTTTAACATTTCACTTGACAGAAGATTATAAAAAGCTCTTGAGGGCTGTTACGAATATAATTTACATTTATGAACATTTTACTAATTACAAAAGACATTATTAGTCCGGTAAAGAAACACAATAAAAACGATCCACATTCAAAAAGAAAAATGCACTAAAAATTAAAAAATTAAATCTTTAGTTCTTAAAAAAAATGTAAACAACTAGGCATTTGATTTCGATTTCCTTAAAGTTGGCTAAAATCATACATGGTAATTGCGCATTTGATCTCACCAATTTTTGGTGAGATGGAAACTGTGACCGAAGTGATCAAGAGAACAAGCAGAGGCTGCATAGTCATGTGAATGTCGAGGCAATCCAGCTTCTTGACAACACTGAACTAAATAGAAGACTCATGAGGACAAAACCATTTGAGTTAGTGTAAATGTGTAACAGTTTAGTGTAAAAAGCAGAGCATAGTGCTGTGATGTTATTGCATGTTAGTTGTAGTGCGTTAGTTGATAGATATAATAAGAGTAAGCCATAGGGTATGCCCTTAGATTTAAGTATTTGTTGTTATTAAGTTAGGTCAGAGAATAACTGATAATTGGTCATTTGTTACCAGATAGCAGTAAACAAACATCGTACAAAAAAAAATAATTTTTTTTTTAATAGTGAAGGTGGTTAAATACAACAAGGTGAAACTAAGAAGCTTCTTATTTTTTGAAGTCTGTTAAAATACCAAAACCTTCTTCTATGTCTGTCAAATACTATGCTGAAAGCTGCATCAAAATCGGTTCAGCGCAAAACGAGAGATAATCGCGCACAAACATACATACATACAGGTCAAACTGAGAACCTATTTTTTTTTTAAGTTGGTTAAAAAATAACCAAAACCTTAAAAACCTTGTTTTTATAATCTTATAAAACAAACTTTTTATTTGAAATGTTTTTGATTTACTAAAATAATTAAAGGTGAAACGAGTTTAAGTATAGGGAATTTTTTGCCATATATAAATTATCGTAAAATCCAATCTTAGAAAAATATCAACAAAATGTTACAACATTTGTAGATACATTTATGGTCTATATTTTTTGTTTAAAACATTTTATAATAAGAAAATTATTTAAAGAGATACAGCGCCATACATGCAAATTGCAAATTTTTCAAGCTTCAGTAAGATGTAGTAGGTACACCAAACATTATGAATCCAAATTTTCAATTAATTCAATTTTAATTTTTGTTGCTGATAAAATTGCTTCTTTCCCGGACTATAATGCTGACACCTTTTTGCTTCGTAGGTTGTCGCTGAAAACTCGCAATTCAGTAATTTATTATGTTAATTTTTACAGAATGATTAATGCAAACAAGAGTAAATCTAAAACCGGTTCTTTATTGTTCTAATTTGCAAAAACCTTAACAGTTCGTTTCCGTTTCATTAAAATGATTATACAAACTTAGTTAATATAATAATTAATGCTATTAAACTGATATATGAATCAAATTTGTAATTTATTTAATCTTCTTTTAATATTCCAATTATTCTCGTGGAAAAATGATTTACTAAATAGATGTAGTTATCATGTAAACACATACCTGTAATTCATGAAACTAGACCAAAATGGGCGTAATAGGTGACGCATTCGATTGCTAAGAGCGTCAGGAAATTGTGTGTGAATAAAAATGATTATGTAAAAATGAAAAATTTTCGTTATGAAATCATGCATTTTCCAAAGTGCAACTCGAAGTGATAGAAATTGTAATTCAGTAAATATCGACGAAAATCAGTTCAATTTTATTACTCGGGGAGTCAATAGGAACATCACAGGCAGGAATGTAAATATTTACAACGACTGAACACAAGCACTATTGACCACGTATTACTTCAAGTTTAGTACTAGAATGTCAGCAAACTGTAACTGAGGACAGCCAGAATAACGTGGTCACTCTGAACTGGATCAAAGGCCATGGGAACTCTAAAGGCAACCGCATTGTGGACAATTTAGCCAGGAGGGCTGCTGGCTACAAATAAGTTAGCCCTCGCCCATCTACCAAGCTAACAATGTCCGCTGTCGTGTGCCTTCAAACAGCACTTCCACTAAAACTTTATACAGTGCTGGGATGAAAAAACGAACCAGAGAGTTATTACCTCAACCTGGCGAGGAAATAGTAAGAAAATTTAAGCCATTGACCAGACCAAATTTCCGAACAGCTTTGGGAATCTTACCAGGCCACCGCCAATTGCGACAACATCTCTTTAGGATGAAATTAGCAGAATCGTCCTATGCAGAGATTGAGAACAAGAAGAGGAAACAATAGAGCACATAATGTATTACTGCTCTACTTTTTCTGAAATTAGAAGATCCCTGTTGGGCGAGTACGGGTTTACACCAGCCGAAGTCAGGGAGATCCTTCTTGGGAGTCTCATCATCTATTTTAAATCTTTAGCCTGATGATTGCCTGAGGTGTAGATATCCATACACACGGGAAGATGCACAATGAGCCATATGTGAACTCAGTGCCGGCAAAACTCCTCTCCAATTTTCTAGCTCTAGATTATTTGGGGCGTTTTTAAGTTTGCTGAACACGAAAATCACAACAGCGACGGCCACTGTTTTATGAGAACTAGAAACAATTTAGACCAAACTCGTTACTTGGGAGTTTTTTTGGGGTCAACGAATACAAATATCACTGTAGCGATGGTCACGGAAGCTCCTGGTGACCAGGATTGAGATGGACTTCTGGAGATTTATAGAAAATCGATAGAAAATTGACAGTATAACTTAAGATTCCAACAATCAGAAGCCACGCTGATATTCGAGTTCAACCAACCCGAAAACCACCGGGTCACAAGTTTGGACTAAATTGTATCGATTACAAGAGTTTTATCTAGGACACTTGGTGCTTTGACCGTGGCATCGTCGTGGTATTCATATTAAAATTCGGTGGCCGTCACTATAGTGATAGTTATATTCAGCTACCCCGAAAACTCCCGTGTAATAAGTTTGGACTAAATTTTATTAAAGGTTTACAAAACACCAGTAGACAAGGTTTATCCTGGGCAACAAATACTTCGGTGGACGTCGCTGTCCTGATATTTATATTCAGTGACCTCAAAATCATCTAAATAGTAAAATTGAACAGATTCCCGTCGATACTATACAATCTTGTTTTATCTTTTTGTTGTCACTTTAAAATGCACTTTGGAAAATGCATTATTCTATACGGAAAATGCATTTTCCATTTTTACATAACCAATTTCCTGACACTCTTAGGATTCGAATTCAACAAAAATCATATTTTTTTGTCGACTTTATTGCCTCGCTTATAAACACAATTTGTTTTGCTGTTTTGTACGTAAGAAAACATAATTGACATTGTGAATCAGTTCATTTGTTAAAAATTACAACTACATTTAACAGCCAATTTTTTTTTCGAAATGAAATTCCCTGCAGAAAGTTTTTTCTTGGTTAAATATAATACTTTGATGGCTTTATGAATAGAAACACTGTCCTTCTGTATAAATTGTGATATATTTTCTCTTTCAACAAAGAGTCCAACAATAAAAAAACATATTGTGTTTTCTTTTCAATTCCGCTAAAGACATCAATAGAAATTCATTTATCTCAATCGATTATAAAGTGAGTTATATGTTCAAACACAAAAATATATTTTTCTTTTCAGGAGACGTAACGGCAAATTGAAAAGCAATATTCGATTTTTATTGTTTATGTGACTAAAAGTTAATTTCCACGAACAAAAAGTACCTGTTAGAATTTAACGTGGGTGTTTTTAAACATAAAAGGTGAGTTAAACGTTTACTTAAGGTAGGTATTGTTGTCAGAGAAAAGGTTAATGTTCATCACAAACATTTCAGAAACATATAACTTAACATTATGTCGTGCGGTGATTTACTTTGATCAGTTTTGCAAAATATTTTTAAATAGTAGGTTTAAAAGCAGCTATATTTCCTAAATTTTTTGACAAAAATCGCATGTATACTTTTAAGAATTTTTGTCATCTGAAAATAAAGAATATTTCTATACACTGTCTCTCCAAAAATCTCGTCTCGGTTTGGCAGTCAAACTCAATCCATCGAAGAATGTTCAACGATAACAAAGTGAAATAGTAGCATGTAAATAATAACTTGTTGTGTTTAAACCAATTTATCGTGAAAGTATTAGATAACAAGGCACTCTATAGTCTAAGGTTTTAACATTTATCAGAAGAAGGAAATTAAAACACGCAGGTACCTTTAATGGTACAAATATACAAGTGATGGCAGAGGTTAAGTACCTTGGGATGATATTCGACTTAAAACTTACCTGAAACTACCATATTGAATACATAACGCAGAGGGCGATAACTACTTTAATGGATACTGGATTTATAACATGGTGGTTAAACCGATTATTATATATACGTCTTTGGTAAGTTGGCCAAAGATACAACAAAAAAAGCTGCTCAATGTTCAAAAACTTGCTTGCCTTGATATAACTGGAGTTCTAAGAGGCACTAAGAGACACTCCAACAGCCTATTGGATCTTTCTCCTATTCGCATAATTTTAAAAGAGAAGCAAGAATGGACTTCTACAGGCTGCAAGGAAATCGAAACAAGATTTTTTTAAAACAGGAGCAGAAAATTGGATAAGAAGATGAGACCGCATGGTTCTCTATACGTGCCTAAGAAAACATTCCAGGTAGAAATATACCAACGTACGAAATAACAAAAGGTACACCTGGCACACAGACGGGTCTAAGTTTATAGCGGGCTTAGGAGCGGAAGTTTACAGCTATTAGGAACATATACATCTGTATTTAAAGCAGAAATATTTGCAATACACAAGAAGAAATAATTTAAGGGGTTATAAATTTAAACGTACCAACTTATGTAAAGATAGTCAAGTGGCTATTGGGACTTTAAAGCCTTTAAATCATTTCTAGATTGTCCTGAGCGATTTCTAATCGAAGGCTGTTCTGCGAGCAGTTTTGGAATGTATTTAGCACACACGCTAATCATGCTTAAAGTCTCGGTTAAAGTTCGGTAAAGTGTACTTTTTGGTATTGTAAGGTCATCTTCTAGTTCCCTAACAGTCAAACGACGATCTTGTTCAATTGCCGCTCGCACACGCTCAACATTATCCGATGTTTTTTCTGCCGAAGGTCGATCAGAATGAGAATCACTGTTAACAGACGTGCAGCCATTTTTAAACCGTTTATACCACTCTTTTATTTGAATCGTTTCTGTATAAGTTTTTTCAAGTTTAAAGCAAAATTTGATGCAAATTCGTTGCTCAACATTTTCGGCCATTTTAGCTACTTAAAAATCCGACGAACCTGTAAAACACTTTGAAAACAAACACACGCTGCTCATGAACTATACGTCCTGCAGGTATCACCAAGTAAACTATAAACTAAATAGGATTTACTGTTGACGTTCCCGCATGGTAGGGGTCGCTGGAACACTTTGGCGCGAAGATATAAATGCAGGTCGGCTACTTTTTGGACAGACCTCGTATATAATTCCATTGGGAGACACTGGATCGAGGGAGAAAGTCACTTTTTGGAGACTTCACAAACATATAGCACCCATATTTTAAACCTGTACAGGGTCCCAAGAATCTGGTGACATGAACTTGAACCAGTAAAACATGTACTGTACCATTATGAGGCACTGAATCCCAGGAGACAGTTAATTTTTGGGGACTTCAGAGTGCGTTCAAAAACGTATGTCCCCCATACTTTAGACTTGGACATACTAGTAGAGGGTACCAAGATCGTGGAGTGGGTGACATAAACCAATGGAAAAATTCGCCTATCTATGCTGCACACGATTTAATAGACGGCTTCTTAAAAAAAACGGTTGGTGATGGTTGCATCAGCTCTTGTTATTTAATCCTTAACTTGATAATATTTATTTTAATATACAAGATAAGCGTCCATTTCTATTTTAATTTAATTAATGAATTTTTTACACTTGAACTCTAATAGCTGCTTTGAGATAACATTATGGATACCGTATAAATTTAAAAGCTACATGTACATATCTTAGTTTTATCTTTTTTACGATTTCCTTATAGAGCAGCTGAACTTTTGCCTAAAAGAACGGTTCAATTTATCTCAATGTAATTTACTATAGCCCAAATTTATATATCTATCTTTGATGCTATTTATTGCGGAAGTTTCAAAGTTTAAGATGCTTATTCTAGTCTAGTTTGAAACTATCTAAGATCTTAGGATTAAACGTCGACTGTAAGCCATTTTCGTAAAACATAACTTAATCTCTAAAAAAGAAGCAAAACGAAGCAATCATGTATTGTAGATTGTTTCGAATAACGGATTCTCTGACAGACAAATTTATTACAGAGAGTTACATTTCTGATTCTCACGTTATTCTTACGAGAAGTAAATATGGGCCGTTCTCTTGAACTGTATTAATTACTTTTGCAAATAATCCTAATCGATAAAACAAATAAAACTTTTCGAAGTTGGAAGTTAAAGAAACTTTTTGAGAAACTCGTACAGTAGCACATTTCATTTTAAATTTAAATTAACTCAAACTGTAAACCATTCGTTTATCTTAAAAATTAATCCGCTAATAAAATTAAATGTTGATTTTAACGAATCTACAGGTCCTTTTTTACGAAAAAGATAAAGAAAGATAAAAGATCTTATGGTAAATATTAATTAAACTTTTCACAATTTTTTAGTATTTTTCGTTAATTTTTAGTTTTTTCCGGATACCTAGTTACTTATGGAATCATAGAATCATATTTCTTGTTTTTAAAGTTTTTAAGAGTTTTTACTAAAGTTTTAGATTTTAACAGAATTTTTCTCACTATTTACGTATCTTTAACAGTTTTAAAAATATTTATCTTTTCAGAAATTCTTACGATATAACATAAAATTTGCTTTTGATGAACCCCTATAGAATGGTGCGAATCTTCTTCTCTTTTAAAATATTTCTTACTCCTTCTCTTGTCCACTGCCAACAATTAAAATTCGACTTGCACAAAAAAGCCAACTATGGTTTTAAATAATGTTATACTAACCACTTACAAGAACAACAATTTCAAAAGTGCCAGACTTCAAAGGGCTTTCGTAACAGAGTCCTTTCCCGCGGCCACTTTTTGACCTACAGTTCTCTTATCAACAGACGTGTTCCTTAACAGGTTTTAGTCAAAATTGTAATACAATTTTAGGTAATTTAATTTAATTTTTTTAGGTGAAAATTTAAAACTTTGCATAAATGGTAACTAGGTTAAAAAATACTTTTAATATGAGATAAAAAAAACTCTCACAAGCGTTTGTGATGTGAGTTGTATTTGTGGAAAAAGCGGCTTATATAAGTAGACTGATACTACACTGTTTTCCTATATACTCGTAATAGGGTACCGGACAGTAATCGAAAAAAAATCTAAGATGTGTTTTAAAATAACGTTTGTTATACAACAATATCACTCAATAAAGATTTTTAAGAAATAACAATGATTTATATTTTTAAATCAATAAATAAAGTTGCGTAAATTATCTGTGACGTGTAAGAACCCAAACGCCTATCACAGTGCGTAACGTCATGTGTAGGTAGCCATAAGTAAAGTATGTTATTTCGCGTTTTTCTACGATTTATTTGCATTTCTCTAAAAATATTTAATTGTAATTAGTTACGAATTGAAGGACTATAGTCATAACAGAACTTTAGTTATACATTATATCTCTAGTATAAGTGAATGTTGGAAAAAAATATGTTCCCTATTTTATATGAAAGCAATAAATAAAGTAATTATACACAATTTGTCAATGGTTTTATTTATTAACATTCTCAATATAAAGTAAAATAAAATGTATATAAAAGATATAATTAAGTTTAAATATTCTCTACAGCTTCTTTGGCAGCTAAAACACAAATACAAGATTGTTTATGCACACGTAAAACATTCTAAGTAAGACATAACCTATAACACCTAAATTACATACACACTAAATATGATTATTTATATATTTATATAATGGGCTGTGTAATAACACTCTACGTGCAGTACTTACATCAAAGTGATCTTCACAAAAGTAAATTGGTGAAGTAACAGACATTCCATCGCACTTTCGTCTTGCTAGGTCTAACCATTTCTTTCGTATGTCTGGTTTTCGAGATACATCAATAAAAAAATTATTTGGAGTAGTTACTGATGTATTTCCACATCGAGGTACAACACACCAACGATATCTTTTTCGGTCCATGATGATTAAGAAACACAAAATACTTTATTTATCACACTGATCACTTGTAATATGGTTAGACGTTTGTTTACCTTCCAAATGACGTCACTCGATCTGAATTGACATGAAGTGCTGTTTTCGCGGCAATTTGAAATAAATTATGTTTTTGACGTTTTCAAGTACACCAGAGAATTTATTTAAATAAAATATTATTTTTTATGGCTATATATATTAATAAAGATTATTTTTAAACACTATTTGAAAAGTTGTCCGGTTCCCTATTATCGAATACATTTTTTTGAAGTAAAACTTCTTTAGGCGCTACTAGGGGTAACTCAGTAATTCTAGTGGAAGTGACGTCATTCAAATGTAACGGAAATAAAACCTGATACAAAATACCTAACACGATTCCGCCTACTACTTATATTAAATAAAAGTTAAATCTGTAATTGTATGAATTGACAGCTTGTCAACCAAAATACATTAATGGTGAATAGTTTTACGCCTAAAATTTGTGTATAAAGTGTTTGTTTTAAATATGAAAGTGGATTTATTAATGAAGAAAGGGATGAAAAAATATTGAATGAAAATGAGTGAGTAGGTACTCTATATGCATAAATTTTATTTTTGGTGGTTAATTACACTATACCTAATTATTTATACCTAGCTATTTCCGTTTTATAGACTTAAAGAGCTAAAAATAACAAGAAATTGTGAACGTCAAAGGGCATATTATAAGCGCCAGAAAGATTTAAAGAAAAATGAAAATGAAAAAAAGACGAGACAGCGACATTCATTATGATTTCACTAAGTAAGTTTATATAGATACATACATATTATGATAGTAAATAATTGTTTATAGGGAAGCTTTACGTTAAGTAAAGAAGCATGTTGCACGTTTTTGTTCATAAAATATCTAATAATATTCGAAATGTTTTAACACTTGCTTATACTTATTTTAGGTTTGGTTAGGTAGCCATAAAGGCCATAAAACCACTAGTCAGGATGGCTGATCTTTTACCAGCAATAACAGATCCTTCGTAGAACTCAAGAAAACAAACTCAACTCAGGATTTTAAATTTTATGGAATATGCTATAAAATGCTACAAAATGAAATGGTTATCTAACTATCGAAGGCTCTTGTGTTGTGTTGTATTACAATAAGATAGATACAGCTACAAAATCACACATTCTAAACGTAATGTGTGTATATTTTTAATATTGTTTACCTATTTTGAAGTAAAACTTCTTTAGGCGCGACTAGGGGTAACTCAGATTTATTTTCTAACGGAAGTAATTGTAACGAAACGTTACAATTCTGACGTCATATTCTAACGTTAGATTCTAACGGAAGATTCTGATGGAAGTAACGGTGTGATTTCAGCGGGAGGAGCTTAAATTTTCAAAATTTTCAAAATTTATTTATAAAACTTTCAAACGGTTTTAAATACATTAATGGTATTTAGAGAGTAAAATCTATGTTTCACATTTTAGTTATCGTAAACCTATTATTTCATATATAAAAAATAATGATAACTTTCAAATTCCTATTTCTAATGAATAATATAAATATAACATATCATTTTTTGTAAAGTATATAGACAATAAATATAATTGAATTGTAATTAAATATTTATTTTTTGATACGTACGTCAAAAAGTTTTACTTCATTTGCGCGTACCTAAAGGTTACACGCACACTCTTTTTTGCTAAAACGTTCAGTAGACTTACATATAAATATTATTCGATGTTCTTCGATTTTTAGGTGTATTAACTTTGCTAACCTCTCAGAAATATCTTCTCGTGCTTTTCTTTTTACACTTCTTGTTTTAATATAGAAGATTTATCAACAATATGAGTATGTCCTAATTCTGCAATATAAAAAACACACCTTCAATGTGTAGTACAATAGTAATACAAGTGTTACAATGACAGAGGTTTCGTAGTACGAGTTTAGTTTGTGAAACGAACCGCGAAGCGGTGAGATTCGCAAAGAACGAGTACTACAAACCGTCATTGTAATTCGAGTGTTACATACTATTTTTTATAATGAACTTTTAAAAGTATAAAAAAATGAGAGTTTTTCGATATAATTATTTATGTTGGCAATCTTGACAGTTTTGACACTTGTCAGTTTTAATGATTTTAAATTAGAATGTTTGTCAAATTTGTATAAAATATTCCGAATTTAGCAATAACGCTGATAATGTAGTTAATAATTTACTACAACATACTTTTTGATTTACTACCTGAACTCTTTCGTTGAAAATCAGTGCAGTGCAACCAATTGTGTAAAACAAAAAGTTACCAAAACAGTGTTACAATGAATCTATTTCGATACTGTTTTTAGTGTCGAAATAGAAACTTTCCCAACATTCACTAATTAAGAACATTTGTTTACTTTTTTCATTTCTATGCTGATCAGGAAAAAACCAAACAAATATTTTTTAGTTTATAAACCTTCTTAGTTCAGGAATCTCATTAAAGGCTTAGGAATTCTCCATAAATCGCTTCCCTCACTACCTGTTACATCGTATCTAAATTTTCGACCGCAGAGATGAACTCGGCTGCCTCCCATGCGGAAGATACCTACTTCACAATTATTTATAGTCTCGGTTAATAATTTCAGAATGCAAGTAAAAACTAAATTACACGAACTTAATCGACAATCAGCTGTTATTATTATTATTATTATTTATGTCAAAAAAAAACTAGTGTGGCAGTCAGTGGGACTGCCGGCCTAAGTTATACTTCTATGCACGCGCATGGATTCTTAATTTGTATGCGAATGATTTAGCAAACTCATTATATGATATTCGTGGTAAGCGACCCCAAAAACCTCCCAGTACCGTGTGCACACTCTTTTTGTATTGAATTTGCATAAAATTTCTGGAGACGAGGTCCGTCTTAAGGACCAGGTGTTTCGAACACCATCGCCATTATTATAATCGTATTTAGCGTTTCAAGAAACCACCGAGTACCAAGGGTGCACTGATTTCGTACAGAAATTACATAAAACCCCAGGAGAAGAGGTAAATACCCTACACACCAAGTGCCGTGGAGACTTTCGGAATCGTGATATTCGTGTTCAGCGACTCCAAAAACCCCGAGTATATAAATTGAACCCATTTTCAGCAATACTTACCGAGTTGTAAGTTTTCTCTCTATTGTCTGTTCGAAATGTACTTTTCGAATGCAGAAATGCAATTTCCATTTTTACATTATAAAATATAGCGACAAATTTCCTGATACTTTAACGAATCCAATGCAAAAAACGCATTCCTATCCATCTTACGTTACAAAATTCGGAGGTTTTGGTTCTTTATTTCCTCGACTATTCATAAAAACTCTGTTTATGTAGCCAACAACCTCAAAACCATAGTGCAGGATATACTGCAACCTTTAGACTACAATACAATACTCATTACTGAATTTTATTATTAATATTATTAATATAAAATACTAAACTTAATATGTTAACTTACGTGATAGAATTATAAAATAATCTGTCAAATAATTATGTGGTCCGTCACTATGATATTCATACATTAGTTCAGAATGTTTTTTGTATATCTATCCCTTTTTAATGTACTGAATCTTGAAACGGTATTCAAAGGACTTATAGTTATGATATGATATGATATGTAATGATTTTTCCCATTTAACTGTACACAAATCTTTTCCACCGAGTGCATGAATAGAAGTATAACTTCAAAAATATTTTTTATTAATCTCAAACATTCGTTATTTATTTTCGATCATTTGGACATTTTACTTGGTTAGATTGCAACAGTGTGTTATAAAATTATATACCAACCCTAGCCTTCCGGGGTAGATATAATCCAATATTGTTACACTGATGAAATAATATAGAAACGATATTTTCTGTGTAAACAACTAATCCGGGCCTGCAAAGATATCCTGGCTTCATTCCGGTTTTACAAATATCAAATTCTCTTGGGACACGTATAGTAATTCCGCTAGAGTAAGCACACACATATTTACGGAAAATTTATTTCGACAAACTGAAGTGGTTTTATTTAGGAAAAAATGCTGCCAAATTGAAAATTTATCATCAATGTTTTCCTTTTTTGACGTTTTTAACGAATATGCAAACTAAACATGAATAAATTAGGATGCAAACATTTGAATATCCAATAATCAATTGTGTATATTTGTTTTTATGGAATAAATACTAGAAAAATAATTATTATGAGTCATTGTTTTTCTTTTATATGCGCTTATTGTTTAATTAAAAATGCAAAAGCGAATGATAGTGAATTATATTAAAGATGTTCAGAAGGGTTCAACATAATTAAAAGATGGATTTGAACATAGAAATAGATAATGCAGTAACTAAATAAATAGTTGAAGTTACTTTAACTGAGGTAATAGTATTATACGTTACAAGGTCGGTAGGTGACTTATTAATTACAGTACGAGTTAGTTTACGGACGAGGCGACGTAGGAGCCAAGTCCGGAAATAAAAACGAGTACTGTAATTACAGCTAACGACCATGTATCGTATTATATTTTATATCATCCTGTTTTTATAAATTAAGAAATTCATAAAAATTTTAACAGTAGTTCGTAACTTGACTAAAAATAGTTCGTAACTTGATTAGTTAGGTCAAATTACCTTGAAAGCCATTTGTCACTGTCAAATAATTTTTTTATTATTAAGATTTAATTGTTAATATAAAATTGAATAACATTGACTTCTTTTTAAATATGGCAGTAAAAGTAAGTAATTAATTATTTTATTTTTATTTTATAGTCATTATAGTATTTTTAAATGTCAAAAATTAAAAGTAATTGTCTTCCCATAAGCAATCAGAGCAGCGTTGCTAGGCAAACATTACAGTACCTGATACCGTAATGTTTTACTTACCGGCGCCAAATTGATTATAGGAAAGTGTATTTTCTGGACAAGATGAAATAAATGATATTACGTTTTCTACCTGTTTTTAAGTATGAGTTACTTTTTTAATATGGAAGGTATTTTATATATATGGTCAACCGATGTACTGCATGCTAATCAGGCTTATTGTACTTACTTTCTATATTGGTTAATGTCACTCATACCAAAATTTCGGTATCTTGTACTAGTTTGTACAGGTCTAAAGGATGGGTGCCATATCTTTGTAGAAGCACTCTGAAGTCTCCAAAAATTTACTGTCTCCTGCGATCCAGTGCTTCGAAATGGCACATTATGTGTTTAACTGCCTCATCATCTGCAGTTTGGGTCTTCATTCAAGAACCTCATGGTTAACAGGTGTCCCTTGATCGGTGCATGGCTCCTGTTTTGACTCGCAGCTCATTTCTACTGGTTTTGCATCCTACAACCATCCGTACTCTATAATCCAAAAACTTAGAGGCGCAAGAGCAAAAGTAAATCTTTATTCTAGAAAAGTAGGTATATAGGTTTTTGATGCTACATATCTGTTACCTCCAGCAGCTACTCCCAAACTCCAAAATTCCATAGATTTATTATATAATCAACGTTCATAAGTGTCAGCCCATAAAACAATAAATCTCATTTTAACAGAGTAGGTGCACTGCATTGAAAGAAAAAGTAATATTACTATCACGTTACCCGCCCCGAAAGTAATATCTTTTAGGGCGGTTACTGCAATTTGTCGATTGCCTTATTCTTGACTTGTTTATGTAATCAGTAGGCTAAAACGATATTTGTACTCATTTTTAGAGTAAAATCCTGTCTTTTCGTGTGAAGTTTTGAATAATGCAACATTTCTGCCAAGATTTTTAAAACTATAATTAAAATAATTATATTTAAATTGGGTAAGCTAAAATTTATATAGTTGGGTTGAACAGTTAAGCATATAATCCAAAGAGATGTGTAATTTAATTACGTATATGTTGATGATTTTGGGTTAACCGGTATAATTTAGTTACACAAGATTAAGCGAGTTAATAATATACCCGAATTACTTTACTGACAAAAGGGGTAGTCCACGAGCAATTTTGAATTCCTACACGCAAGTCAATAAATTTAGTTACATAAAGAATTGCAATTCTTATGTAGGTATTTAGTAATATTATCATTGTTATTATTATTATTAACAATAAAGCCAGAGGTTTAAGCGACTACAATTATGTTTGAGTTTAAGTCTGATTGTATGATATTATCGTCCAATAAGGATTTTTCATTAATTTTAGTATCGTCCGCAAAAAAGCTTTGTTACATTGAATATAGATAATAAGTTAGATCACTTATGTAGGTTATTAATAATATAGGTCCTAGGATTGATCCTTGCGGAACTCCGCTTCTCATAATTCTTTCTGACAAGTAATAGCGACCAATCCTTCCACGAAATCTTCTATTTGTGAAATAGTCGATAATTAATAGCAACAGTTTTCCACTAACAGTACATGACTCAACCTTATACATACCTATACATCTTAAAAAAAGAGTTTCGGAAAATATGGATCAATGTATTAGCGTGTTTACATATCTTTAATATATGATCCGACCACATCGTAGAATAAATTTACCAAGGTGCAAAACTACAGATTTATCGATATTTAAAGGAAGACACCAAAACAAACACCGTTAGAGTTTAAGTCTGATTGTATGATATTGTTGTCCAATAAGGAATTTTCATAAATTTTAGTATCGTCCGAAAAAAATCTTTGTTACATTGAATATAGATAATCAGTTAGATCACTTATGTACGTTATTAATAATATAGGTCCTAGGATTGATCCTTGCGGAACTCCACTTCTGACAATTCTTTCTGACAAGTAATAGCGACCAATCCTTCCACGAAATCTTCTATTTGTGAAATAGTCGATAATTAATAGCAACAGTTTTCCACTAACAGTACATGACTCAACCTTATACATATTTGTGCAGTAGTCGATAATTCAGAGCAATAGTTTTCCACTAACACTACATGATTCAACCTTATACATACCTATACATCTTAGAAAAAGAGTTTCGGAAAATATGGATCAATGTATTAGCGCGTTTACATATCTTTAATATATGATCCGACCACGTCGTAGATTAAATGTACCAAGGTGCAAAACTACAGATTTATCGATATTTAAAGGAAGACACCAAAACAAACACCGTTAGAGTTTAAGTCTGATTGTATGATATTGTTGCCCAATAAGAAATTTTCATAAATTTTAGTATCGTCCGAAAAAAAATCTTTGTTACATTGAATATAGATAATCAGTTAGATCACTTATGTAGGTTATTAATAATATAGGTCCTAGCATTAATCCTTGCGGAACTCCACTTCTCATAATTCTTTCTGACAAGTAATAGCGACCAATCCTTCCACGAAATCTTCTATTTGTGCAGTAGTCGATAATTCAGAGCAATAGTTTTCCACTAACACTACATGATTCAACCTTATACCTATACATCTTAGAAAAAGAGTTTTGAAGCTTTGTTACATTGAATATAGATAATCAGTTATATTACTTATGTAGGTTATTAATAATATAGGTCCTAAGATTGATCCTTGCGGAACTCCACTTCTCATAATTCTTTGACAAGTAAAAGCGACCAATCCTTCCACGAAATCTTCTATTTGTGAGGTAGTCAATAATTCAGAGCAATAGTTTTCCACTAACACTACATGACTCAATCTTATAGGTACCTACACATCTTAGAAAAAGAGTTTTGGAAAATATGGATCAATCTATTAGCACGTTTACATATCTTTAATATATGATCCGACCACGTCGTAGATTAAATGTACCAAGGTGCAAAACTACAGATTTATCGATATTTAAAGGAAGACACCAAAACAAACACCGTTAGTGTTTAAGTCTGATTGTATGATATTGTTGCCCAATAAGAAATTTTCATAAATTTTAGTATCGTCCGAAAAAAATCTTTGTTACATTGAATATAGATAATCAGTTAGATCACTTATGTAGGTTATTAATAATATAGGTCCTAGCATTAATCCTTGCGGAACTCCACTTCTCATAATTCTTTCTGACAAGTAATAGCGACCAATCCTTCCACGAAATCTTCTATTTGTGCAGTAGTCGATAATTCAGAGCAATAGTTTTCCACTAACACTACATGATTCAACCTTATACCTATACATCTTAGAAAAAGAGTTTTGAAGCTTTGTTACATTGAATATAGATAATCAGTTATATTACTTATGTAGGTTATTAATAATATAGGTCCTAAGATTGATCCTTGCGGAACTCCACTTCTCATAATTCTTTGACAAGTAAAAGCGACCAATCCTTCCACGAAATCTTCTATTTGTGAGGTAGTCAATAATTCAGAGCAATAGTTTTCCACTAACACTACATGACTCAATCTTATAGGTACCTACACATCTTAGAAAAAGAGTTTTGGAAAATATGGATCAATCTATTAGCACGTTTACATATCTTTAATATATGATCCGACCACGTCGTAGATTAAATGTACCAAGGTGCAAAACTACAGATTTATCGATATTTAAAGGAAGACACCAAAACAAACACCGTTAGTGTTTAAGTCTGATTGTATGATATTGTTGCCCAATAAGAAATTTTCATAAATTTTAGTATCGTCCGAAAAAAATCTTTGTTACATTGAATATAGATAATCAGTTAGATCACTTATGTAGGTTATTAATAATATAGGTCCTAGCATTAATCCTTGCGGAACTCCACTTCTCATAATTCTTTCTGACAAGTAATAGCGACCAATCCTTCCACGAAATCTTCTATTTGTGCAGTAGTCGATAATTCAGAGCAATAGTTTTCCACTAACACTACATGATTCAACCTTATACCTATACATCTTAGAAAAAGAGTTTTGAAGCTTTGTTACATTGAATATAGATAATCAGTTAGATTACTTATGTAGGTTATTAATAATATAGGTCCTAAGATTGATCCTTGTGGAACTCCACTTCTCATAATTCTTTCTGACAAGTAAGTGCAACCAATCCTTCCTCGAAATCTTATATTTGTGCAGTAGTCGATAATTCAGAGCAATAGTTTTCCACTAACACTACATGACTCAATCTTATACATACTTATACATCTTAGAAAAAGAGTTTCGGAAAATATGGATCAATGTATTAGCGCGTTTACATATCTTTAATATATGATCCGACAACGTGTTAATTAAATCTACCAAGGTCCAAAACTACACATTTATCAATGTTTAAAGGAAGACTCCATCAAATACCGTTTGAGATTAAATAAGGAATTTCCATAAATTTAAATATCGTCTGTAAAAAGCTTTTTTACATTGAATATACATAATCAGTCAGATCACTTATGTAGGTTATAAATAATATAGGTCCTAGGATTGATCCTTGTGGAACTCTAAAAATTCTTTCTGAAAAGTAAGAGCGACCAATCCTTCCACGAAATCTTCTTTTATTTGTGCAGTAGTCGATAACCCAGACCACTAACACTACATGATCCAACCTTATATTCTTATTATTCAAACGTAATGTAAAATTTGCTGAATGAACTAAATAAACATAATAATATTTCTATATTATAGGCGAGTGGTTTACTCCGTGAAATACGGAAGAACCGATCATTTTTTTTGTAATTAAAAACTAATGGCTGATACTTTTTATCCACATCAATCTAGTGTTTACATAAGGCATAAAAATTAACATTAAAAGTACATTTTCTAAAGAAGCGTATCAGCTGCGCCGCCACCGGCATGTTGCATCGGTATTTTACTCACGCGTGTTTGTTTATTTTATCTTTAGAAAATGTATTATTAATGTTAATTTTAATGCGTTATGTAAACGCTAGATCGATTTGGGGAAAATCATGAATATAAAATGAATTTCGAAGATTACAACACTTTTTAGAACTGCGACCCGAGCTTTAGTTTCAGAGAAAAAACCTTCAAGTTAGATTAGAAATCTGAATATTCGCTTGCTATACAAAAATTATGGAGATCGGTACCCCGGCTTTAGATTGTAGTCTATATGTGTAGCTATTTTTTCGACAAATAAACGCAATATCTAAAATTTGAACTTCAAGAAATACCATTCCATTTCTTTTTTCATTGAATCTTAGATATACTCTCTTTCATTGTATTTGGTAGATGTTGTGTTTGAGAACAAGTTCCTATAACTAAAAATACCTTATTCGTCGTCTGTATAATTTCCTTTACTTACTTACTTGCCTTTCTTTTTGATTTTTTGGGGTTAAGTTGTAGTTTCCTGTCACCATTAACATTGAATTCAGTACTCGATTTGGACCTGTTGTCAGTTATAGCTACTAACATCTCATCTAAGATTAACCTTATTTACAGAACGCAATCATGAATGACAGATCCCTTTTTCGACCTTCGACCACGACCGGAAGAAGAAGGATTTTTCGCTCTAAATTTCAAGTCTGTTGCGCTTGTTTTGAATGAACGCCATTGGATTTTATTTAATCGGCTTAATTGTGGGCCATCTTTATTAGATTTGTCAATAAAATTTATTAATTTTTAACTCGATCAGATTTGGATATTTTGTGTGTAAATATTTCTTACTAGCGGGCGCTTGCGACTTTATCCGCGCGAACTTTAGTTTTTTGCCACCGAATTTCATACAAATTTTCAACCCCTATTTTAAATCCTTAGAAGTGAAATTTAAATAAGTCATTTCTTAGTACACCACTACGTAATAAAAAAAAAATATTCTCGACAGTGTCATGTCGGCCAGCAGCAGCGTGCTACCGCCTCACCGCTCCACACACCCCGCACATTAAAGCGCGAGTGGTATTAGACTATTATTATTTTAAAACTATAAAAACTTGCATGCTATATGCATGCAAAATCTCAGCCCAAACGGTTTGAAATTGACAAAGTTTCATACAAACTTTCATCCCCTGTTTTTTCCCTTTAGGGGTGGAATTAATCAAAATCCTTTATTCGGGGATGTCCACGCCATAGTAGCTATATGCATGCAGAATCTCAGCCCGATCGGTTTAAAATTGACAAACTTTTATACAAACTTTCATCGCCTATTGTATCCCCTTAGGGGTGAAATTTATCAAAATCCCTTCTTAGAAATGCCTACGTCATAGTAGCTATATGCATGCAAAATCTCAGCCCGGTCGGTTTAAAATTGACAAAGTGTCATACAAACTTTCATCCCCTATTTTATTCCCTTAGGGGTGGAAA
Organism: Altica lythri; assembly: GCA_964028335.1. Taxonomy (NCBI): domain Eukaryota; kingdom Metazoa; phylum Arthropoda; class Insecta; order Coleoptera; family Chrysomelidae; genus Altica; species Altica lythri. The sequence continues at coordinate 16,375,944 of OZ034808.1, read as the reverse complement.
TAATCAAAATCCTTTCATAGGGGATGCCTACGCTATAGTAGCTATATGCATGCAAAATCTCAGCCCGATCGGTTTAAAATTGACAAACTCTTATACAAACTTTCATCCCCTATCTTATCCCCTTAGGGGTGGAATTAATCAAAACCCTTTCTTAGAGGATGCCTACGTCATAGTAGCTATATGCATGCAAAATCTCAGCCCGATCGGTTTAAAATGGACAAAGTTTCATACAAACTTTCATTGTCTATTTTATCCCCGTAGGGGTGGAATTTATCAAAATCCTTTTTTAGGGGATGCCTACGTTATAGAAGCTATATGCACGCAAAATCTCAGCCCGATCGGTTTAAAATTGACAAAGTTTCATACAAACTTTCATCCCCTATTGTATCCCCTTGGGGGTGGAATTAATCAAAATCCTTTCTTAGCGGATGCCTACGTTAAAACATGTACCTGCATGCCAAATTTCAGCCCCATAAGTCCAGCGGTTTGTGCTGTGCGTTGATAGATCACTATGTCAGACAGTCAGTCAGTCCACCTTTGAGTTTTATAAACATAGATTGTCGAGTAGAAATAACCACATTGTGGAATTTATTTTGAAGTTCTTTGTCAAGCATGCCACGAATTGGGATTATAAATCGTTTCTTTTGAGTACATTTTCGTTGGGTGGCACATTTAGAAGAAAATATCGTTTTTTATTGTATCTGAATATGTAAGAGTATTAAGTGGAAGTCAACGATTTAATCTATCTTTAACCCCTATAACATCTCTGGGGTTTTTGATACCGTAGAAGTTTTTATATTTGTTTTATATTTGGTCTGTGCTGTGGTGTTATATGGAGCTGAGACCTGGACGGGTAAAATTGAGGACCGCAGAGGAATTGGAAGGAAACAGATATCATGGCTAAAGAATATTCGAGATTGGACTGGAATACGTAGAGCTGAACAACTATTCAGATTAGCTGAAAATTGTGAACAACTCGCCAATGTAATTGCCAACGTTAGGGAGACCTGATATGGCACCGAAAGAAGAAGAAGTTTTTCATACGGCGAGTTTTTTAGTAGTGGAGAAGCTCTTTCATACCGGAGAAGCTTATTTTTTATATCTGAGTGGACTCTTTATTATATTGGAGACTCTTTTTTTCCTTAAGTCGAGACTTCACCACACTAGAATTTGGGGAAATACTGTCGACCAGAGGAAAACACCCTAGGAAGCATAAGACCACAGATAAGCAAATTTTAAGTCTTTTCGTCTACGGATTAGCTGGTCATAATTTGCACGTGAAGACTGACCACTCACTGACCTCAAATGTGAATTATAACTCATAGTTATTATTTTTGTCTGATCTATTTGAAAATGTTTAGTCCAAAACACTTTTTTTCTTTTGTTAATAACAAATTTGTCTCCACTCTCTCATCAGTTAATTAAAAAAAACTCTAAGCGATCATTTTTTTAATAAAAAAAATCGGTCAGTGAAATTGCCTTTCATTCCTAAGCGCTTAATATAATAGATCAGTTTGCAAAATCCTAAAAATAAAAAACATGAAAAAAATACTGAAAACTTACAGTTTTTACTGTGTTTTCTTGTTTGCTGAGAGTTTTAACTTTTTAATTAAAGGTATTAAATTACATCTAAAAATATGATATAAACAACTATAGAAGCAGTATCTGTATATGATTTCTAGCTGCAAGGAGTTTACATGTTGTTTATAAAATACATAAAATACTTTTTTGTACAACTGTCATTAAAAGTGACACTTTTAATGATAGCAAACAATGTTAAAAACGATTGTTTACATAGCAGGGTGTTAAAAATACTTTTAACACGTTGCCATGTAAACAAGTTTACTTTTAACACGGTTTAGTTTACTTTTAACACGGTTTGGTTTATTGTCATTGCAAATTCGCTCGTTTCATTATCAAAATAGGGAAGTTGTACAAAAAACATTGTATGGTATTTGTGTTAAAAGTGATTTTATTTTGTTCGTGAAATTGTTCAATTCGCTCCGCTCATTTCACAAACGTTTTCACTCACAAAATAAAACCTCACTTTTAACACTCATATCATAAATAACTATTTTGTACAACTGTCATTAAAAGTGACACTTTTAATGATAGCAAACAATGTTAAAAACGATTGTTTACATAGCAGCGTGTTAAAAATACTTTTAACACGTTGCCATGTAAACAAGTTTACTTTTAACACGGTTTAGTTTACTTTTAACACGGTTTGGTTCATTGTCATTGAAAATTCGCTCGTTTCATTATCAAAATAGGGAAGTTGTACAAAAAACATTGTATGGTATTTGTGTAAAAAGTGATTTTATTTTGTTCGTGAAATTGTTCAATTCGCTCCGCTCATTTCACAAACGTTTTCACTCACAAAATAAAACCTCACTTTTAACACTCATATCATAAATAACTATTATTTCATCCTATCCAGTAAATACACTTCCCTATAATCAATTTGGCGCCGGTAAGTAAAACATTACGGTATCAGGTACTGTAATGTGTTGCCTAGCAACGCTGCACTGATTGCTTAAGGGAAGACAATTACTTTTAATTTTTGACATTTAAAAATACTATAATAACTATAAAATAAAAATAAAATAATTAATTACTTACTTTTACATCCATATTTAAAAGGAAGTCAATGTTATTCAATTTTATATTAACAATTAAACCTTAATAATAAAAAAATTATTTGACAGTGACAGATCGCTTTCAAGGTAATTTGACATAACTAATCAAGTTACGAACTATTTTTAGTCAAGTTACGAACTACTGTTAACATCTTTATGAATTTATTAATTTCTAAAAACAGGATGAAATAAAATATAATACGATACATGGTCGTTAGGTGTTATTACAGTCCTCGTTTTCATTTCCAATCTCGGCTCCTACGTCGCCTCGTCCGTAAACTAACTCGTACTGTAATAAGTCACCTACCGACCTTATAACGTATAATACTATTATTTCATCCTGTCCAGCAAATACACTTTCCTATAATCAATTTGGCGTCGGTAAATAAAACGTTACGGTATCAGGTACTGTAATGTGTTGCCTAGCAACGCTGCTCTGATTGCTTAAGGGAAGACAATTACTTTTAATTTTTGACATTTAAAAATACTATAATGACTATAAAATAAAAATAAAATAATTAATTACTTACTTTTATATATATATTTAAAAAGAAGTCAATGTTATTCAATTTTATATTAACAATTAAATCTTAATAATAAAAAAATTATTTGACAGTGACAGATGGATTTCAAGGTAATTTGCCCTAACTAATCAAGTTACGAACTACTTTTAGTCAAGTTAAGAACTACTGTTAAAATTTTACGATACATGGTCGTTAGGTGTTATTACAGTACTCGTTTTTATTTCCGGACTTGGCTCCTAGGTCGCCTCGTCCGTAAACTAACTCGTACTGTAATAAGTCACCTACCGACCTTGTAACGTATAATTCTATTATTTCATCCTGTCCAGTAAATAAACTTTCCTATAATCAATTCGGCGCCAGTAAGTAAAACATTACGGTATCATGTACTGTAATGTGTTGCCTAGCAACTCTGCTCTGATTGCTTAAGGAAAGACAATTACTTTTAATTTTTGACATCTAAAAACACCATAATGACTATAAAATAAAAAAATTAATTACATACTTTTTATTTCAATTTAAAACACGTATTAACAATTAATACAAAAATTTGACACTAACTGACAGTTAAGGTAATTTGACGTACCTAACTAGTCAAGTTACGAACTATTTTTAAAATTTTTATGAATTTATTAATTTATAGAAACAGGATGAAATAAAATATAATACGATACATGGTCGTTAGGTGTTATTGCAATACTCGTAAACTAACTCGTGCTGTAATAAGTCACTTACCGACCTTGTGACGTATAATACTATAAAACACCCTTGACAAACAATTTAAAAATGTTATATAACTTAATATTTTTTCTGTCAACGGCACCACACTTTACCAACATAGAAGCCCTTAACCAATTTCCCTTTACATAAATGTTTTCATAAATTTTCATTCCGTGACAAAAGTGGAGGTTCCACTCGTCATCAGTATATCAGAAAGGCCGTAGTAACCGTTTACGCCCGCAACGAAGAAAATTAAATTTGGCATAATAAGTGCCTCTGTGAAATTGTAATTCAAACCTGTACGGGCGGATAAATTATTAACCTAAACTTTTAAACGCACGCTAACAAACTAATATTAAGTTTTTAATTAATAATATTAATAGAGTCTTTCCAAAACTTTTAGAGAGGTAATAATATTTTATGTGATTATAAAAGAAAGTACAATAAAATAAAGAACCTCATAAATAAAGTTAACGATGATCTTAGATAAAAGAAAACCATATACAGACAGATAGAGAATAAATCAGAATTGTATTCATTCAAATACACTATACGATATTTCCAACCCAAAGAATTGAATAGTGTTCGTTAGTATAAAACACCTACATCAAATGTGTATTCAACAGTATCAGAAGTATGTTATAGCGGGTTGCCTTAGGATTGACTTCAAAAGAAAGTTTCGAGATCGAAACACGCACGTGTACTAACATTTGAAACTTTTCTTTTTTATTTGTTTGGAACATTTTTCGAATGTTTACGGAATAACAAAATTTCACACTTGTTTGTGCCCGAAAATAAGTTAACAATAATACCCAAACAATTTACAGCAGTTATAAAATTGTGTCAGTGAATTTATAGATATGGCTTTACGAAGGTAGAAATCACTCATAGCATTATTGTTTGTTATTTTCCAATTATTATCCTAAATGATAAGTTTGAAGGAACACTCTGCGATATAATCCAGAATGAGATAAGAATCACAGTAGAATAGTGTGGTATATACAGTGGGGTTAACTATCGACCCCATAAAAATGGTAAAGTTGTGTATGCATAAGAGGAACAATGAGAACCTGCCTGCAGCAATGGAGGTGTTATATACCTGACAGAACTTCCTGTAGGTGTAAGAAGTGCATCTTTAGGTTGTGTAAAGAGGAAGTGAGAAGAAGGTTAAAAAATAATTCTTAAAAAGAAGATATAGTGTACCGTAGAAAAATAACTTTAAGAATAAGCAAACATTTGGATAAGAGTTATCTTACAAAAAAGATTGGAACAATGAATCTCATTACAGTTACATGCCTGTCAGTCAAAACTCACAGGCATAACCATAGCTGCAAAAGAATTAATCAATAGGAACATCACAGGCAGGAATATAAATATATATACAGACTGCCGACAAGCACTACTGACCTTGAATAGACCACGTTTCAATTCAAGGTTTACTACTAGAATGTCACTCTAAAGGCAACCGCATTGCGAACAATTTAGCAAGGAGGGCTGTGGGCTACAAATATGTTAGCACTCTCACCAAAAATTTATACAGTGCTGGGATGAAACTACGAACTGTAGACTGGCCAGAGAGTTATTACCTCATCCTGGCGAGGAAACAGCAAAAAAAATTTAAGGCATTGACCAGACAAAATCTCCGAACAGCTGTGGGAATCCTGACAGGTCACTGCCAATTGCGACAACATCTCTTTAGGATGAAACTAACAGAATCGCCGCTATGCAGAGGCTGCGAACAAAAAGAAGAAACAGTAGAACACATTATGTATGACTGCTCTGCTTTTTCTGAAATCAGAAGATCCGTGTTGGGCGAGTATTGGCTTACACCAGCCGATGTCAGGGAAATCCCCTCGGGAGCCTCATCACCTGTTTTAAATCAATAGGCCTGGTGAAATCCTGAGGTGAGGATATCCCTACATACGGGAGGATGTGGCCTCAGAGCTGGCTGAGCACTAGCTCGCCCTCCCAAATTTCCAGATCCAGATGAATCTCCATTATATCAACTGACACCATATTCAATAAAATGGTACACGGACGGGTCCAAAACCCATGAAGGAGTTTTGGTCCTAAAACAAATTCTCGGAGACTCTGTTAAACTAAACTACTATCTTTTAAGCGAAAATTCAGTTCAACTTAAATGAAAATTATCAGAGACGTGACATTACCATTCTATCTGATAGTCATTTCACATTTCCATTGCAATCTCAGCTCAAAAGTGGTCTGGGATTGCCAAATCAGACTGAATAAATTAAGTGAGAACTACAAAATCGCCCTCCTCTGGGTGCCAGGTCAAGTGGGAGCTGAAGAAAATGAAACAGCAGATGCATTGGCAAGAAAAGGAGCATCTATACCCTTTATAATATAGTGAAAGATTGATTTCAAGAACCTAAAGTGGTTACGACAGGCCCCCAAAAAAAAAAAAAAAAAAAATTATAATGGTCAAAGATTTAAAACCTTTATTAACCTAAAAAAGTATTAATTGAGAATACTGACAGGATTTATCTAAGGAAATTGTAAACTCAGAAGTCAATTGACAGATATTGGATATGAGGAAAATGACACATGCAGATATTGCGGAGAAGATATTAAAATTACTCTGCATGTCCTAACAAAATGTTGTGCATTAAATCTACAGAGTGGAGCAAAAGTCAGTTAACCGATTTGCATAATAATAAAAGCAAATAAAACTGGATTCAAAAAATTTGTTTATTGTAAATAAGTAGATACAAAAAAGTGCATGCCTTACATTTTCTGTTCAAATTGTAAACCACCTTCAGAAATACAGGCTTGGCAACGATTATACACAGTCAAACAAGTCTTTCTACAGAATTCTAAGTTGGCACGAAGAAGTTGAAATTCTTCTTCAATCCTCTGTTTTAAGTGCTGAATATTCCGTATTGGGGATGGCAAAAACTTTGTCTTTAAGTACTCCCCACAGAGAAAAATCACAGGGTGTCAAATCTGGCGACCGTGCGGGCCATTCAATTCTGCCTCGTCTTCCTATCCAATCACGAAACTGGTCATTTAGAAAATCACGAACTTGTAATCCGTAATGAGGCGGTGCGCCGTCTTGCTGATAATATCGAATACCTTCTAACTGCGGACTATTTTCAAGGTCACCCTTTAAATCGATAAGAAGATCCAGGTAATTTTCACTATTTACCGTTTCATCAAAAAAATACGGCCCGACAAGACCACCCGCATGAATTCCACCGCATACAGTTATGCCAGGAACATTTAATTCTTTTGTGATGGTTACATGCGGGTTATCAGATGCCCAATACACACAATTGTGACGATCAATTCGTCCGTTCAACTTGAATTGTGCTTCGTCAGACCATAGAATGGATCGGTAAAAATTTTCGTCGTGCACCCAGTATACCACTCGCAAAATTGTAGCCTGCGATCTGGATCATCTTCAGTTAACGCGTGCAACAAACGCGGACGATAACAACGAATATTCATTTTCTTTAACATACGATGTAAATAATTGCGGCGTGATATTTCTAATTCACGAGATGTGCGACGTGCGGATTTGGTAGGTGCTTCGATGAACGCTTGGGCAACGAGTTGCATATTCTCTTCTGTGTTAACGGTGGTGGGGCGACCACTTCGAGGCGCATTTAATACCGATCCGGTTTCTGAGAATTTCTTATTTCTTATGTAGTTTATAGTACACCATTTGTCTCGTAGGAATAGGCCTGTTTGGATGCTGTGCCGCAAACTCTGCAAAAATCGTGTTGTAGTCGGCATTGTAATGTTACGTAGGTACCCTGACAAAAGGCACACGCGTTCGGCCTTCGTGTACTTTGTACGAAGCTGCGCTGCCATCGCGATGCGTCTCGTTTAAACGACAAAACTTAACTAACTGACGTGACGTTTGTCCCGCACTGAGCATGACATATTTTCTTGTAGACGCAGCAAAGTTGCGCGTGACTTTTTTTGATAGCGTTAACTGACTTTTGCCCCACCCAGTATATCTATACATATCTATATCTATACATATATAATAAAACTGTAGAAATGTATATGTTTGTGCGCGCATTACATGAAAACTACTGATCCTATTCGAATGCGGTTTTCAAAAACGTATTTTGTCTTCTTTCAACTTAAGCATCTGGTGGCAATAAAAACTTTCTCCCGCCCCACCCTTTTAACGGGTGACGAAAGAAATTTTTGTAGCTACAAAAATC